>JASEVX010000021.1:496361-1087640 GCA_031761405.1 Serripes groenlandicus | reverse complement strand
GGGTGCGGGGGAGTTTGATCATGGGTGTTTTAGAAAGTGTTGGGTTGCGTGTCGTTAACGCTGAGTAGTTTTTTGGTCACAGGTCGGGGTTTCTTATAGGGTGGGATTTTGGTGCATTGAGGAGTTTTAGGGAGAGGGGGGGTGATTGGGAAGGAGGGGCGGCATAGTGGGGGGATTTTTTAACGGTGCGAGGGGATGTGGAGGATCGTTTAGAGTAGTGTTGTGTCCAGGGGGGTCTACGCGCGGTTGGTTGGGGAAGGGCCTGGTGTTCGGGTTGGGTGTATGTATGGGAGTGGGGAGGGATTGGGAGTATAATATGGTATGGATTAATTTGGAGGTGAGCTCCACGGGGGATTGGGTTTTTTGTAGGAGTACTTGGGAATAAATCGTGGGGGAGAGAGGGATGAGGGCCTTCGTAGTATTTTTAGGTACGGACCTTTATGTGTTAGGGGATTTATTGTTTGTGTATTAGGGATTCTCGGTTAGGAACAGATACGAGGTTCAATGAACGGGTGGGTCGGGTAGAATGGGTCTTGTGAAGTTTGTTTTTTTTTTGGGTTTATGAAGGGGTTAGTTGTGGACTGGTATGGGGTTTCTCATGTTTGGGTATTGATAAGTATATTTGGAGACAGAGGTTAGAAGTTCGGTTGGGGATGGATGTGGATTTAAGGTTGAATGGAAAGAGGCACCACAAGGGTAGGACATGGGTGAGATTTGGGGGTGTGGGGTTTTTGTCGTGTAGTATTTCAAGGAGGTGGGGTTGGGGTTTTTTGTTTAAGGAGGTGCCGGATGCCGCTCTAACTAGTATAGTTGCTGGGAAGCTGGTATGGTATTCGGGATGGGCCGGGGGGGGAGTAATAGGAGTAAGGATAAGGAATATATGGAGGTCAGGGCGGTCATGTTGGGGGGGGGTAGGGGGTGTTGGTGTTTTTCAATTGGGTTATACGGGGTTCTGGCAAACCTGAGATAGGGCGTGGGAGATTGGGGTGTGTGGGGGTGAGATGGGTGGAAGGAAGGAAGGAGGAAGTAGGGAGGAAGGGAACGGAGGTAACCCGGAGGATCTATGGGGCAGGGGGGTTGATAAGTGTGGATTATGCGGGGATGAATTGAGGGTGTTTTGGGGTGATGTTATGCTTGGTGAGAGTGATTAGAGTGGGAATTGGGAGTTCTAGGGGGATCAGGGCGGGCCCCGGATTTTTGAGTGGGATCGTGGGAATTTGGGTTTTGGGTTTTGAGGGGGTTATCGAAGGTTGAGGATGGGGGGGAACGGGTGATGGGGGTTTAGGGGGATGTTGTATAGGGGGGGGGAGGCTCGGGTGTGCGTGGAATTGGTAGTTTGAGTGGGATTGGGGCAGCGTATCAATAGGGATTTCTTCTTTAGTGGGATAGGGGAATTTGGGTTGGTTTATTTAGAGCGGGGGGTTATAGAGGCGTTGAATATGGGGGTATTAGGGGAATGCGGGAGTTTAGGGGGAGGTTTGGTAGGCCAGGAGGGTGGGGTGGTGGAGTTGGAGAGTTGGAGAGTTAGTGGTGGGGGACGGGGGCAAACGCACCACAACGGAAAGGTGGATAGAGGGGATTTTGGGGTGGGATACGTGGAATTGGGGTAGCGGTCTTTGCGGGGTTATAGAGGGTTGACAATAAGGGGGATTTAGGGTGCATCGGGGAGGTTTTAGGGTCGGTGCTTTGGTTGGAGGGGTGTGTGACGTGGAATTCGGGAGTTGCTGGGCGGATTGGAGGCCCGGAATTTTTATTAGTGGGGATATCGTGGAATTTGGAGTATGGTTTCTGAGCAGGGTTATAGAGGGTTGAAGATAGGGGGGGTTTTTAGGGTGAATGGGGGTTTAGGGGCCTGAAATGTTCCGTTTGGGGGGGATTTGGTGGTCGTGAGAATGGGAATTCATAGGGAGTGTGGGGGAAATGGGATGACACCGGATGATTTTAGTGGGATAGTGTAATTTGGGCTTGGGTTTGAGGGGGTTATAGCGCGTAGAATCATGCGGGGGGATGGTGACTGCGGTGTGTGGGTGGGAGTATTTGTCGACATGGAGTTGCCCGGGTGCGATGAATGGGCAGAAGGGCACGAACAGGGGGGTGGGAGGGGTGATGGGGGAAGTTGTATTATCTGGCGCACGGATTCGACGCTGTACAGAGCAAGTGGCTCGTGGAGGCCGGGTGGAGTCGTGGGTGGTGGGGGGGGTGGGGAGCTGGATTTAATAGGCGAGGTAAAGGGGAGCTTTTTTTGTGGTTGTGAGAAGTAATGAGACGGGACCGTTCCTGAGGTGATTTTAGGGTGGCGGCAACCAGTAGTTATGGGCAGGAGTAATGGGGGGGGTTTCCTTAATTCTTTTTATATCGAAGACAAATACATTGCATATGACAGTTTTTATACTATTTTACGGACGTGTGGTAAGGGGGTATGCACGGAAGGGCTGTAGACGGCGACACAGGGGGCACTGTTTTATAGGCCCGGGTTGATTTTTTATTATTGTGGACACGGGTTGGGACTCTTTCTTACCAAGAGCACACTTCATTGTCTGTCTGAACAATGCCACCAATCATGTCGTACATAAGGCACGTGGGTTGTTAACCACGGGAAGTGCGTGATCCGGATAATATCGTCATAGCCCCTGGACATTTGCTTCAAATTCATGAAAGGCGGACATGTTGATAATGTCTGGGTAAAGCGTTGATTATACGCGTCAAACTAAAATGGTCGGGTGGAAGGAAAGTTACGGTGCGAATGGTCGTATGAACCAAGCTACAAATTCAGAACCCGCTCATGACCCTGAACCTCGAACCCGGGACAGTTGCGGTACGTCCACCGTGGCAGCGGACGCAGAGGAAAGGTAGGGGGGAATTTGATGCGTTCGTGGGATTTGGAGGGAGGAGGGTGACGGGACCTGGTTGGGCCGGGGGATTCGGGGCCGGGTATCTGGTTGCAATTGGTGGAGAGCGATACGGGGTCTGACAGTGGGGCAGACTACTTGCGGGCCTGCGCGAGTGGTTGATAGAGACACATCGATGGAGTGGAGCCGCCACGGGGGGTGTGTGTTCTGAAACATTAAGGCAGTAATCACAGAAGACATGCTAGGGTAGGGTCACACAGGTAACTGGTGGTCGTGTGGAAGTAGAGTGTAGAGGATGAGAAGGGGGGAATTTCTGATGGGGGGTGGCGCGATTTGGAGGGCGGACGGAGTGTGGGAAGGGGCTTGGGGGGTGTTTTTGGTGGGTTTGGTTGCATAGGGGGCAGTTTTCGGGAGGTGCGGGAACAGCAGGTAGAGGTTGGTTGGCGTGGATTTGTGCTGGAGCGGCGTTTTTGGTGTACGCTCGGCTCCGACAGTATGGACAGGCGGGCTGCGAGCGCCAGGCACACGCGGTGGGAGTTTCTGTTCGCTACGTTCTTTTTCTTTTGTGACTTATCGGGGAGCGTGGGGTGTGGGACGCTGGGTGTTGCGTGAGGTCTCGTGGGCTAGGGGACGGGGGGGATCCGGGGGGGGTTCAGAAGTATCGGGAACATAGGGACTTGTCGTTTTTCCGTGTCAAGGGGTCATACACGTGCTAGAGTTGTTTGGTTTTTTTCGTTTCGCGTATGTCCTAGTAGTGTCAAGTTAAATAACGGCAGACTTGTTTCATAACGAACCATGTAGATTCCTACCGCTTGCCACACCTAATCTAAGACCCTTATTGGTGCGGCAAGGGGCATTCGGGAGTAGGGGAATGTGTGAGGACGTGGGTTGAAATGGGGGGTTTGGGGTCTTGTAGTAGGTGTTGCTGGAGTGTAATGGGGAAAGTGAATGAGGGGGGATTTTTGATAGTAACAGTGTGGATCATCAACGACGCGGGAACTGTACCCTAAAGGTAGCCGATCGGGGGCGCTTGGGGATTTTGGATGTGGGATGATCTGTCGGTGTCTAGTCCCTGGGTTTTACGTTAATTGTCGTTTTGGGTTCCGACGACTTTGTTACACTGGCTATATTCGGTAGTAGAAATCCAACAGTGTACTGGTGTACTCGTCCGCCACCACGGGGTGTTGGATGGGATGAAGGGGGGTTTGAATTTGCGGATTTGGTGGAAAGGGCAGGGGGTGGGAGGTGTGTATCTTTGTAAGGGGATGATCTGCTTTACATACCCAGCATCAGCATCGAGCATCAGTATACAGTCTTTTATCTTCTTAATAAACACTGTTCAATATATTGTCACAAAAAGCTTGATTGAAAATTTATATGTCAAACTTCGTGCGAAGCTGACAAGTCCAGAGCAGCCCTGTGGGACAAGATGATATGAACCTACACTGTTCAACAATGGCAATTCGTACCTTTTCTCATGAAACTGGTTGTTTGATCTTTACGGTGTCCTTTCACGGGAACATACGAGAGAACGAAATGTCACGGATCAGCTATTTTATATCTCTCTTTCGACCGAATTAGGGCGTGCTGCTTTGATGAGTCAGCATGAAGGACTCCGGATCAACGCGCTCTCTCCGCGCAATTTGATCTTCGTCTACCACTGTTATCCTCCAATTAGTCCAGATGTTCCGAGGAAACCTCGACAACCATGCGTGCTTGTTATTGTATCAGACGACGCCAGAATGTTCCTAGGAAACCTCTTCCAATCATGACGCATGTAGTATCAGATGATGCCAGAATGTTCTAAGAGAAAACTTATGACAAACCACTGAGGCTATGTGTAGTATCAGAAGATCCCAGAATGTTCCAAGCCCCTTTGCCACCCATACAGATTTGTTGTCTCAGCTATGATGCCTGAATGTACCCGCAACCTTTGACACCCATGCGTATATGTTGTACTCAGCTGATGCCTGACATGTACCAAGAAACCTCTGACAACCATGAGGCTTTGTTGTAGCTGATGATGCCAGATGTTCCAAGAAACCTTTGACAACCATAAGCTTTGTTGTATCCGATGGTGCCAGAAATGTTCCACAAAACCTATGACAACCATGAGTCTTTGATTGTCTTCAGATGATGCCTGAGATGTTACAAGCAACCTCTGGACAACCATGAGGCTTTGTTGTACAGATGATGCCAGAATGTTCCAGAACCTCTGACAACCATGAGGCTTTGTTGTATCAGATGATGCCCTGAATGTTACAAGAAACCTCAGCCAACCCTGCGGCTATGTTGTATCAGATGATTCCAGGAATGTTCCAAGAAATCTTTATCAACCATGAGCTTTAATTGTATCAGATTGATGCCAGAATGTTCCAAGAAAACTTTTGACAGCCATAAGTTTTGTTGTATCAGATGATGCCTGAATGTTCCAAGAAACCTTTGACAACCATGCGGCTTGGTGTATCAGATGATGCCAGAATGTTCCAAGAAACCTTTGACATCCATACCACGTATAGTTAGTACTCCGCTGCTGCCAGAATGTACCAAGCAACCTTTGCCCAACCATCACACCTTTGACCCACCCCGCGGCTCTGTATGTATCAGATTGGTGCCCGACCGCGATGGCAGATATTTGTACATTCAATTCATCATTCACAAAGGCCCTAAGGTCCCGGTTTCTATCAGGAGCAATGGGTTTAACCCAATCCCACACGCTGATCGCGTGATCCCGCATCGTCAGCAGACGACTATATCCCCATTGATGGCCACATGGCGCACCATACCTGACACATGACCCAAGAATCCTATTACCCCCCCATGTTCGACTCTTTTCAAAGACAATAATTATTTCCTAGACAATTTCCCCAAATTACCTAATCTATTTTTAGAGGACCAGCTAAGTAGGAGTAGACTTCTCTTTTTTCCCGCCTATAATTACCCTTATAACTCAACCAAACGCTATAATGTTGGTACATGAACACGCATCATCTACATATGAGATCTCCCCCCACTAGGAGTTTGCGTGTCAAATACGGGTTTATTACACCTAATAGAAAATACTCCTGTGTAATACTAGGTTCTGAGTATTCAAAAGTCGTCTGCTTCAGACATACTATGAATTGTGAAAGGGAATTGTATCGTAAATAACAAGATCTCACAGATATTGTTTTTTGTTTTTTTCTGACCTTAAATGAAGTAAAACGACCCAACCCCATCCAACGGCCCCCCCCCTGCACCCTATCTGCCCCATTCCGTTAGCGCTCTGTAGATCCGTCGATAGCGACGCGGTCCTGTCAATCCAGGGATTGAACGATCGCATCCCACACTCGGCTAACATATCTTCCGCCGTTTGGACAATCGCCAATGACGACACTCGCCATTCTTATTCATCATTCAGGGGGGGGCTAAAAAACAGTACATCTGGGGAAAGCAGCCAGTTGCTTGAAAAAACTGTTTGTAGAGTGCTGGTATGAAGAAAGCCAGGAATCCACATGGATAGGGTGACCTGACTGTCGTGATGTGACTGTAAAAGGTGTTTAAAAAATTAAGAATGAGCAATTTCTCCTTTTGTCACAATGTTTTCAACTTTCGAGTCATGAATGACCTATAAGCAATATAATCCAATATAACACATACGTGTCGAGGATGAACTAACCATAGATATTTTAAACAACGAGTATATTAATATTTACTTCGTCGATTTGTATGGTACAACACAATATCAATATAGCATAAATCATGGTCAACTGGAAGTACACTTACTTATCTATACAACAAAGATTTGACCTCTGACCCAGATCACATCAAACCTACATGCAAAAATGGTTTTGAAGATAAATGGTAATAACTATATCCAAGGTAAATCATGTGTAATCCTAAACATATCCAAGAATATTACATGTACTGTGTAAATGAAAAAAAATATCCAAGTATATTATGTGTAGTCTGACAACAATCCCAAAAACTATTACTCAGAGGCGAAAAAAATCGCTTTATCACTTTTTTTCTAGTTGACCTTGACACGACTATAATACGAGCCCGCCCACGAAGAAAATTCAACATTCATGGTCCTCTGCCGTAAATGTATCGACCCAGATAACCGCCTGCGCAGTCCCGCTCATGCTCAATCCGGGCCGACACATGCCGTCTCAGTAAAAAAAAGACACCGAGGTATATTAAGAGTCATGATTCCGCTCGAAACAGAAAATCCGCTGCCACGGCTCAAACGTGCTCCCTGTCCGGGTTAACCAGCGCGCCATGCCTAGGCTGATCCGGGATCGATACTCCAAGCAGAGTCCACAAAGTTAGTTTATATCGCGGGGACCGCTCATATACAGGCGGGCAGTAAAGCTCAGCTGGTTCTTAAATGTAAGTCGATGCGTTCAGACCCCAAAGCGAAAGACGCATTCTCCTTTTGTCACAATGTTTCCAACCAACTCTATGCAATAATTAAATTTTAGGTTCCTGTTTTTCTTTCCCTAGGGTTTGTCTATATATCATCGTCCTCTCTCTCTCTCTCTCTCTCTCTCTCTCTCTCTCTCTCTCTCTCTCTCTCTCTCTCTCTCTCCTCTCTCTCTCTCTCTCTCTACTCTCTCTCTCTTCTCTCTCTCTCTCTCTCTCTCTCTCTCTCTCTCTCTCTCTCTCTCTCTCCTCTCTCTCTCTCTCTCTCTCACTCTTCTCTCTCTCTCTCTCTCTCAGGGACGGGACAAGTTATCATGTCACACATACAGACGCTTACTGACGCTTCTAACAGCAGACTCTCCTTGACGGGACAAGTTATCATGTCACACATACAGACGCTTACTGACGCTTCTACAGCAGACTCTCCGTGACGTGACAAGTTATTATGTTACACATACAGGCGCTTACTGACGCTTCTACAGCAGATTCTCCGTGACGGGAGAAGTTATCGTGCCACACTTACAGACGCTTACTGACTCCTTCTACAGCAGACTCTCCGTGACGGGACAAGTTATCATGTCACACATACAGGCGCTTACTGACGCTTCTACAGCAGACTCTCCGTGACGGGGACAAGTTATCATGTCACACATACAGGCGCTTACTGACGCTTCTACAGCAGACTCTCCGTGACGGGACAAGTTATCATGTTACACATACAGGCGCTTTACTGGCGCTTCATACAGCAGACTCTCCTTGACGGGACAAGTTATCATGTCACACTTACAGACGCTTACTGACGCTTCTACAGCAGACTCTCCTTGACGGGACAAGTTATTATGTTACACATACAGGCGCTTACTGACGCTTCTACAGCAGATTCTCCGTGACGGGAGAAGTTATCGTGCCACACTTACAGACGCTTACTGACTCTTCTACAGCAGACTCTCCGTGACGTGACAAGTTATTATGTTACACATACAGGCGCTTACTGACGCTTCTACAGCAGACTCTCCGTGACGGGAGAAGTTATCATGTCACACACATACAGGCGCTTACTGACGCTTCACAGCAAACTCTCCGTGACGGGACAAGTTATTATGTTACACATACAGGACGCTTACTGACTCTTCTACAGCAGACTCTCCTTGACGGGACAAGTTATTATGTCACACATACAGACGCTTACTGACTCTTCTACAGCAGATTCTCCTTGACGGGACAAGTTATCATGTCACACTTACAGACGCTTACTGACGCTTCTACAGCAGACTCTCCGTGACGGACAAGTTATCATGTCACACATACAGGCGCTTACTGACGCTTCTACAGCAGACTCTCCGTGACGGGACAAGTTATCATGTCACACATACAGGCGCTTACTGACGCTTCTACAGCGGACGATTGTTGTAAGATGTTCCAATGTATTTAGAGAAGGTTTATTTTTTGTCCAGAACCGGATGTTCATGTGTGTGTTATATGTGTCGACGGTACAACACTTGGTCCCTGTAGGCGGTTCAAAAACTTGAACCGACATCGTCAGCTAGAATCAAACAGCGGATATAACCAATCGATTCCAGTTTGATATTTGTTATTGTTATTGTGTTATTTGAGAAACAGCGCCGCGCACCACCGGTCATGTAGGAGTGCAGTGAGTCTACTTTTAGAACTCATCTATTTGAGTAGACTTACGTACGGCAATCCTTCATATTCGGCCGACTTGAATTCATTTAACCCTTTCCCACATTCAAGAAAACTACTAGCAGAGGACTTTGAGAATCCTGATTTGGAAAAAAGTAATGCAGAGCGTCGGCCTCTCGTACCATTGGTCCTGGGTTCGAGTCCCGTGATGAGCGGGTTTTGACTTGGGATTGTTTCACACAAACGTCGCGAGTACTTGTTAAGTCTCCATAAACAGTCAATCATTTTGATTTGTTGCAATTTATGACAGTGATTCGTACAGTTCTGCTATGTCGAAATAAGTGCTGATAGACAATCTCTATAATTGAATGGATAACCTATGACTGAAATTGTAAAACATTGTGACAAAAGGAGGAATTGCTCGTTATTGTTTAGTATAACAGTCAAGTCATGTACTCATAGGCCTCAATTAGATTGGATATGCCTAGAAGGTAAAAATTTAACAATGTTTGGCACAGGGAGAACATTTCAAAATTATTGTTTAGTATAAACAGTCAATCATTTTGATTTGTTGCAATTTATGACAGTGATTCTTACAGTTTCTGCTATGTTCGAAATATGTGCCGATTCCTTATACATGTAGTCTGCATATATTAATATACTTATATAATTGTTTATGATCCTATATTTTTTTTTAACACTTATTTATTTTTTTGCATTAGCAATCATACAATTATTTATTTGGAAGTTTCCTGAAGAATACTTTTTGAACAGAAAGTTTACAATTAATGTATTTCATACAAACAATATATCATTCTTATTGATAGAAAATTATTGACAGAGTGTTTTTGTTATGTATTGTTTCAGTTATTGCCATGGTTCAAATGGCTGATCCCTAGATTAGTGTATATTCAACATACTTCGTCCTTTTAGCTCACATCTCTTACACAAATTGAATATTGTGTTTTAATTGACCTTTGTCAGTCATTTAACTGTCACATTGTCTACTTTTAAACCACGACACTCAATTTTGTATGAAAATTCATTTATTGTCATATCAATAAGTGAGAGTCAATCTTTCATTTATTGTCATATTCAATATATGACAATCAGATTTCCATATCTGTTTATATTTAACCTAAAATATGTCATTTTTAGCTCCCTGAGCCAAAGTGTCCAAGGTGAGTTTTTGTGATCACCTTTGTCAGGCGTTCCTCGTCAACATTTGCTTGTTAACACTCTAGAGGCAAAAATTTGCATCTAATCTTCATGACAGTTTATCAGAACATAAAGCTCCATCTAATCTAGGCCAAGTTCGAAACTTGGTCATATTGGGTCAAAATCTAGGTCACTAGGCCAAATTTAAGGGAAATCTGGTTAACATTCAGGAAGCCAAATTTTGAGCTTGATAATTTTGAAACATCGTGTCAGAATTTTGTCTAGTGATATCTAGGCCAAGTTCGAATAGTAGGTCATGTCGGGGTCAAAAAACTAGGTCACTACGGCTACAATTAAGGACAATCTTGTTAACACTTGTTAACACTATGGAAGCCACATTTTTGGCTTGAGCAAAAATGACAGACAGACAGCAGACAAGATTTTTGAAACATAGTGACAAAAGAGAAAATGCTCAAAACGAGCAATTTTTTTCTTTTGCCACAATGCTTTAACACTTTAGTCATAGGTTGGTTAATCCATTCAATTATTGGAAATTATTCTTTTTTTTGACAAACATGTTCAAAGTCGTCTGCTGCAGAATTATCATATGACGAAACAGTTAATTAGCTTGTAAATGTCAAAAACTTGTTATTGGACTATTAAGGTTACACAATCCATATTGTTGGTACACTTCAAATATTGCTTTCCATAAGGCCTAATAGATTAAATCTGTAATTTAAACTCCAATCAATCAATTACCCCGCCATCAAACTATACTTTAATCACACAGAAAATCTCATGCTTTCAGTAAGCATATTTTAGACGGACAAACGGTGAACCTCCAGAGCTTTAGAATAAGGGCTTTTTTCATGCTCTAATATCATTATTTGACGCTAAAAACCCATGTTGTGGGTACTCAAAATAATCGTCAAAGGGAGACGATTCTTTTGAGTACCAACACATAGGGGTTTGGTTGAGTAATAAGAGATATTATTGGTAGCAGACGGGTTATCAACCCCTCTTATGAACCCATATAGTCTCCCCTTGTGAAAACCACCAGGATCAGATAATAAGGAGCCATTGGGTATGAGCGCCGAAGTCGAGTACTTATCCCATGATTAAAATCCATGATTAAAAGTCAGTTTCCAAGAAACCTTTGACAACCATGAGGCTTTGTTGTATCAGATGATGCCAGAATGTTCCAAGAACCTTTGACAACCATAAAGCTTTGTTGTATCAGATGGTGCCAGAATGTTCCAAAAAACCTTTGACAACCATGAGTCTTTGTTGTATCAGATGATGCCTGAATGATACAGAAACCTCTGACAACCATGAGGCTTTGTTGTATCAGATGATGCCAGAATGTTCCAAGAAACCTCTGACAACCATGAGGCTTGTTGTATCAGATGATGCCTGAATGTTACAAGAAACCTCTGACAAACCATGAGGCTTTGTTGTATCAGATGATTCCAGAATGTTCCAAGAAATCTTTATCAACCATGAGGCTTTATTGTATCAGATGATGCCAGAATGTTCCAAGAAACCTTTGACAACCATAAAGTTTTGTAGTATCAGATGATGCCTGAATGTTCCAAGAAACCTTTGACAACCATGCGGCTTGTTGTATCAGTGATGCCAGAATGTTCCAAGAAACCTTTGACAACCATGCGGCTTGTGTATCAGATGATGCCAGAATGTTCAAGAAACCTTTGACAACCATAAAGTTTTGTTGTATCAGATGATGCCAGAATGTTCCAAGAAACCTTTGACAACCATCAAACCTTTGACAACCACGAGGCTCTGTTGTATCAGATGGTGCCCGAACGCGTAGGCAGATATTTGTACATTCAATTCATCAATAACAAGGCCCTAAGGTCGGTTTTTTTCCTGGAGCATGGTTTTAAACCCAACCCACACGCTGACGCGTGTTCACGCATCGTCAGCAGACGACTACTATCACCATTGTGGCAAATGGAGACATTACTTACAATGAACAATTTTCCTTTTACCAAAACATGTTCGACTCTTTTCAATGACAATAATTATTTTCATAGACAATTTCCACAAATTACCTAATCTATTTTTTAGAGGACCAGATAAGTAGGAGTAGACTTCTCTTTTCCCGCCTATATTCCCTTATAACTCAACCAAACGCTATAATGTTGGTACTGAAAAGAATCATCTTCTTTTGAGTTCTCACAACATAGGGTTTGCGTGTCAAATACGGGTTTTTAACATAATTTGAAATACTCGTGTAATCTAGAGTTCTGAGTATTCAAAGTCGTCTGCTTCAGACATACTATGAATTGGAAAGGGTATTGTATCGTAAAATAACAAGATCTCACAGATATTGTTTTTTGTTTTCTGACCTTCAAATGACGTAAACGACAACTACAAAGGCTGCACTTTATGAACATTGATCGAGCTCCTGTAGATCAGTCGTTAGCGACGCGGTCTGTCAATCCAGGGATTGTAAGTTCGCATCCCAACTCGGCTAACATTCTTTCCGCAGTTTGACAATCGCCAATGCGACACTCGCCATTCTTATTCCATCATTGGGGCTAACAGTACATCTGGGAAAGCAGCCAGTTGCTTGGAAAAACTGTTGTGTAGAGTACTGGTATGAGAAAGCCAGGAATCACATGGATAGGTGAACTGACTGTCGTGATGTGACTGTAAAGGTGTTTAAAAAATTAAGAATGAGCAATTTCTCCTTTTGTCACAATGTTTTCAACTTTCGAGTCATGAATGACCTATAAGCAATAATCCAATATAACACATACGTGTACGAGGATGAACTAACCATAGATATTTTAACAACGAGTATATTAAATATTTACTTCGTCGATTTGTATGGTACAACACAATATCAATATAAGCATAAATCATGGTCAATGGAAGTATTATTTTCTATAAATAAAAGATTGAACTCTGACACCAGATCAATAAATACATGAATGTTTTTGAAGATAAATCGGTAATAATATATCCAAGTAAATCATGTGTAATCTAAAAATATCCAAGTATATTACATGTATGTGTAAATGAAAAAAAATATCCAAGTATATTATGTGTAGTTGAAACAATATCCAAAATATTATCAGAGGCGAAAAATCGCTTTATCACTTTTTTCTAGTTGACCTTGACACGATATAATACGAGCCGTCCCACGAGAAATTCAACATTATGGTCTCTGCGTAATGTATCGACCCAGATCAGCCTGCGCAGTCCGCTCATGCTAATCCGGGCCGACACATTCCGTCTCAAGGAAAAAAAAAAGAGGTATAGAGTCATGATTCGTGAAACAGAAAATCCGCTGCAGGCTAAACGTGTCTGTCCGGGTTAACCAGCGCGCCATGCCTAGGCTGATCCGGGATCGATACTCCAAGCAGAGTCCACAATGTTAGTTTTATCGCGGGACCGCTCATATACAGGCGGGCAGTAAAGGCTCAGCTGGTTCTTAAATGTAAGTCGATGCGTTCAGACCCCAAAGCGAAAGACGCATTCTCCTTTTGTCACAATGTTTCCAACCAACTCTATGCAATAATTAAATTTTAGGTTCCTGTTTTTCTTTCCTAGATGGTTTGTCCTATATATCATCGTCTCTCTCTCTCTTCTCCCTCTCTCCTCTCCTCTCTCTCTCTCTCTCACTCTCTCTCCTCTCTTCTCTCTCTCTCCCTCCTCTCTCTCTCTCCTCTTCCTCTCTCTCTCTTTCTCTCTCTCTCTCTCTCTCTCTCTCTCTCTCTCTCTCCTCTCTCTCTCTCTCTCTCTCTCTCTCTCTCTCTCTCTCATGGGACGGGACAAGTTATCATGTCACACATACAGACGCTTACTGACGCTTCTACAGCAGACTCTCCTTGACGGGACAAGTTCTATGTCCACACATACAGACGCTTACTGACGCTTCTACAGCAGACTCTCCGTGACGTGACAAGTTATTATGTTACACATACAGGCGCTTACTGACGCTTCTACAGCAGATTCTCCGTGACGGGAGAAGTTATCATGTTACACATACAGGCGCTTACTGACGCTTCTACAGCAGATTCTCCTTGACGGGACAAGTTATCATGTCACACATACAGACGCTTACTGACGCTTCTACAGCAGACTCTCCGTGACGTGACAAGTTATTATGTTACACATACAGTGCGCTTACTGACGCTTCTACAGCAGATTCTCCGTGACGGGAGAAGTTATCATGTTACACATACAGGCGCTTACTGACGCTTCTACAGCAGATTCTCCGTGACGGGACAAGTTATCATGTCACACATACAGACGCTACTGACGCTTCTACAGCAGACTCTCCGTGACGTGACAAGTTATCATGTCACACATACAGACGCTTACTGACGCTTCTACAGCAGACTCTCCTTGACGGGAGAAGTTATCGTGCCACACTTACAGACGCTTACTGACGCTTCTACAGCAGACTCTCCGTGACGGGTACAAGTTATTATGTTACACATACAGACGCTTACTGACGCTTCTACAGCAGACTCTCCGTGACGGACAAGTTATTATGTTACACATACAGGACGCTTACTGACTCTTCTACAGCAGACTCTCCGTGACGGGACAAGTTATTATGTTACACATACAGACGCTTACTGACGCTTCTACAGCAGACTCTCCTTGACGGGAGAAGTTATCATGTCACACATACAGACGCTACTGACGCTTCCACAGCAAACTCAGTAGTAAAGGAGGGTAGAATAGGGCATTTTGCGAATGCCCTATTCTACCTCCTTTGGAGGGTATTTCGTCTCCAAAGGAGGGTAGAATAGGGCATGCCCTATTCTACCCTCCTTATAAAAGGGATTTAAAGAGTAAAGGTATGAAGGGAGATGGGGCATTTAAATAACTCTGTTGTTTTTTGAATGCCCTATTCTACCCTCCTTTGGAGGGTATTTCATCTCCAAGGGAGGGTAGAATAGGGCATGTCCAAGGAGGGTAGAATAGGCATCGCCCGGTCTACCTGACCAGTACATGTCCTACTTCTACCCTCCTAGGAGATGAAATACACTCCTGATAGGATAGACCGTGGACTTAGTCGTTTTCAGGCCATTCTGATATTGGACTTAGTCGTTTTCAGGCCAATTCGGATATTGGACTTAGTCATTTAAGGCCATTTCGGATATTGGACTTAGTCGTTTTCAGCCATTTCTGATATTGGACTTAGTCGTTTTCAGGCCATTTCTGATATTGGACTTAGTCGTTTTCAGGCCATTTCTGATATTGACTTAGTCGTTTTTCAGGTCATTTCTGATATTGGACTTAGTCATTTTAAGGCCATTTCGGATATTGGACTTAGTCGTTTTCAGGCCATTTCGGATATTGGACTTAGTCGTTTTCAGGCCATTTCTGATATTGGACTTAGTCGTTTTCAGGCCATTTCTGATATTGGACTTAGTCGTTTTTAGGTCTTTTCTGATGTTGGACTTAGTCGTTTTTCAATGACAAATTTGAAAAGTTGAACTTTCTAAGTATGTGGTGTGCCCCTAAAAGGGGCCTTTTTTTTGTTTTTCGGGGTGTTAAAGTCGAGTGGCATTGACATACCAATTCCCTAAAGAAGTACCTATGAGAACTGCAAGGAGACAGAACTCATAAAGTAGCTTTTGCTATCATCACTCTGACTAAATAAATCGCATCTGGTTGGCGAATTGTATCAATTTCCCGAGGTAGTCTCCGATTAACGTATAATTCAGTAAATATATTATACAGTCTACCAACGTCAATTAAATCAATGAAGACTTTTAACACACCTCTGAATAATTACATGTTGATATCGATGAGTTAAAAAGAATGTGTGGATTGAAAATGACGTTCTGCTATTTATACCGTTAGGTCGGATTGAACTACATTTTGACTCAGAATTAAGCTTGACCAATGAAATAACTGAACGTTATTCTATGAAAAGTTGTGGGGCACAACCTAGTGTAAATACATGTTTTCAAATGTTTTTTCTGGTAAGGGATTTAAAAAACAAAAATGTATTTTTGAACTTTTATTTTATCTTAAGATAAAATATACACAATGACAATTTGAAAAGTTGAAACTTTTCGAGACATTTGGTTAGCCCTTACTCCTCACATGCCCTTTTACGTGATTGTTTTGGGGTTTTCTCTTTCTGGATCTTGAACTTGTCAATGTGATCGGAATGTTCGCCTTTCCCAGTAACTGTTGAAATTCTGTATGACTCCTCACATGTCTTTTTACGTGTCTGTTTTGGAGTATCATTTGTTGATTTCCTTTTGCGAGGTGATACGGAGAGTTAAAATTTTCCTCCGCAACACCAGTTGAAATGTTGAAGATTGTACTGCATGGTTTTGTCGCTGACAGCTTACTGTCATCCGCGTTGATCTAGTAGAGTTAGTATAAAGTCACTCAGACTTTACCTTTCAACTTCAAAACATACTGGTACTTTCATAAAGGTAGGTGTATATCTCCGATCCGTAAATGTTTTGTAGATATATCTGTTCAAAGTCTTTTAATTCGTCGGACTGCTGTTGACTTTTCTCAATTCCGTTAAAAGCTTTTCCAACATTGAATATTGACGACTGTTTACTTTATGCAGTTCTGTTAACATCCACTCTGAAATCATCGATAGGCTGTGTTCATACGTGTTGTACAGGTTGATAAGTATGTCCATTCAGAAGCTTATGCTAAAAGATTACCATTATTTATTTGGTTGTACCAAATAATTCTACAAAATGAATTCCGTTTTTAGCTTTGCAAGGTACGTCTTTACCCTCCAAGAGCTCTCAAAGGAATGAAATATTGAGACTATGTGACGTAAAAACTGGATTATTATGACGTTTAAAACTGCATGACGTCACTTAAAGCAAGTTTTACAGTATTTTGGCTAAATATGTCAATTTTGTGTTTTATCAATCTCACAAATCATGAAATATTTTCAAATAACAGATGGTTTTATCTGATTTCTAACATGTGATACATAGACCACGTTATCGTTTAGCCTTTTATGAAGTTTCAGAACTATACAAATGGAATTTGCTGTTGCAATCTGTAAAAAACATGAACATTGACTTGCGAATTGTACTGTTCTTTTGTTTTGTTTTTAAAACATAACACTTTTTCATTTGTTAACTCGGTTTTTTTATATCATTAGTTCATTAATAAGGTATTTTAAGTCAGAGACAATGAATTCATACATTGAATGCGGAGATAACATGGTTGTTTAAACGTGTTAAAGTTATCGTGAAAACACACATCTTTCTCTATGTTATTTTTTTACTATACAGGGACGCTATTGTGTTTTATCAATCTCACAAATCGTGAAATATTTTCAAATGATAGATGGTTTTCTCTGATTTCTAACATGTGATTCAGAGACCACGATATCGTTTAGCCATTTATGAACTTTCAGAACTGTACAAATGGAATTTGCTGTTACAATCTGTAAAAAACATGAATATTGACTTGCGAATTGTACTGTTCTTTTGTTTTGTTTTTAAAACATAACACTTTTTCATTTGTTAACTCGGTTTTTTATATCACAAGTTCATTAATAAGGTATTTTAAGTCAGAGACAATGAATTCATACATTGAATGCGGAGATAACATGGTTGTTTAAACGTGTTAAAGTTATCGTGAAAACACACATCTTTCTCTATGTTATTTTTTTACTATACAGGGACGCTATTGTGTTTTATCAATCTCACAAATCGTGAAATATTTTCAAATGATAGATGGTTTTCTCTGATTTCTAACATGTGATTCAGAGACCACGATATCGTTTAGCCATTTATGAACTTTCAGAACTGTACAAATGGAATTTGCTGTTACAATCTGTAAAAAACATGAATATTGACTTGCGAATTGTACTGTTCTTTTGTTTTGTTTTTAAAAAATAACACTTTTTCATTTGTTAACTCGGTTATTTATATCACAAGTTCATTAATAAGGTATTTTAAGTCAGAGACAATGAATTCATACATTGATGCGGAGATAACATGGTTGTTTAAACGTGTTAAAGTTATCGTGAAAACACACATCTTTCTCTATGTTATTTTTTTTACTATACAGGGACGCTATTGTGTTTTATCAATCTCACAAATCGTGAAATATTTTCAAATGATAGATGGTTTTCTCTGATTTCTAACATGTGATTCAGAGACCACGATATCGTTTAGCCATTTATGAACTTTCAGAACTGTACAAATGGAATTTGCTGTTACAATCTGTAAAAAACATGTCAAATGACTTGTGAATTGTAACGTTCTGTTGTGTTTTTCTTTAAAAACATGCTAAATTACTTGTGAATTGTAACGTTCTGTTGTGTTTTTCTTTAAAAACATGTCAAATGACTTGTGAATTGTAACGTTCTGTTGTGTTTTTTCTTGAAAAACATGACAAATGACTTGTGAATTTTAACGTTCTGTTGTGTTTTTCTTTAAAAAACATGTCAAATGACTTGTGAATTGTAACGTTCTGTTGTGTTTTTCTTGAAAAACATGACAAATGACTTGTGAATTGTAACGCTCTGTTGTGTTTTTCTTTAAAAACATGACAAATGACTTGTGAATTGTAACGTTCTGTTGTGTTTTTCTTTAAAAACATGACAAATGACTTGTGAATTTTAACGTTCTGTTGTGTTTTTCTTGAAAAACATGACAAATGACTTGTGAATTTTAACGTTCTGTTGTGTTTTTCTTTAAAAAACATGTCAAATGACTTGTGAATTGTAACGTTCTGTTGTGTTTTTCTTGAAAAACATGACAAATGACTTGTGAATTGTAACGTTCTGTTGTGTTTTTCTTTAAAAAACCATGTCAAATGACTTGTGAATTGTAACGTTCTGTTGTGTTTTTCTTGAAAAACATGACAAATGACTTGTGAATTGTAACGTTCTGTTGTGTTTTTCTTTAAAAACATGTCAAATGACTTGTGAATTGTAACGTTCTGTTGTGTTTTTCTTGAAAAACATGACAAATGACTTGTGAATTTTAACGTTCTGTTGTGTTTTTCTTTAAAAAACATGTCAAATGACTTGTGAATTGTAACGTTCTGTTGTGTTTTTCTTGAAAAACATGACAAATGACTTGTGAATTGTAACGCTCTGTTGTGTTTTTCTTTAAAAACATGACAAATGACTTGTGAATTGTAACGTTCTGTTGTGTTTTTCTTTAAAAACATGACAAATGACTTGTGAATTTTAACGTTCTGTTGTGTTTTTCTTTAAAAAAACATGTCAAATGACTTGTGAATTTTAACGTTCTGTTGTGTTTTTCTTGAAAAACATGACAAATGACTTGTGAATTGTAACGTTCTGTTGTGTTTTTCTTTAAAAAACATGTCAAATGACTTGTGAATTGTAACGTTCTGTTGTGTTTTTCTTTAAAAACATGACAAATGACTTGTGAATTTTAACGTTCTGTTGTTGTGAAAGGAATCACATTGGATTACAATACCTGTCATTTAATCAACTTTGAAACATTTACACAATGTGCTGAAGATCGTGACACAGAAATAAAAGTGACCTATGCGTGTAGAATTAAAAGATATGCCGACAGATCCGTGACAAGTGAAGCTCAAACAAAAAACGTAAAATCGGTTTATACACAAAGAGTAATTGTCAATGATACGGACACTGTTCCATATGGGTATAAATCTCTGCGTCAATAATATGAATTGTATAAAAGATGTGAATAAAATAAGATAACTTGATTCTTGTGTTGTTATTTCTTCTCAGGCCTTTAAAGAGTTAACATGGATGCCGATATTCAGTCCATATTATTTCAACATCCCTGTAATATGTATATCACAGGACCTAGTGGATGTGGAAAAACAGAATTCGTTCATAAACTGATTGAATATAGAAATGATCTGTTCAACATTGTACCAGAAAAAGTGGTATGGTGTTACAAAGAATGGCAACATGCTTACAATGTTATGCAAGAGAAATTCGAAATCATGAAATTCATTGAAGGTATCCCCGACGATGAAAATGAAATTGTAAGTGATGTTGACATTCCACATTTAGTTGTCTTTGATGACATGTTAGGGGAAAAAGATGAAGATAAAATCAAGTTATGGTTTACAAGAAAAGGTCATCATAGGAATGCAAGTGTGATTTATATCACACAAAACATGTTTCAGCAGTCCAAGTCGAGTCGAACCATTAGTTTGAATTCAAAATACATGATCTTGTTTCAAAATGTACGTGATAAGAATCAAATAAAGACTTTGGCAAATCAAATGCAAGCACCTCATTTGATAATGGCCTACCAAGATGCTACATCTAAAGATCATGGGTATTTGGTGATTGATTTTCATTCTGAATTTCTCGTACTCAAAAGGAGATGAAACTAAGAACGGATATATTTCACAGATGGTTTACACAAAATGAAGATCGTGGACCTATTGTTTATTCTCCACTATAAAACACTTATGATGAGAAGATTAACATTCATTTATCTTGGTCAGGTCTTTGTGTAAACATGGCTATACCACACACTTCAAAGTCAGTGATTCATGCCTTACAAAACCTAAGTCATGAAACCAACAAACATGCCAGAGAAGCTTTACTCAAAGCAGGGTTAAAAGAAATATTAAAATGGTTTACTTTGGATGCTAAAAACATTGTTGGTCATAAAATCAAATTACCGAAACAGACGGTTACATACATGACGAAACATAAAGATGACATACATAAGTTAGCCAACCCTGAGATTGATGAAGAAGTCAAGCGAAAAATCATTCTTAAACCTGGCGGAGGAGGGTTTCTTGGTGGTGTTATAATCAGAAGTTTGTTACGATGGGACGGAGAAAAGACAGCTCGTAAATTTGGTGTTGACAAACAAAGGAAAAAGCCGTCCAAAAAAAGAAATGACCGATATGTCATTGATGAAAGATTTATTACAATGAGAAAAAAAAACAGAAATAAAACAAAAAACAAAACCAAGAAAAAAGATTTGAAGAAAAAAACACCCAGAAGTCAAAACAGACTAAAAGACAATAAAAATGTGACACCACGTAAACAAATACAGTTTCAATCTATTCCTTCTTCAAGTGGACTTGGTTCGCCTCCATACACAGCATCCCGTGCTTCAGACTTGTACGATATTGCACCATTTTCACCACTGACAACTGTACCACTTTCATCATCCGCAAGAACAGCTTTAGGTGCTTTGTATTCACGATTTGCATAAAAGTATTGCAATGAAAATAAATAGATCATTTCACTTTAGATAGAGATAGTGTCAACATGGGTAAACAGAAATCACCACTCATTAGAAAACATGGATCAATGGTAATGGCCATGATACAGTCACCACACAACGTGAGAAAAAAGCTAATAAACGCAGCTAATCGTCCTGTCATTGATTGTGTTTCGGAATGTTGTCACAACGTTTTAAAAGGCAATGTTCATCTGACCAAGGCTCATAAGACTAAGTTACATCCAATCCGTCAACAACTCAGACAAATTGCATCGAAATCGGTTTCCATTAAGAAAAAGAAACGAATTCTTAACCAAAAAGGAGGATTTCTACCGTTGCTTGCAGGAGCCTTATTACCATTGTTAGGAAAAGCTGTTATCGGGGGACTTGGTGGTGTGCTGAAATCACTGTAAGAACAATGTCAGTCAGAAAAATGGTTATTGTACCTTATCAAATCTTAGAGGATATGAAACGTCAAAAACAAAGACCTCGATTACCACCAAATCCACAAGTAGCAGATGTAGTACATCTACAAAATAAGATGTCGGGTATATTGGAAACGTCAGATATGTCAGAAACAGAAAAGGCGCAAAAGTACGGTGAAACTTTATTCAAGTTACAGAACTCATTGAAAAAGGCTCAATCATGGTCACAACCATCACAACAACATACAACTACCCCATCAAATCCTGAATCTAGTTCAATGCATGACCGAATATTACAAAGCGTTCCTAAAACCATGCAAAGGAAAGCTGAATTACTTTTAAACATGGTCAAAGATAATGAAAATCTTGTTTGGGACAATCACGGTGTTGTTTCATACAAAGGTAAACGACTTCCTGGCTCAAATATCATTGATTTAATCAATGATTCATTAAGACTTAGAAAAGGTATTGAACCAAGAGGCTGGGAAACTTTTTCAAAGGCTTTACATGAAAGTAACGTACCACAAGAAGTTATTGGTAATCAAGCAAGATGGAAATGGATGCACAAACAAAATATACATGATGATAAAGCCGACGAAAGTGAATCTGATGATTACAGTACCTCTAAAAAATCACCACCATCTGCAAAAATGAAAAAACAAGTTCATTTTGCTGATGATTACAGTACCCCTAAGAAATTGCCACCATCAGCAAAAATAAAAAAACAAGTTCGGACAATGACACCCTACACGCAAGCTGGTGAAAGAGATCGTCTTAGGGAATTTTACAGAAAAGAATTAACTACCCCTATAAAGCAAGAAGCAAGTACTTCAAAACGTCAGACATGGGAATCATACTAAAGAAGAAGCATCAGAAACTTGATTTCGTTTTAAGAAAATTGTATTACAACATAAATAGTTCTGTAGCCTATTCTAGTATTAAGCAGCTGTATCATGCTGCCAAGTACGTTTTGAAGGGTGTGAAATATCAGGATGTAAGGGAATGGTTACAAGGAGAAACAACATTTACTTTACATAAACCTATACGTAGACGTTTCAAAAGACGTAGAACTATTGTGGCTGGTATTGATCAACAATGGCAAGCTGATTTAGCAGACATGCAACATTTAGCTAAACAAAATGACAACAAAAAGTATTTACTTTGTGTTATTGATGTATTTTCTAAGTTTTCCTGGGTTGTTCCTATTCCAAATAAAACTGGTAAAACGTTAATTGTTGCATTTCAATCCATACTTCAGAAATCAAAAAGAACCCCGATTTCTTTGCAAACGGATAAAGGTACGGAATTCAAAAACAAAGAATTTCAACAATGGTTAAAACGAAATCGTATTCATTTTTTTACCACTGAAAACCCTGAAACAAAAGCGAGTATTGTTGAAAGATTTCAAAGAACTTTGAAAACACGTATGTGGAAATATTTCACTCACATGAAAACAAAGCGTTACATTGATATTCTGGAAAAATTAGTAAACAATTACAATAATACTTTTCACAGAAGTATCAAATCAAATCCTGCATCTGTTAATCAAACTAATGAAGCTGAAATTTCAGAGAATCTGTACCCTCAGAACCCCGTTTCAAATAAAAAAGCAAAATTCAAGATAGGAAACCGTGTACGAATTAACAAAACAAAACGAACATTTGATAAAGGTTATCTTCCTAACTGGACACAGGAATTATTTGAAATTGTACATGTAAATAAATCAACTTCTCCAGTAACATATGTCGTTAAAGATTTAGACGGTGAGCAAATCTTGGGCACTTTTTATGAACCTGAATTACAATTCATAAAAGATGATGAAATCTATGAAATTGATTCAGTTCTTGCAAAGCGAACAAGACGTAAAGGTAACAAAATAGTCAGAGAAATAAAGGTTAATTGGAAAGGATATCCTACCAAATTTCAAAGTTGGATTCCAGAATCATATCTTGTTAATAAAAAGTCATGACGCTAGACAAGCGTTCACAGTCTAACATTGAAGTTGGAACAGAAAGTATCGACGATAGTCGATCAACACCGTATAATTGCTGCGGAAATCGTGTTCCTAAAAATCAGTTCACGTACATTTCACAAATCATTGTTATTTATACAATCATTGTAACGTCCATAATACATCTCAGTCTTAGAACAGAAAATCACGAATTGTGGTTAATTCTTTTAAGTAGTTCATTAGGTTATATTCTACCATCACCAGGTTTGAAATATACAAAACAGGGTAAACAGACGTTTGATCTTATTGATGGTAAAAGATGAATTCATTTTATCTTACATTACCGAGTGACAGTTCTATGGATTACTTTCCAAGTAATACACAATGTTGTTTTAAAGTCAAGTTACCGAAAACAATTCATATTGGAAAAGAACAATGGGAAGTTGCATTAGTTCAACTAATTACACCGTCACAATTTTTAAACATATCTGAGAAAGAAGCAGAATTTGAAATAATCACACGTGATGTAGCATTTCAAAAACTACTTGTTAAATCTACTAAGAAATTGCCACCAGTATTACCAATAGACCATGATGTATCTAATACACCAAACAAGTGGTCAATGAAATTCACTTTTCCAGCGGGGTCTTACACATCACCATCACATGTGTTGAATGTTATAAATGAAATAATACAAAACATGATAGGTGACATACTATCAAAAAATCAATCTGCTTTAATTATCGAATATTCAAAAAGAACAAAACGTCCAAAACTTGGATTTACTAAAATTATTAAAACAGGGATAAAACTTCATCCATCATTGTTTTTAAAATTCGGTGGTTCACCAGAATTCAAGGGCAATACAATCTATCCGGGGAAAAATAGTTTACAAATGTTCAAGTACAGTGCAAACATTGATGCAGGATATAATCATTTGTTTATCTATTCAGATATTGTTGAATACTCTATCGTTGGTGATACATTAGCCCCTATACTTCGTGTCGTTCCATTCAAATCATCCAATTCTGATGAAAATAATGATAGTCAACATATCAATCATGAGATAATGAATTTACATTATGTCCCTGTCTCAAAATCGGAATTCGATACAATTCATATCAATATAACTGGTGATTCTGGTTATCCTGTTCATTTTGTTATTGGCAAGACAATCGCAAAGTTACATTTCAGACAGGTTCGCTAAAGTGTGGGTTAACCAATACCAAAAAAAATGATGCCTGTATATAGAGGTGTAAAACACCAGTATGGGTATGGACTAGGTTCATTATTTAAATCAGCACTCAGAACTGTTACACCACTACTAAAACCTTTAGTCAAATCTGGATTGAATGCTTTAAAGAAGGAGGGTATTAAACAAGGAATAGGTGCAGCTCAAGATATTTTCTTACATGGAAAAAATCCAAAAGCTGTATTGATATCGCGTGGAAAAGAATCAGTAAAAGATCTGGCACAGAATCTTATAGGTGGAATAAATAAGCCTAAAACGAGACAGTCTCGTCATTTAAAGTCTCGAACTCCTAGGGGTAAGATCGTTTCAAAGAGACATAAGAAACATTACAGTAAACCTAGAACTTTAGACGTGTTTGATTAAAGAAACCAGTATTAAAAATGATGCAAAGTGGGTCTTGTGAGTGTAGTAAATCAGAACTTGATGTTCTGTCTGTGCCACCAACGATGACAACAATGCAAGAAAGTCAATGGGTTGAGCATTTTCCTGTAGCATCTTTAGGAAACAATTCACCGATAGAATTCATCATTCCATCTCAGACAGAGTGTTGGACAGATTTGTCACAGTCTTATCTGTATGTTAAATTCAAAATTACAAAAGCAGATGGTTCTAACTTAGATGCAGATTCTAGTGTTGCCCCAACAAACAATTTTCTTCACAGTATGTTTAGCAGTGTTGATCTGTATTTAAACAATAAATTGGTCAGCAGTAATTTGGACACATACCCGTTCAGAGCATATATTGAAAATCTTCTGTCATACAATACTGATAGTAAAGTCACTCATCTAAAGGCTAGTGAGCTTTGGATTAAAGACACTGCTGGAGCATTCGATGCATTAGCTCATGATGGTGACAACAATGGATTAAAAAAAAGAATAGCTGAAATAACAGAAAGCAAAACCACAGAGTTGTGTGGACGAATTCATCTTGATATGTTTCATCAAGAGAAATATTTACCAAATGGTATTGAAATGCGATTAAAGCTCAATAGATCTTCTTCAACCTTCTGTCTTACAGGTGATGCCGGGTCACCGGCAGCAAAAGTTGTGTTTGAATCAGTTAGTTTCAATGTAAGAAATGTTGAATTACTACCAGTCATTGCAAATGATCTAAATCAAGTCATTGCACAGCAAAACATGAAAATACCAATTCGTAGAGTTGAAGTTAAAACGTTTACAGTCGGAACTGGTCTTCAGTCTAAAGTTGAAGATCATTTGTTCCAAGGACAATTACCAAAACGTATTTTCATTGGTATGGTACGGAATGATGCTTTAAATGGGTTTTTTACACGAAATCCATTCCATTTTCAACACTTTAGTCTGTGTAAACTAAATGTTTCATGTAACGGTCATAGTATTCATAACAGACCATTTGAACCTGATTTCGAACATGGCCTTTTTCTTAAGTCATACCTGTCGCTACACCAGGCTGCCTCGGCTATTGGCGCTAATAAATCATTTGACATAACTAAAGATGAGTTCGAAGCTGGCTATGCATTGTGGGGGTATGATCTGACAGCAGATCAAGGCAGTGAAGAAGGACAGCTACATCCTATAAAAACAGGGAGCCTCAGAATTGAACTTCAGTTTGGTACGGCACTTCCAAGAGTCATCAACGTTATTGTCTTTGCTGAATTCGATAATCAGATAGAAATCAACGGCTTAAGAGAAATCATCACAGATTACTGAAAAAAGAAATCATTACAGATTACTGGAAAAAGAAATCATGGCCGGTCATGAATTGGCGATTCTACTTAGAGATGAAGCTTTCAAAGTGAAATATTCTTCAGCCGCTGTCAGTGAAAAAAGGAGAAAGGACATTTACAATTCTCTTGAAAAAATCATAATAGATAAATTACAGACACTTATCGCTGAAGAAGTACATAACAAATGTCATGGGTGTCTCATAGATCATCCAAGTCAAATGCAACATCAACTTTGCCTCTTCATGGACAGACATGATCATACAGATATGTTCGTTGACACAGCAATGGATAGGATTAATCCAAACAAGATCATGGAGAAATGGTATCCTGTAATAGAAGAAATGGCACTGAAAGACTCAGAAATTGTAGTAGCCTACAAAATGTGGTTGAATATTAAACAGAATGTTATCAATGGGTTTTCTGATTTATGGATTGAACAGTGGGGTGAGAAAGTCAAACAGGCCTGGGGAAAGTAATGCATACTCATGAAATACAATACATACTGGATCATGGAACTTGGATAAAAAACCTTCATGCACAAGTTTGTGCTAAAGATCAATTACCAAAACAAAAACCAGACAGTGTACAAGCTTACATTGTCAATACAGACTCATCTGACAGATCTGGTGAACATTGGATAGCAGTGATCTTTAACAGAAATGGAGAATCAACATATTTCGATTCATATGGATTACCACCACTCGACACAGAAATTATGAGCTTTATCCACAATAACTCATCATCATGGACATACAACAAACAAGTTATTCAAAGTTTGTTGGGTGTAGTGTGTGGATATTACTGTATATTTGTACTGAATGCAGTAGCGAGAGGAAACAATCTACAGAAATGTCTACAACAAACATTTAGGACAACCGAACATCACAGAAACGATCGAAATGTAACCATTTGGTTCAAACAGATTTATGGAAAAACAATACATGAAAAGACTTTAAAAACTTTATTGTAAAATTTATTGTAAAAACTGTATTGTAAATATGTTGTTCACTGTTCATAGTTCATAGTTCATAGTTCAATAAAAAGTTCATTTAATCATAAATCTTTGTGTTTGTTTTTTATATTCCTAAAAACAATCCATAATATGACATAGCTTACCAGAAAAAAATTGAAAACATGTATTTACACTAGGTTGTACCCCCAAACTTTTCATTGGATGACGTTCGATGCATTTCATTGGTCAAGCTTAATTCTGAGTCAAAAGTAGGTCAATCCGACCTATCGGTATAAATAGCAGAACGTCATTTCATTCCATACACTCCTCGATATCAGCATGGAATTACACAGAGAACTCAGGAATGTTGCAGATGATCTCAGAAATATTCGTCAACGACTCATCAATATTTATCGTCAACTCATAGAAGGACAACCCAGAGAGAATGTTACGCTTCAACACCAACAACCAGATGTGGTGTATTTAGGCATTGAAATGAAAAGAAGAGTTCATTGGGATGGAGAGGGAAAATTGACAGTAACTAAAAGAAGGAGAAACAAGTTCTGTCCAATTTGCAGAGCAAACTTTGGCTGTTGTCATCTGTGAAAACAAAACGGCCCTTTTTAGGGCCACACCACATACTTAGAAAGTTCAACTTTTTCAAATTTGTCATTGAAAAAACGACTAAGTCCAACAACAGAAAAGACCTAAAAACGACTAAGTCCACGGTCTATCCTATCAAGGAGTGTATTTCATCTCATAGGAGGGTAGAATAGGGCATGCACTGGTCAGGTAGACCGGGCGATGCCCTATTCTACCCTCCTTGGACATGCCCTATTCTACCCTCCCTTGGAGATGAAATACCCTTCAAAGGAGGGTAGAATAGGGCATTCAAAAAACAACAGAGTTATTTAAATGCCCCATCTCCCCTTCATACCTTTACTCTTTAAATCCCTTTTATAAGGAGGGTAGAATAGGGCATGCCCTATTCTACCCTCCTTTGGAGACGAAATACCCTCCAAAGGAGGGTAGAATAGGGCATTCGCAAAATGCCCTATTCTACCCTCCTTTACTACTAAACTCTCCGTGACGGGACAAGTTATTATGTTACACATACAGACGCTTACTGACTCTTCTACAGCAGACTCTCCTTGACGGGACAAGTTATCATGTCACACTTACAGACGCTTACTGACGCTTCTACAGCAGACTCTCCGTGACGGGACAAGTTATCATGTCACACATACAGGCGCTTACTGACGCTTCTACAGCAGACTCTCCGTGACGGGACAAGTTATCATGTCACACATACAGGCGCTTACTGACGCTTCTACAGCGGACGATTGTTGTAAGATGTTCCAAATGTATTTTAGAGAAGGTTTATTTTTTGTCCAGAACCGGATGTTCATGTGTGTGTTATATTTGTCGGCGGTACAACACTTGGTCCCTGTAGGCGGTTCAAAAAACTTGAACCGACATCGTCAGCTAGAATCAAACAGCGGATATAACCAATCGATACCATTTGATATTTGTTATTGTTATTGTGTTCTTTGAGAAATAGCGCCGCGCACCATCGGTCATGTAGGAGTGCAGTGAGTCTACTTTTAGAACTCATCTATTTGAGTAGACTTACGTACGGCAATCCTTCATATTCGGCCGACTTGAATTCATTTAACCCTTTCCCACATTCAAGAAAACTACTAGCAGAGGACTTTGAGAAATCCTGATTTGGAAAAAAGTAATGCAGAGCGTCGGCCTCTCGTACCATTGGTCCTGGGTTCGAGTCCCGTGATGAGCGGGTTTTGACTTTGGGATTGTTTCACACAAACGTCGCGAGTACTTGTTAAGTCTCCATAAACAGTCAATCATTTTGATTTGTTGCAATTTATGACAGTGATTCGTACAGTTTCTGCTATGTTCGAAATAAGTGCTGATAGACAATCTCTATAATTGAATGGATAACCTATGACTGAAATTGTAAAACATTGTGACAAAAGGAGGAATTGCTCGTTATTGTTTAGTATAAACAGTCAAGTCATGTACTTCATAGGCCTCAATTAGATTGGATATGCTTAGAAGGGTAAAATTTAACACTGTTTGGCACAGGGAGAACATTTCAAAATTATTGTTTAGTATAAACAGTCAATCATTTTGATTTGTTGCAATTTATGACAGTGATTCTTACAGTTTCTGCTATGTTCGAAATATGTGCTGATTCCTTATACATGTAGTCTGCATATATTAATATACTTATATAATTGTTTATGATCCTATATTTTTTTTTAACACTTATTTATTTTTTTGCATTAGCAATCATACAATCATTTATTTGGAAGTTTCCTGAAGAATACTTTTTGAACAGAAAGTTTACAAATTAATGTATTTCATACAAACAATATATCATTCTTATTGATAGAAAATTATTGACAGTTTTTGTTATGTATTGTTTCAGTTATTGCCATGGTTCAAATGGCTGATCCCTAGAATTAGTGTATATTCAACATACTTTTGTCCTTTTAGCTCACATCTCTTACACAAATTGAATTATTGTGTTTTAATTGACCTTTGTCAGTCATTTAACTGTCAACATTGTCTACTTTTAAACCACGACATCAATTTGTATGAAATATTCATTTATTGTCATATTCAATAAGTGAGAGTCAATCTTTCATTTATTGTCATATTCAATATATGACAATCAGATTTCCATATCTGTTTATTGACGCCGCGTGGGAGCGCGGCGTCAGTATGGGATAGGTTTTAATTTTGTACCATGGGGTGACGTAATCGAAAAGGGAGAAACCAATGTTATTATTGTTAAAAAAACCTCTGTTGTTTGATTGAAAAAAACAACCTTTATGAATCAATAAATTGTATTAACTGATTTAAGAAACAACAAGATACAAAATACGTTTGTCTTCTACCGTTATTACAAAACTTTATACACATTTAATTTGTATTTAATAACTTTTCCCCAACTGTCTAGGCTACGCTGTTTTTGATTGTTTGGTTTACGGCCCTGACCCAATTCATCAAAGCTCAGAGAAGAAGTTCACTTTTTCCAAACTTTCTAGGCTACGCGTTTTTAATTGTTTAGTTTACGGGCTCAAAATTCGCCGGATGTTTTTTTCTTATTTATAAAAGTGTGTGAAGTTGGCAGAGCATTAGACGTTAGACATTAGACATTCAAAAAAAATATTCGAATGTCTAATTAGACGTTAGACATTCGATTAGACATTCGCTAATTTTGATTATCAAATGTCTAATTAGACATTAGACATTCAATTAGACATTCAGAAAAATCGCAAATGTTAAATATCGAATGTCTAATTCGACATTAGACATTCAATTAGACATTCGCAAATTACAAGATCTATAACCCAAATTCGTCGGAGGTCATTGTACATTCAAAAAACGAATGTCTAATTGGTCAGTTAGACATTAGACATTCGATTAGACATTCGCAAATTAAGGGATTTAGGTACCAAATTCGTCGGAGGTCATTGTACATGCAAAAAACGAATGTCTAATTGGTCAATTAGACATTAGACATTCGATTAGACATTCGCAAATTACAAGATATATAACCCAAATTCGTCGGAGGTCATTGCACATTAAAAAAACGAATGTCTAATTGGTCAGTTAGACATTAGACATTCGATTAGACATTCGCAAAGTAAGGGATTTAGGTACCAAATTCGTCGGAGGTCATTATACATGCAAAAAAACGAATGTCTAATTGGTCAGTTAGACATTAGACATTCGATTAGACATTCGCAAATTAAGAGATTTAGGTACCAAATTCGTCAGAGGTCATTGCACATTAAAAAAACGAATGTCTAATTGGTCAGTTAGACATTAGACATTCGATTAGACATTCGCAAATTAAGGGATTTAGGTACCAAATTCGTCGGAGGTCATTATACATGCAAAAAACGAATGTCTAATTGATCAGTTAGACATTAGACATTCGATTAGACATTCGCAAATTAAGAGATTTAGGTACCAAATTAATCAGAGATCAATGTACATTAAAAAAACGAATGTCTAATTGGTCAATTAGACATTAGACATTCGATTAGACATTCGCAAATTAAGAGATTTATGTACCAAATTCATCAGAGATCAATGTACATTAAAAAAACGAATGTCTAATTGATCAGTTAGACATTAGACATTCGATTAGACATTCGCAAATTAAGAGGTTTAGGTACGAAATTTGTCTGAGGTCATTGTACACGCAAAAAACGAATGTCTTATTGGTCAAATAACTTGAACATATTGATAACTCGAACATATCGATATCTCGAACATACCGATGACTCGAACACATCGATAGCTCGAATACATCGATAAAACGAATGTTTTTAACTTGAACATTTATTGACAAATCGAACATATCGATATCTCGAAACTTTCGATATCTCGAACTTTCCAATATCTCGAACTTTCGATATTTTTTTTATTTTATTTTTTTTTCTTCTCGATATCTCGAACTTTCCAATAACTTTTCGATATCTTTAATTATTTTTTTCTCGATATCTCGAACTTTATCGGAAAGTTCGAGATATCGACAAGTACGAGATATCGATAAGTTCGAGATACCGAACATTTCGAGATATCGAAAAAAATATGGGGAAAAAATTGGTAAGTTCGAGATATCGAAAAAAATATAATTTTCTTTTTCGAAAAGTTCGAGATATCGGAAAGTTCGAGATATCGGAAAAAAAAAAAAAAAAGATATCAATATGTTCGAACATTTCGATTTCTCGATTATTTTTTTTTATATTTTTTTTTTCTCGTTATCTCAGAAATTTGCGATATCGTATTTTTTGTTTATATACTTCCGTTTTTAACTCCACTGGCTGAAAGCCAGTCGAGCTTATGTCATGGGGAATCGTCCGTCCTGCGTTCGTGCGTGCGTGAGTGCGTCCGTGCGTGAGTGCGTACTTACGAGAGTAATCTTGTTGGATAGTGTTTTTTCGTAAACCCCAGCCACCACCCTTATAAGACACTTTGATAAGTGGTTTTTTTTATACAATTGTGTTATGGGTATCTAATTAACATATTATTGCTATTTATTCCGTAAAGGGGGGATAATTACGGAAAAAACCATGTGCTTGTTGGGTATACCCAACAAGAGAACATCAAAGGAAAACACCCAACAAACGCCTTTTGGACGTACGTGCGTGCATGCGTGCGTCCGTCCGTCCGTAAACGTTTTGCTTCAAACTGTTTCTCCTACCTAACCACTGGACCAATTAGGATGAAACTTCATAGGAAGTATCCTCTCAATGATCTCTCCTTAGTTCCTCAAACTGTTTGGGATCCATGCAAAATTCTGGTTTCCGAAAGAAAAAACAATGAAGACTTAAAAAATCTTCTTCTCCTCCGTAGGTATCAGGCCGATTTTCAAATAATTGTGTAGTAGTGAAGACTTAAAAAATCTTCTTCTCCTCCGTAGGTATCAGGCCGATTTTCAAATAATTGTGTAGAAATGTTGCTTGGGTGACCTTCTTTCAGATTTTTTCGAGCCAAGTTGATTGGTCGAAAACTATGGCCGCCAGAGGGCAGAGCTATTTTTGCCTTATAATATGGTTATAGTGAAAACTTAAAAAATATTTTATATATATATATATGACCCTCTATCAGATTCCTTCAAGCCATGTTGATTGGTAAAAAACATGGCAACCAGGGCGCGGGGCTGTTTGAAGATTTAATTGGCAGTGGAGCGATACTGGCCCTCTTGGGCCTCTTGTTGTTATCATACTTCTGATAAACACGAAGGAGAATATACTTCACCCTCTCCTTCCAAAGCTTGTGTCACACTTAATTTATAACTAGAGACATTACATGTTAATATGTAAGCACCTATGTGATGGTTTTTTTATCTAATTGATCTAGTTAGAGCAGATTTGAAACCGTGTATTGGTAAAAAATTAAGAAACTTCATGTTGTATGGTAACCTTTTATTATAGGCTATGGTAGCCAGGTGAGCAATATAGGCACATCTTGGCCTTTTTGGTTATGATAAAGGGACATTTGGCCTTCTTGTTCGAAATATTTACATCCTGTCTGTTTTCACACGTTATTTAAATGTACTGAACTACATCTGCTTCCTTTAAGTCATGCTTCAAAATCATGCGCGGCGTCCTTTGATGCTCTGCATCAAAATTCGTCTTGTATTTAACCTAAAATATGTCATTTTTAGCTCCCCTGAGCCAAAGTGTCCAAGGTGAGTTTTTGTGATCACCTTTTGTCAGGCGTTCCTCGTCAACATTTGCTTGTTAACACTCTAGAGGCAAAATTTTGCATCTAATCTTCATGACAGTTTATCAGAACATAAAGCTCCATCTAATCTAGGCCAAGTTCGAAACTTGGTCATATTGGGTCAAAATCTAGGTCACTAGGCCAAATTTAAGGTAAATCTGGTTAACATTCAGGAAGCCAAATTTTGGGCTTGATAAATTTTGAAACTGTGTCAGAATGTTTGTCTTAGTGATATCTAGGCCAAGTTCGAATATAGGTCATGTCGGGTCAAACACTAGGTCACTCGGCTACAATTAAGGAAAATCTTGTTAACACTTGTTAACACTATGGAAGCCACATTTTTGGCTTGAGCAAAAATGACAGACAGACAGCAGACAGATTTTTGAAAACATAGTGACAAAAGAAGAAATTGCTCAAAACGAGCAATTTTTTCTTTTGCCACAATGCTTTACACTTTTAGTCATAGGTTGGTTATCCATTCAATTCTGGAAATATTCTATTTTTTGACAAAATATGTTCAAAGTCGTCTGCTGCAGAATTATCATATGACGGAAACAGTTAATTAGCTTGTAAATGTCAAAAACTTGTTCTTGGACTATTAAGGTTACACAATCCATTTGTTGTGTACACTTCAAATATTGCTTTCCATAAGGCCTTAATAGATTAATCTGTAAATTAAACTCCAATCAATCAATTACCCGCCATCAAACTATACTTTAATCAATTATCCGCCATCAAGCTATACTTTAATCACACAGAAAATCTCATGCTTTCAGTAAGCATATTTTTAGACGGACAAACGGTGAACCTCCAGAGCTTTAGATAAGGGGCTTTTTTCATGCTCTAATATCATTATTTGACGCTAAAAACCCATGTTGTGGGTACTCAAAATAATCGTCAAAGGGAGACGATTCTTTTGAGTACCAACACATAGGGGTTTGGTTGAGTAATAAGAGATATTATTGGTAGCAGACGGGTTATCAACCCCTCTTATGAACCCATATAGTCTCCCCTTGTGAAAACCACCAGGATCAGATAATAAGGAGCCATTGGGTATGAGCGCCGAAGTCGAGTACTTATCCCATGGTTAAAAGTCAGTTTCGAGTTCACATCCTGTGATGAGTGGCACAGGCACTTGGTGGTATGTACAATGTTACAAAGTCGATTTTTTATTACAAACATTGATCGATTGTTTCGTTTTATTAAGCCGCTTTCAACACTTGTTCAGCTATACCACGGCGTTTTCTGGGTAAGTTACCAGTACTACTAGTATACCTATCATAGCACCAGCCATTCAGTCGAAATGCTAACGCCTATGAGGGCAGCTACTACTACCATTTTTAAAGTCTTATTACAGACATTGACCAAAATGAACCCCCCCATTCAAACGCTTCCCGTCTTGGTTAGCATCGGTCAAGTCTATGTAAAGATGCTGAGCTGAAAGTTAGTTTGCAACCAACCCACCAGAAGAACAACAAATGACATTCTTGTAACTAACATTTAGCCGGATTATACGTGGGGTAATACAAACTGTGCATAGACGTCAGTCATTCACCCAAACGTAGATAAATATAGCTGTTCATTTTATAAGCGCTCGATGGCATTAACGAATATCCCAATTGATCTCAGACTATCCGTTTTTATAACGCTTTTTAACAAATACTCTTTTTATAAAATCAATATGAGACCTAAAAATAAGATTCTTTTATTAACCTGACTTTTTAACTGATAAAGGTTATTTTGGAAGTTGTAAATGTATATACCCCCTAGTGCCTACAGGTCAATTTACGCTAAATACATCCGCGGACCCTCTGATCTACAGAAGTCCCTAAATAAACCTTTGTTTGTGTAGAAATGAGTGTATACCATCACCAGTATGTATTGAATATATGACAATGAGTTTAAATGCATTGTGATTATTTTAGGATGCCGCCGCAATAAAATAACATATTAAAAGTAAAATCATCAAATACAACACATTTATTCCCAGACAAAAAATAATAACGACACACATCATAAACACTATTATTGTGGAGTTAATTTGGACGCAAGTGGTATTCAGCCATCATGGAGGACGGCACAGTGATCATTAGACTGTTATGCAGTTGCACGCACCAAATATGTATGACTAGTAGTTTTATTTGAAAACATGACCTTTTCCGCTTTCTGTTCTGGGCATCCCTCTCCCCTATAGATAATTTATCAATGGTGCGTGCCATAGACAAAGCCATGAATTAAACTTAGGATTGTTGGAATCCTGTGAGAAGCCGCCTTGCAAGGTTCCACATCCTTGAGACATGCCATGCATAATAGCCCCTCACAGTTCCCAGCTCCTCGTCCGTGACACCCGAGGCCCCGTTCCTGACTGATGCCGACAGAGTCCAAGCCTCGAGGTCGACGTTGGAGGTATAAATAACAATGAATTCTGACTATTAGGTATGCTAGATCACTATGCCGCCCACTCACTGGCCGCTAGAATCCCAATACCACAAGCGAAGAATGTTGTTGCCCCCCTACAGTAATGGAGGCAATCTAGAAATGCTGTGCTAAAAGTTTTAACGAAATGTTTAGAAACACATCCTGTAAAGTGTATGGCATGACTTTTCCGAAATCTATTTTGTGCATGGTTCCTTGAAGCCGATTGAAAAAAGGCCGAGTGTTCCGAATATTCTCAAATTTTGAAGTGTCCGAGACTTTGCGTAATAGGTGATTAGACGCTAAATCAAATCCAATAGTAAATGCAAGCGCTTTGTCGTCTAGAATTGATCATAACAGATAGGCGAATTAACCCGGAAGTAAACGATTCCCAAAACTCCAAAAACACTATTTAAAAACAACTCCCAACCCACCACGGTTTGTCAGCCCCAAAATAAATGAGATTATTGCTAGGGCCATAATCTGTAATATGTATAGGATGCACTGGAAATGATTGATTTGATCACTTTTATTTTTTTGACCTTGTCTGAAAGTGAAAGTAGAAAATGCTAAACACCGGTTTGTCCGGGACATTTTTTGTCGAAAATGACGGTAACCATTTTCGCCAGGTGAGTTCTTTCTTGCATAATGCATGACCCACATTTTCTTTGAATTGTTTTAAAGCTAAGAGGTAACTCTTTCCAATGATATATGGTGTTCTTTATGGGAAATGCTTAGAAAGTGTCACAATTGATGACTGAAGTTGGTCGATTTACATGGAAACAAAGAAGGAATTTATTTAGTGTATTGTGACCTATAAGGATTGGGTCGAAGGAGTTGTTTAAAAGCGGACCCAGTGGCTTAAAGGAGTGGGTCTAGTTTATTTCCTCAAATACCCTCAGAATATGCTATGACTCATACTCTATTTCTAGGGTAGTACTAGATCATATGGCAGCAGATTTCGTCCATTCCCACATACGGACGAGTTTTCAAAACATTGTGGAAAACGAAAAAATTGCTCACAGTGGAGCAATTTTTCCCCTTTTGAAACAATGTTTTCAATTTAACCCATTAGTTTTAATTTATCGGGATTGTACATATTTGTGTACATATTTTTTGCCAAAATGTTTTCGAAAGTCGTCCGCAACAGATGTAGCTGTGTGTAGGGAAAGAGCCTATGAAGTAGTAGTAGCCATATTACACAACAAAATTACTAGGATTTGTTCTTTTTTCAACATCCCTTTTTTGTCTTTCAAGTTTAGAAACTGGCCCGGATAATACCACTGTTAGAAACATTAGGGTCCTCATTTGTAAATAACTTGACCACATACAGGCGCATCTGTAGCGGAGAAATTTCGAAAACTTGTGGAAAAGGAGTGCTTATCATGAGCAAATTCTCCTTTTGTTACAATGTTTTCAACTTTCTTCAATTAATGTTTTTTCATTTATAGAGTTTACAAATTTTTGATTAAACATTTTCAAAAGTCGTCTGCTGCAGGTAAAGGATTTATGAAGAAGTAGCAGCCATATTCCACAACAACAACAACATATCTTTCCTAGAATTTTATTCATTATTCTTTTTTTAAAGCTTAGAATTTTGCCCTGGTAATGACACTCCTTGAAAAGACCTTCACTCTACATCTCTGTTAACCCTTTCCCTCCTAAAGACGCTTTCTGACGCCTCTGCAGCAGACAGCTTTTTGAAAATATAGTGACAAAAGAAGAAATTGCTCAAAACGAGCAATTTCTCCTTTTGCCACAATGTTTTCCACTTTTAGTCATAGGTTATCCATTCAATTACAGAGATTTTCTATTTTTTGACAAAATATGTTCAAAGTCGTCTGCTGCAAAATTGTCGTATGAGGGAAAGGGTTAATACCAGTTATAGGAATTATGTATTGACAAGTGTTAACAATCTATACATTTACTTCTAAAATTCAGCAATAGCGCCGCGGAGCGAACGCCAACTCTCGTCTGTTTATTTCATGTCAAATAAGGGGCGTTACTGGGTGAAAACTAATGCCGGAGTTATGTGAATTGGTATAAACATGCGTATTGTCTCGAGTAACATGGGTATGAGGTAAAGGTAAAAGTTTTGGACTGACGCAGACGACCCCAAGGGTATCACAATAATTCGACTTTTTTTCCCCTTCGAAATACAGAAGAGTTAATGAAATATGTCCAAATAAATGGATTTCATTTGAAATTTGTCATTATAAAAGGACTTTGTAAGACATATAAAACAGCTCATTTTCCTGAAATATCTCCCTTATTACTGTATCAACCCTATGTTGTGGGTACTCAATTTTTTTTTTGTCTCATCAAGAGGATTATTTTGAGTACCCACAAAATAGGATTTTTGTTGTCCTTGGATGAACAAGATTTGGAATTTACATTATTAATGATTATCAAGAGCTTATTTAATTTCAGTTATAGTATAATGTTTAGCTTGATACATATTATACAGCAAAAAGCTTTGGCATAGTAGCTAATAAACCTCTCAACATACAGCCAACAGACAAAGACATAAGAATACAAAACACTTTTCCCAATTCAATAAATCTACAGAAGTAGACTCTGAAAACATCTAGACATAAACAGCAACAAGGGTTTCACAAAAACACTCATTTTGTTGCTGTTGAAAAACAGACAAGCTAAAAATCTCTATAATTAAATGATTTTTTTAAAAGTTGAAAACATTGTGGCAATGGAGAAATTGCTCATTTGCCATAAGTTTCAAAAGTGGCCAAATTGTTTTCCACTCTCTTCCCTTATAGACATTTTACTAATTTTTTACCCATATGTTTTCAAGGTCGTTTGTTCTATGTGGGGAAAAGGATAAAATAAAAACATCTTATTTAATAATTGACCCATATCAGATTTCATCATTAATCTGAATCATTATTGGTTGCAGTTGCTCCCTTTCCCGAAGCAATGCTCATTTACAAAAAACAATGCATACAATGTAGAGTTACAGAATTAAAAGACAGAAAGGAATGTAGTTAAACCTGTCATCCTGATAGAATCGTTCTCTTGGTGACCCTGTAGCAGATGATGTAACCCTTTCATTCATACAGACAAATTTTGAACACAGTGAAATAGAAAAGGGGGGGAACATTTTTCAAAATAAGGAATTTCTTCTATTCCCACCGTCTAAACTTCTTTAAAAATTGTTTATTCTAAAAGCAGTCATTTCTCAAATAACGACAGAGTTGTTACTTTGTCTTAAAAATTTATCTTTCTCTATTCCCTTTTTTTTCTGCCCAGAAAATGCTCTATTTGGAAGTCTTTGAAAATGACTATCAAATAACAGGTTTAACCAAAAGTATCCAAGAAAAGATTGCAAGAGAAAAAACACATAAACAAAGGAAACGCATTCACAATTTGGTTCAACTCACAGTAAGAAAAATACAAACAACATTCTTAAAAGATACAGAGCTGTGTTATAATAATTTAACCCTTTCCCTGATACAAACTTCATTTGACGGCTCTGCAGACAAGCAAGCCTTGTTTTAAAAATGTTTTGGTATAAGAAGTACTGGCTCACAGTCGACAAGTTCTCCTTTTCCCTTACTACTTTTTTGTTCATCATAAAATGTCCCCCCCCCCCCCCCCCCCCTTTTCCACAATGTTTTCTGTGAATGCTATCTGTATCAGAGAAGTGGTCTAGCTGTGGATGAGAAGACACACACAATAAAAAGGGAGAGCATTAAAACCTACTATATCACAAAATCATACACAGTTAATTCCCATTGAGTCCTAAGTTGGCTAGTACAAAGTTTATCGCTTTAAGAGGACTCTCCATTTTCTTAATTGTGTTCTTGTGTAATGCCCAATCAGGCTTAATCTTGTTCTTCTTGACTGGGGACCGCACCGAGAACGTCGAGTTAATCGTGGCATTCATCTTGGCCCTTGTAACGCGCTGGTTCTCCTCTAGTTTGTGTTTGCGGGATGTCAGGGTATGAATACTCCTCAACTTGTCTGTCAATTTCTTATCTTTCATAACAGCCTAGAAATAGAAATGAAATTGATACATGTGTCAAATGTTCTATTAAACTAGAAGTGTGACTGATGTAATTTTCTCGCATGACTTGTAAAGATTATCATTATAATAGAATGGAGTGCTCCCCGGAGCATGTGTGTCACCTGCGCCTTGTCAGAATTTTTGACAGAAAAGGGGCAATAACTCAGATATAACTAGAGATTGCTTTTTTGAAAAAGCGCTTGTCTCCCCATTTGTGTGGTCGTAGGGGAGGAAAAGAAATGATGGAGATGATTTTTTTTAGTTTTGGACTGGAGATGAAGCAACAGTGACAATCCTCAGTTATTGAGCGGAAACCATTTTTCAGCTGAGGGTTACCATGACCTTGGTCTTTGACCTAGTGACCTCAAAATCAATAGGGGTCATTTGCTGCTGGTGACCAACCTGCACACCAAGTATGAAGATCCTGGGCCCAAGCAATCTTCAGTTATTGAGCGGAAACCATTTTTCAGCCAAAGGTCACCTTGACCTTTGACCTACTGACATCAAAATCAGTAGGGGTCATCTACAAGCTGCACACCAAGTATGAAGTTCCTGGGTATAAGCGATCTTGAGTTATTGAGTAAAACACATTTTTCAGCTGAAGGTTACCGTGACCTTCGACATTTGACCTTGTGACCTCAAAATCAAACAAATTCAATAAAGGTCATTTACTGGTTAGGACCAACCTGCACACCAGGTATGAAGTTCCTCAACATAAGCATTCTTTAGTTTATATTGAGAGGAAACCATTCTTCAGCTGAAGGTTACCATGACCTTGACCTTTAAGCTAGTGACCTCAAAATCAATAGGGGTCATCTACTGGTGGTGACCAACCTGCACACCAAGTATTAACTTCCATGGCCAAAGCATTCTACAGTTATTAAGCAAAAACAATGTTTCAGCTCATTGTCACTGTGACCTTTCAGCTCAAGGTCACTGTGACCTTGACTTTGACCTCAAAATTAATAGGGTCTTCTACTGGGCATGGCCAACCTGCATACCAAGTATGGAGTTCCTCGGCCCAAGCGTTCTTCAGTTATTGAGCGGAAACCATTTTTTACCTCACACAGTCACCATGACCTTGACCTTCTGACATCAAAATCAATAGGAGTCATCTACTGGTCATGACCAACCTGCATACCAAGTATGAAGATCCTATGCCCAAGCGTTCTTCAGTTATTGAGCGGAAATAAGTGTGACGGATGTGACCTTGACCTTTGACCTTAAAATTAATAGGGGTCATTTGCTGGTGGTGACCAACCTGCACATCAAGTATGAAGTTCCTGGGCCAAAGCAAAAACTATTTATCAGCTCATTGTCACTGTGACCTTTCAAGCTCATGGTCACTGTGACCTTAACTTTACACGTACTGACCTCAAAATCAATAGGGGTCTTCTACTAGACATGTCCAACCTGCATACCAAGTATGGATTTCCTCAGCCAAAGCGTTCTGCAGTTATTGAACCATTTTTTACCTCACAAGGTCACCATGACCTTGACCTTTGACCTTGTTATCAAAATCAATAGGGGTCAGCTACTGGTCATGACCAACCTGCATACAAAGTATGAAGTTCCTACGCCCAAGAGTTCTTCAGTTATTGAGCGGAAACAAGTGTGACAGACGGAACGGGCAAAAATAATATGTCAACCCCATGTAATGGGGGAGACATAAAAATATTTGGATTATCCCCCTTTTGTGAACCAATCACACACATTGATATAAACATTTGTCAGAAGTTTCAAAGTAAACCTTTGAGTAAAAAAAAAGTTATTTGACAACGTGACGAAAAAGTGTGACGGACAGACGGACAGATTGTTCCTAAGTGCCTACCATGCTACGCAGGTGACACAAAAATGGTTGTTGAATAATAAGGAATTTTGTGTCAGGGATTCAAGCCTTTGTGTGGGTAGAACTATCAACTTACATCTAGGTTTCTAATCTGTCAAGTTACAGCAATTTAGAATGTGAGAGAAATAAATTTGATGAGCCCCACCACATGAAAACCAACCTACAGAACTTTGTAACTGGAAAATATCCCAATCAGTCCGTGATTGTGCAGTCTGATCAGGATCTTCACTATTCCCCACTGTCATACAATCATCCTGGTCTGACTTAACCCTTTCCCTCATATAGACGCTTTCTGACGCCTCTGCAGCAGACGGCTATTTGAAAGCATAGTGACAAAAGAAGAAATTGCACAAAACGTGCAATTTCTCCTTTTGACACAATGTTTTCCCCTTTTAGTCATAGGTTATCCATTCAATTATAGAGATTTTCTATTTTTTGACAAAATACGTTCAAAGTCGTCTGCTGCAGAATTGTCGTATGAGGGAAAGGGTTAAAGAGGGGGTAAAGACCAAATACCAACAACATAAACAAAAAAACTTGGTCAAACTGCTCATAGTTTCAAACTTAGTGGGTGCCAATGTTTATTATAACTACTTAAAATCATTGTGTGGTAGAGTTTTTCTTGGAGACCAGTTTGTTAAATAATCACAAGAGTAACCAATAGACAACAGATCTCCATGGCATGAGGAGAAAATTCTCAACTTCAATGTTTTACTTACGACAATGCGGCCAAAGAAGTTAACAGCAGGATTTCAGTTTTATCTTGATCTACTATTCGCATAAGCCTTAACCCTTTCCCTATAGATGCTTTCTGCAGCAGATGACTTTTGAAATCATTTTGGCAACTCTATTCAATACTTTCATTTTTATAGATTTTCTATATTTTTGACCTGATCATTTCAAAGTCTTCAGCTGGAGAATTGTGGTATGTAAGAAAGCGTAAAAGGTTGCTTTTGGAAAAGCACCACCTATTTATACGTACCGTTCTACATTCACTATTCATAAACATAATCCCGAGGAGTGTACAGGTATTTATAAAGATTGGTCCCTTTTCTCTGTAAATCTGCATCAACTCTAATATTGTAGCCACACCGTCTGGATCTTCGTACAGACTGGCCCTGGTCTTGTCATACTGTTAATAAACAAAATGAAATGAACGGTGGTCTGCAAAAAACCCAAATCCTTTGCGAAAAATGTAGATCCAGATCAGCCGGCCCTTCTGCGCAGTCTGATTTGGCTCATCAGTTTCGCCAATTAGTCATACAAGTCATCCACGCTTTCCCCTCATACAACAATTCTGCAGCAGACGACTTTAAAATTGTTTTGTCAAAAAATAGAAAATCTCTATAATTGAATGGATATTCTATGACTAAAAGTGGAAAACATCGTGTTAAAAGGAGAAATTGCTCGTTTTGAGCAATTCCTTCTTTTGTCACTGTTTTCAAAAAGCCGTCTGCTACAGAGGCATCAGAATGGAAGCTTCGACATGACCTTTTCTCAATCGGAATTTTATGGAGGCGCAGGTTGAGACCATTCTTTTGAGCACCCATATGGCATCATAAGATTTGGTAAGATAGAAAACATTGTGGCAAAAGGAGAAATTGCACGTTTTGTGCAATTTCTTCTTTTGTCACTATGTTTGCAAAAATCAAAGATATTGATGGGTAAAGAGCTGTAAAAGCCCTCCTTATCTGGAATTCTACATTCGGAGAGTTGATATATATTGCATACCTTGGCCAGATTCAGGAGGATGTTGACAGTGACCTTGATAATCTCCATGTGAGGCCGACTTCGATTACAGGAGTTCATCAGTCTGTACAGCACCGTCACCGCATTTGTCTCCACCATTCTCTCACAACACATCGAAGACAGCCTCGTTACAACCTCTAAAAAAGGAAGAAAACAAGCAAATTTGTATTAACCCTTACCCACATACAGACGCCTCTGTCGCAGACGACTTTTCATAATGAGCAATTTTTCCTTTTGCCACAATGTTTTTGACTCTTTACTATAATTAACCCTTTCCAACATACGACAATTCTGCAGCGGACGACTTTGAAAACATATCGGCAACAATGTGAAATATCTCCATAAAAAAGAGTTTATGCGTCAGGATGCGTCTTGCAAGTGGGAAAGGGTTAAACTCCGATTTATTGAGATTTTTCCCATTTGAAGCAAGACATCTTCAAAGTCGTCTGCTGCAGATTTGTTGTATGTGGGAAAGGGTTAACTACTGTTCATGCTGTACTGTATTTAATGTTCTCAGTCTGCATTCATTCTTGTTAACCCTTTCCCTCATATAGAAGCTTTCTGACGCCTCTGCACCAGACGGATTTTTGAAAACATAGTGACAAAAGAAGAAATTGCACAAAACGTGCAATTTCTCCTTTTGACACAATGTTTTCCACTTTTTGTCATAATTTTGTCAATTATGGAGATTTTCCATGTTTTGGCAAAATAAGTTCAAAGTCGTCTGCTGCAGAATTGTCGTATGAGGAAAAGGGTTAACCTTAACACACACATGCAGACACAATTGAAACACATTATGGCAAAGGGGAAAATGCTCATAATGAGCGGTTCCTTTTTTTTTTAAACCCTCTTTTGAATAGTTCTACTTTCCTTTAGAACGATCTTCCGTATGTTTTCCAAGTACTCTGCCGCATATCGATTAAACATATTAACCCTTTTCTACATATAGAGGCTTTCTGATTCCTCTGCAGTAGACGACTTTTTAAAACACTGTGAAAACCGAAGAAATTGCTAATAATAAATTTCTCCTTTTGTCACAATGTTTTCAATTCTATTCAATGATTAATGTTTCATTTATAGGTGTGCCATCTTTCTAACCAGACAACTTTTTAAACATCTAGTCAAACATATATGGGAAAACGAGAGGCCAAAGAGGGCCAGTATCGCTCCACTGCCATTAGGCAAGAAATTAAATCTCCAAACAGCCCGCCCCTTGGCATCCATATTTTAAGACCAATCAACATGGCTTGGTGGAATCTGATCAAGTCACCCAAGGAATATTTTCGACCAATCAACATGGCTTGAAGGAATCTGATAAAGAGTCATCCTAGGGACATTTCTACAAAATTATTTGAAAATCTGCCAACCAGTTTAGGAGGTTTTTTCTTTCAGTTGCCATGGAAACCAGAATATTGCATGGATCCAACAAAATCTGAAGGAATTTAGAAGAGGACATTGAGAGGATGCTTCCTATTGGCCAAGTGGTTAGGGATTGCAGTGCTCTTCATTACAAGATCTGAATGGTAGACACATTTTGATGCATATGCTTTTAAATTCGTCTACTGCAGACTGTTTTTTTGTGGGAAAGAGTTACACGCTTAAAAGTCACCGGCTTTGAAAAAATCTCAAGAATAAAAAATCCAATCTCTGATACATATTTGAAAATATTCTGGAAAAAAGGAGAAATTAGTTATTTTAAGCAATATTTACGACAGTCGTCAACTGAAATCTACCAGGCAAAAAGGTTCACTACCTAAATGTTGAAGGGCATCCAGGACATGGGACATCTGTTTGTACTTCAGTAGATAATCCAGGGCCGAAGTCGTACGGTTACATAACTTTTTCTCCTCAGTTGCCGACGCGTTTGCCTGCATTACACGCTTTCTAACAGCAGCTACCTTCTTGCTTGTAGACTTTCGGCGAACCAAGAAGCCCTTCCATACAGCCTGTTGATGAAACAAGAGGGTCAAACGGTCAAAATATCATTGCTGAGGGTTTGTGCAATTCAGGTGTCATACCTCTGTAAACATTCACAGCAAGTTTGATGAAGATTGGTTTAGTTTCATTTGAGTTATACACAATTTTCAACCTTATTTAAGTTATATGACGCCAAGGAACATTTATTCATTGTAACTGGGTAGGCAAACCTGTACTAGGCTAGGTAATTTACCTTGCCCAAGAGCACTCCACCATGACCACAACACAGGATCATCTTGGGACGGCCGGCTTCAAATCCCTCACGCTTTACACTGAGGATTTCTGATGATGCTTTTGTTTGGGGTTTAATGCCATTTTCAACATTATTTCAGTTATATCACGGCAACAGTTCACATATTCATGATACCTGGGTAAACAAACCAGTACTAGGCTAGGAAATATTTCTGATGAAGATAGGATGGTAATTGTTAAAGTTAGAGAGCAGACACTTTTAGTGCGATAACTTCAGATTGACAGGAATGATGATAACTGTTCAAGTGGTGTGGCTAATGGAGATACTTTTACCACAATGTTTTCACTCTATTCTATCAATTATTTTTCAATTAAAGAGATTTTTGATATTGTCAGTCGTCTTCAGCAGATTTGTTGTATATGGGAAAGACAACTCTGCAGCAGACCCCTTTTGAAACATTGCTTAACGCTTTCCCCATTACGACAATTCTGCAGCAGACGACTTTGAACTTATTTTGTCAAAAAATAGAAAATCTCCATAATTGAATGGATAACCTACGACAAAAGTGGAAAACATTGTGGCAAAAGGAGAAATTGCACGTTTTGTGCAATTTCTTCTTTTGTCACTATGTTTTCAAATAGCCGTCTGCTGCAGAGGAAAGCGTCTATATGAGGGAAAGGGTTAAAAGGAGATTTTTCATGTTTTTGCCTGTAGTACATATCTTTTCCAAGTCTTCTGCTACAGAATTTTTTGAAGGGGGGAAATGGTTCAACAGCAAACTTTTGCAATTACAAGTCTCAATGATAAACAACTTTTAACCCTTTCCCTCATATAGATGCTTTCTGATGCCTCTGCAGCAGACGGCTTTTTGAAAACATAGTGACAAAAGAAGAAATTGCACAGAACGTGCAATTTCTCCATTTGCCTCAATGTTTTCCACTTTTTGTCATAGGTTATCCATTCAATTATGAAGATTTTCTATGTTTTGGCAAAATACGTTCAAAGTCGTCTGCTGCAGAAATGTTGTATGAGGGAAAGGGTTAATACCTTGATCTTACTCTTAGTAGCTCTCAATGATAAATAACTTTTAATACCTTGATCTTAGTAGCTGCTCTTATTTTCTTCGTCTCCTCAAACGTACCAAGCCACCGTCTTACTGCCCTCTGTATAATGGATGCCGCTGTAGTGCGTCGAACAAGCCAGCTCCTAATATGTTTCTGTAGACGAATTACTCTCTCACGATGTTGTAAGTAGTGTTTCCTCTGCAACTTACTCTTCATCCATCTCTAAAAAAAAAAGACAAGTGTTTCTTTATCTTTGTAAGCTTCCCATTCTGTGTTCATGGTAAATTATTATAAGATTTTTTAAGGATATAATCATAATTTTAGCCAGATGTTTAAGGACCCTATAATTACTTGATGGTTTGCTGTCAGTCAGTCGTAATGCTAACCCTGCAACCTTGAGCTCCAAGAAGGGCAGCCATTATTATCATTTTAAAAGATCTGGTATGACATGACCAGGGATTGAACATGTGACCTCCTGCACTCAAGGAGGAGGTTCTACCACTACACCTATGGGGAGGTACTGAACACATTTGATAGATTCATTAATTATCGATTGATTGGAGCACTTTCTCCAGTTTCTATCTTTGTTTAAAAAAATAAATAAAAAATAAAATAAAAATTAGACTGTAGCAGTGGTTGAAGTCGCCCACATGAGTGAAAGAGTTTTGTCAAAAAATGCCTTTTCAAGATGCATTTTTCTGAAATTGTTTTTCTATGAAAACAAACTTCGTTTAGCTGGATACCAGGGGTGTTTAAAAGGTTTGTGGAAAAGTGTTCAGATATTTTTATCTTTTGTAACACTTCTGTAAAAATGCTCTACTATGTAGATCACGATCATCCCTATTCAATAGGTAATTTACAGATATATGTGTTCTTCACAGAGATTGAGAATTTGTTTCTATAGTAAAGTCCTTCATGTTATCCCGGCCAAATTTTCAGTATTTCTAAATCTTTATGCCACCAGGGTCATGCCAATAGCTCTCTTTTTTTTCAAAAGTCGAGCTAAAAATGCCTTTTGTGAAACTGAAGTGAAGAAAAGAACAGTCTTCAGGTGGTATTAAAGGTTTAAAGAGAAAAAGAAAACATCGAGAACAAGGAGTGTAGCGTTCGTCCGATATCCATAACATCACCACCATCAAAGAGCTGCTTGATAAAAAGCTTATCTCAGCCGTCCATGCGTCATCTAACATAAAGACAGAATTGTTGAGATACTGTTTCTAGAATCATGGCTTGAACATATAAAGTGCATTTAATTGAATTGGGGAGTATTTTGAAAAGCAGTGAGTGAATTTCAAAGATCAGATAGCATGCACAGATATGTCGACGTCAACATTTGTTGGGCTGGTATTTGTTAAATGACGTTATCGTAGAACTTTACAATTACTCTGTTTGCACATGCATAATGAATATGACCTTATGTGATCAAATCGGAATTGAATCAAACAACATTTATATAAAGTCCCAGCAATATATCTACCATAATATAGATATGAGAGCCCTTTTCCGCAAACTTTTTTGAACAACCCTCATATAAGCGGGTTTGTGTGTGTCCCTTGAATGCATCCCATGTACAGTGTTTGTGACAAAAAATAAAGAGAAAAAGAAAACAAACCTGAATGAGAGTTACACTGTGAAGTTTTGTCTTGGCCACTTCCATCACCCGATAGTTTCTGTAACACCTCTGTATTTGTATGGCAGCAAGATGGACGCGAGTAACTTTGACCACTCTCTTTAACAAGCCTTCTCTTTCTACTTGTTTCTGTTTCTTAAGTTCTCCTAACTGTTTCCTAGCCCTCCACATACGGATATTTGACTGAATCACTATGGTTACTCGCCTCATTTTGAGATAATTTTCCCTCAAAACTTTAGCACGGACGTTTTTCTGTACCACAATAGCGGCATCCCTCAATGCATGGTATTGAAACACATGTTTTCTACAGAGCAGTTCTGCTCTCCAGTATGTCTGCAGTACAATGGCTGCCTTGTCACATGTCCTGTATGCCTTTCTGTCTCTCTGACCCCTAAAGTAGGATTGAATCTTAATAGCTGCATCTCTACAAGTCAAGTACTTCTTTCTGCACACAAAACCCTTATATGTTGACTGAATTAGGATGGCACATTTTCTCATTGTTTGATACTTGTCCTGCTCCTGCCGACCTGTTATTTTTGCTCTAAATAGTCTTTGACAGGTAACTGTTGCATTTTTAAGCCTTAAATATGCCATTCTAGATAGATGACCCCTGAACACAGACTGCAACTTAACAGCTGCTTGCCTCTGTTGTAGGTACCACTTTCTCTGCAACAATCCCCGTATGAATGACTGTATTGCAATGGCCGATTGTTTCTTCACACAGTAATCCTTTCTTGCCTTGTCACCTGCTATTTTAGCTCTTACATATTTTTGAATGACCTTAGTCGAGCTCTGTAATTGTAGGAATGAATTTCTTTCTAACTGACCTTGAAGTCTGGATCTCCAATGCCTCTGTAATTTTACAACTGCTTGCCTCTGTTGTAAATAGCTCTTTCTCTGCAACATTCCACGAAAGGTTGACTGTATAACAATGGCAGATTGCTTCTTCACACAGAAATCCTTTCTAGCCTTTAAACCTGTTATTTTTGCTCTATATAGTCTCTGACAGGTAACTGTTGTGTTTTTAAGTTTTATATATGCCATTCTAGACAGATGACCCCTGTACAAAGACTGTAGCTTAATAGCTGCTTGCCTCTGTTGAAGGTACCTCTTTCTCTGAAGCAATCCACGTATGAATGACTGGATCGCAATGGCCGATTGTTTCTTCACACAGAAATCCTTTCTTGCCTTGTCACCTGCTATTTTGGCTCTTACATATTTTTGAATGACCTTAGTTGAGCTCTGTAATTGTAGGAAAGAATTTCTTTCTAACTGACCTTGAACTTTGGATCTCCAACGCCTTTGTAATTTTACAACTGCTTGCCTCTTTTGTAAATAGCCCTTTCTCTGCAACATTCCACGAAAGGTTGACTGTATAACAATGGCAGATTGTTTTTTTACACAGAAATCCTTTCTAGCCTTTAAACCTGTTATGTTTGCTCTATATAGTCTTTGACATATCACTGTTGCGTTCTTAAGCCTTAAATATGCCATTCTAGACAGATGACCCCTGAACACAGACTGTAACTTTACAGCTGCTTGTCTCTGTTGTAAATAGCTCTTTCTCTGCAGCATTCCCCGAATAAATGACTGGATCACAATGGTTGATTGTTTCTTCACACTGAAATCCATTCTAACCTTGTCACCTGTTATCTTTGCTCTATATAGTCTTTGACAGGTAATTGTTGTACTTTTAAGTTTCAGATATGCCATTCTAGACAGATGACCCCTGAACACAGACTGTAACTTTACAGCTGCTTGTCTCTGTTGTAAATAGCTCTTTCTCTGCAGCATTCCCCGAATAAATGACTGGATCACAATGGTGGATTGTTTCTTCACACAGAAATCCATTCTAACCTTGTCACCTGTTATCTTTGCTCTATATAGTCTTTGACAGGTAATTGTTGTACTCTTAAGTTTCAGATATGCCATTCTAGACAGATGACCCCTGAACACAGACTGTAACTTTACAGCTGCCTGTCTCTGCTGTAGGCATCTCTTTCTCTGCAGCAATCCCCGCATCAATGACTGTATCAAAATAGCGGATTGTTTCTTCACAAGGAAATCCTTTCTTACTTTGTCTCCTGTTATCTTAGCTCTTACATATTTCTGAATGACATTGGTTGCCCTCTGTAATTCTAGGAACGCATTTCTATTTAACTGACCTTGAACATTGGCTCTCCATCTCCTTTGTAACACACAAGCTGCAAAAACCCGCCTTTTAGTTTCACTGCATGCTTTTCTAGCAAGAAATCCTCTAATGATAGCTTGGCATTGTACAATGTTCCTTCTTACTATTTTAAAGTCCCGTCTACACCTATACATTCTATACACTGACTGAATCTTTCTAGCCGAACACATCCTTAAATACATTTTGCGGCAGAGCTTCCCTCTAATAAGAGCTTGCAACTTTGTGATACCACTTTTAACAGTCTGGTATTCTCCTTGTATTTTACGGCGTGTCAGTTTTGCCCTGTATTTTCCCTGACAAATTGTCACAGCTTCCTTCAGCTTCAGATATTTACTTTGATGATGATATCTTCTATATGCCGTCTGTATGATAGTGACCGACGTGTTCTTACGTTTGATATCTTTTCTAACTTGGTAGCCCCGGAAATATCTCTGAACATTAACAGCAGCAGATTTCTTTTCGAGATATTGCTGCCTGCACTTAACACCCTCTCTTTTGGCACGATAGATTTTCTGCATTGTGAGAACAGCTGTTTTCAACCTAGTAAACTGTAGTCTTTGGATGTACCCTTTCCCATGTTTCTGGATGCATACGGCAGCTGTGCGCTGTCTTTTCAACTCCCTCCTAACTTGAAGGCCTCTGAATCCAGCCTGTAGGGTGATTGTTGCTTCTCTTATAATGTGATACCTCAGTTTGCACACATAGCCTGCCTGTCTCGCCCAGAATCGTCTTTGTAACAATAGTGTAGCACGTTTCTTATTCAAGAACCGTCTTCGTTCAATAAACATTCTACAAACGGACTGGACTTTCACTATCTGTCTGTAAGATGTCAGATAGTTCATTCTACATTTATGTCCCCTAACAAACTTTTGAATAACAATAGCAGCACTTTTCATGTTCCTATAATGCATCATCTGATGTTTGCTGGCCAGTTTTGCCCGAATCCTATGTTGACAGAAAACTGTCGCCTCTTTCAATTTGTGATACTGCCGTTTATGAAGCATGCATTTTACATGGGATTGGATCACTGTTGCTGCTGCATGCTTACGACATACATCTTTCCTCACACAGTAACCTCTGTACACTGACTGAATTCTCACAGCCGCCTTTGATATAAGCTCCAGGTGATTTCGGCACTTTTCTCCCACCTTCTTAGCTCTGTAATGTGTTTGTATCAACGTTGCAGCATTTTTCAGCCTCATGAAATATCTTCTTGAGAGCACCATCCTTGCCATTGCCTGAGCTTTAATGATAGAATCTCTGTCTTTCAAGTACTGCTGCCTACACTGTCTCCCTTTGAACAGTTTCTGTGCTGTAACAACAGATTCACGATATAATATGTACTCTTGCCTTTGTTGTTGCCCGACACAGTTGGCTCTTACTCTTCTTTGGCACTTTATCACAGTCGCTTTTAGAGCTTGATACTTTTGTCTTGTGATCACTTGCCTCCAGAACGCTTGGATTACCGTCGCAGAAGTGTGCTGCCTTTTCGACTCCTTCCTCGCTATATATCCCCGGATAACAGCCTGTATTGTTACAGCAGCACCAACAGAAATGAGGTATTTCTGCCTGCAAGTATAAACACGACAAAGCCTCTGTATCACACAAGTTGCTTCTCTAACCTTGAGGAATCGTCTCCTGTCCAGAAACATTCTTACTGCAGACTGAATTTTTATCACAGATTTGATTGAAATGGCATATCTCTTTCTCTCCACAATCATTCGTCTCCGAGACTGCAGGAAAGTGACAATAAACTTCAGTTTCTGAAATTTGGAATGCTGTTGCTGAGTGACCTTGTAATTTCTAAAATGTCTCTGTAGAGTTACAACAGCCCGTTTCTGACACACATAATGCTTTCTTTGGACAAAACCTCGGAGAGCTGTCTGAAGAACCACAGCAGCATTTCTTAGCTGTAAATACTTTCTCCTTTCAATATGTCCCCTAAATGCTGCCTGTATTTTAACTGCTGCACTATTGTCATTCTCTTTCTTTCTCAATAGGTGCTGTCTCCAGCATGTTTGTATCAAAATGCATGACCTTTTGATATTTGTGTACTTTTGTCTATCAAGCTTCATGGTGAGGTTAGCACGGAATCTCCTCTGTAGGGTAATTACAGCATGTTTGCATTTCTCTGCAAGTTTACGAGCGATATAACCTCGAATACAGCTCTGTATCTTGATGACAGAATTCCTCCGTCTATTGACATGTTTCTTGGCCAGGTAGCACCTCATCGCAGTCTGTATAATGGTGGCCGCATCATATCTCTTTTTGCGTACCAGGTAACCTCGACAGCACGCCTGAAACTGGATTACTGCCGATTTCATCTGTAGGTAACGTCTTCTGTGTAAGTAACCTAGGATTGCCATCTGAAAAGACAAAGTTAAGATTCCTTTAACACTTTCCCACATACAACAATTCTGCAGCAGACGACTTTGAACATATATTGTCAACAATTAGAAAATCTCTATAATTGAATGAATAACCTATGACTAAAAGTTGAAAACATTGTGGCAAAAGGAGAAGTTGATCATTTTGAGTATAAATGTCTTCTTTTGTCACTATGTTTTCAAAAAGCTGTCTGCTGCAGAGGCATCAAAAAGCGTCTATATGAGGGAAAGGGTTAAGAATCCTTTAACAATTTCCATAATAAAGATTTTTTCATACACTTTTGTAAACAGCAGATGAGAATTTCCCCCTATTTTCCAACACTGTATATACACATTATAATTTTAATGCTCCAGATTTTATCTTTTCATCGTCACCAGATTCTTAACCCTTTCCCTTATACGATAATTCTGCAGCAGACGACTTTGAACTTATTTGATCAAAACATAGAAAATCTCCATCTATATAGTTGAATGGATAACCTATGACAAAAAGTGGAAAACATTGTGGCAAAAGGAGAAATTGCACGTTATTATGTTTCGGTTAATCTCAGATAAAACACTACAATTTGATTCAATGGCAGGAACCAGTGACCACTTTACAGCTTTTTTACGACACCTGGTTTATCATTTTGACAGTTTGTGTATTTCACACTTGTTTTATTGTTGTGTAGTGTTAATTCAGACTTTTAATCCGACTGACCAACAACTCTTGAGCGATATTGATACATTAAAGGCCGTAATTATGATAATTGACAATTATAGATTCATTAAATATATTGGCATGCTTTTTGAAGTTGGTTTCGACGATTGTAACACAGGCCTTTGTTTGTAAAAATGTTGAGGACTTTTTTTAAAAAAGATAATTTTATTTTTTTGCATTCCACTACAAAGGCATATTAAAATGTAAATAACAATTTGTATCATAGTTTGATTTTATTTGAAAATTAAGTGGCAAATTTTTATTTCAATGTGGCGAAAGTGGTTCGCGAAAAATAATTCAACCCAGAGCAGACCATGTAACATGATATTTTTTCTTTTGTCACAATTTACATAAAAACTCTTTTCAACAATTAAAGTTGCATTTATAGAGGCTTACCCAAATTTTAATCAGAGTTTTAAAAGGTTGCCTGCTGCAGAATGGTTTTATGTGGTAAAGGATTAAAACATTATGGGAAAAGGATAAGTTTGTTTGTTTGTTTGGAGTTTAACGCCGCTTTCAACAGCTTTGGTCATATCACGGCGGTCAGTGCACCTACCCATGTTTTCCTGGCTTTCCCACACCAGTACTTACACAACATTCTTTCGAAGCCACTGACTACTTTCTCACATAGATCAGAGGTGAGAGGCAATGGAAAACATCGCCCGAAAGAATGTCGCCGCAACCGGGTATCGAAACCTCCAGATCACGAGTCAGATACGCTACCAATTGAGCTACCCGGCCGGGCCGTAAAAGGATAAGAACTAACCTGAAGTTTCTCGACAGCCTGTTTCTGTTTTGACATGATCTGTTCCAGTTTCAGCTGTGTTACCCGCTTTCTGCCCATGAGACCTCTCCACACCTTTTGTATAATTATGGCAGCCTTAACCTGTCTTTCCTTTCTTCTTCTAGATAGAAAGTCCTTAACATGCTTCTGTATTTTTGCAGCAGCCTCATTTTTTGCCTATTTAAAATGAAAAAAATAAATATTCAAATAAAATGAACTGAACATTTATGAAAAATTGCATAACATTTCACCAAACTTTACCACATGCAGACACAATTTGACACACCTGCAGCTGACGTTTTGAAAACATTGTGATAAAGGGAGATAATGCTGTTCTTCTTTCATCGTTTTCAACTCTTTTCAACAATAACACTTTCATTTAATTAAGATTTTACCTGGGAAGAATGTTTTGTGGAGTATAGCAGCGAAATCATCGACATAACTCTCAAAATGAAAACCGAAAAAATTTGCCGGTCCAATTTCAATCTTAAAAGTTGTAAAAAAGAATTGGTCAAGATACTTTTTTTGTAAATCTTATTAACAGTTACAATATAAACGAGAACACGATTGTCAGTAAACCTTCGAGAGAGTCACTGACTGTGACCTAAACAAGATAATCGATCCAATTAGCTTTGACAATTGTGTGGTCTGATAGATAATGATGGACTAATGGTTTCATGCATCTGATTGGCTGTTGGGGTTTAAGGGAATTTTTGTGAATTGAATGCATAGGTCACGTGGGGGGTAAAAATGTCACCGGATCGATTGAGATTTCAAAATTTCCGGAGCCCTGCAGTATGTGCTCATGTCTTTTTACAAGCAGTTTTGTGCTCTAATTCTCTTTCTATTTGGCATGTTTTGCAGCCACATCACATTCGGTTTGTCGGTCAATAAGTTGAATTGTTTACCATCGCCGAGCAGATTCAGGTTTTGTCCCCCCCCTAATATACCCATTTTTAACTCCTGGTTACAGATAAGCAGTGTGGACAATTTGTTTTAAAAATAAAAACAAAATCTATAGGTCCAGAGAGAAACTAACCTCAAACTCGGCTTCAACTGTCTTCAGTCTATATTTCCTCCATGCAAGTTGAATGACACGTGCAGCACGTGACTCATGCCGAATGTCCAACAGTCGGGCACAGAGGTACAGCAGGTAGGTGACGACCACTTTCTCGTCAGGTATGGTGTTGGACATGTCCGACCATTTTAACATTAGTGGAATACCTCCCAGCTCTTTAACCTGTATTAAAGAAACTTTTGTGACATGTTCCAGGACGAGTTTCTCGGCACTACTTTATCCTTTCCCATATGCAGACACCTTTTGAATAAATTGTGGTAAAGGAGAAATTTCCAATAAGGAGCAATTTCTACTTTCAAATTGTTCAATGATTACACATACATTACTATAGAGTTTTCAACAACAAAAATCCCTCTTATATATATTTTCATAAGTTGCTGCAGATTTATCGTATGTTGGAAAGGATTAAGTATGTACATTAATCGTTTTCAACACTGTTAGTCTAAATCAATAAAAAGTATCTTTTTAAGTTCACAAAATTTGCCTTAGTTTCTCACAATAAATAAAGAATTGTATAACGCTCACTTGCTCAACATATATAACTGTTGTAAAATACAGCAGTATCACTATACATTGGTATAAACTTCTTGAATTTAATAAAGAAACTCTTTTTAAACAGTTAACACTATTCTCAACAGAATTTCATATAACGAACTCTGCAGTTATTAACCAATGAAACAGAGAAAAACATGTCTCCTGTTCAATATGTTTGTCACTTTGTTGATGTCATTGAAATAATAAGGGGGCACTGGAGGGGTAAATGTGCGGGACTTATATGAAAATGGGGCCACAGGGTACGCACGCCCTGGAATCGCTCACCTGATTTTTTTCACCCTAGGAACATTTCTACAAAATTCTTTGAAAATTGCCTGACTCTTTTGGGGGAGATGAATTTTTAAGTTTTCACTATGGCCATATATGGCAAAATAGCCCCGCCCCCAGGCGGCCATGTTTTTCGACCAATCAACATGGCTTGAAGGAATCTGATAGAGGGTCATCCTAGGAACATTTCTACAAAATTATTTGAAAATCGGCCTGACACTTTCGGAGGAGAAGATTTCACTATAGCTATATAAAGCAAAGCTCAGGTGAGCTAAAAATAGCGGGAATAACGCAATTATGACCTGTGCATCTATCTGTCTAGTCAGCGCAGCACTGTCCCTTAACCCTTTCCCACATACAAGAAATCTGCAGCAGACAACTTTGAACATACTTTGTCATCAAATAAAAAATCTCTATAATTGAATGGATAACATATAACTAAAAGTGGAAAACATTGTGGCAAATGGAGAAATTACTCGTTTTGAGCAATTTCTTCTTTTGTCACTATGTTTTCAAAAAGCCTTCTGCTCTAGAGGCGTCAGAAAGCGTATAGATATGAGGCAAAGGGTTAATTAAAACAAAATCTGACAAAATCATCATTTCCAGCACATGTTTTCGAAGCAGACAAAATATCACCAGGTAAACAATATATATATGCTCACCTTTTCAAAAAGCAGTTTAAAATTTGCCCTTTCATTGCTTAGCAATCCCTCATAAATTTCTGGATCTTCCGCATCTGTAACGAGAAACAAATCCAATGTGATGACAATAACTGTTTTAATTAATTTTAAGAGACTGGCTCTTCTATCATATATTAACCCTTTTCAACATGTATCCAAACCCATCTTCAGCAGTTGACTTTAGAAAACATTGTTGCAACAAGCAACAAGCAACAAGAAACCGCTGAAGACGGTAAGGCCAGATTGTCGGCAATTTGACCTTGAAAATCAACAAACCAAGATCAAGGTCAAAGTAACCATAGAAATCAATAGAACTTGTTACTGGTTACCTTCAGGCAAAGTTTCAAGTTTGTAACCCTTTCCAGTGCTGAGATTTTGCCTCAACCTGAAACTTTAACCAAAATGTTGACGGACAGATCGACGGACAGACATCGCCAATCTATAGACCGGAATTCCGGCCAAAAATGCTCAACATGATACAATTTCTGCTTTTGCCACAATGTTTTCGACTGTAATCAATAATTGATTAGTGCTCAAGGATAACCAACTGTAGCGTTATTATTACACGTCATGCAGAGAAAGATCTGCCTGTGCATCCTTGCTACAGGATCCAAATGGATACTGCTTTAACCCTTTACCTCATCAACAATTCTGCAGCAGACGATTTTGAACATATTTTGTCAAAATATAGAAAATCTCTATAATTGAATGGATAACCTATGACTAAAAGTGGAAAACATTGTGGCAAAAGGAGAAATTGCTTGTGTTGAGCAATTTCTTCTTTTGTCACTTTGTTTCCAAAAAGCTGTATGCTGCAGAGACATCAGAAAGTGTCTATATGAGGGAAAGGGTTAACCCCATCCCAATATTTATACTTTGAATTTAAGATAATTTGTGCAAAGATGTAATAAAAGTCACCTGCTGCCAAATTGCTGCATGTGGGAAAGGGTTAAAGAAGTTTCCTGAATCCTTCTATAACTAATTGACTGGTAAATTGAGATTTATCATATTTTTGCACTAACAGCTCATTTTAGTTGAAAGCAATTGCTTTTCGTTACTTTGTATTTTGAAAACTAGTTGACGCATGTATTCGAATGCAACATTCAATCCACTGCACTGAAAAAAGGAGGACACAGTACTTTTGTGAGAATTTGTGGGACTGTCTATATAGCTAGACGCAGTCATATGAATAATAACAAAGTTACCATATATACCTTTTATAGACTACAGTAATTTCACAATAGATGTCAGCAAAATCAATACAGAAATTGAGAATCTGACAATACCAGGCAAAGATTAATGTTTCATATCCTTAAGTCAATATCTGCCTAACAAACCCTATGTTATGGGTACTCACAGAGACAATGCTTTTGAAAACACACAACATAGGGTATTATTAAGTAATACTAGCGATACAGTCACACCTGTGCTAATGACCACCTTTGTTTAAATAGCAATTCCCTGTCTATAGCAACCTCACTTTTAATTTCCCAATTACTCATTTTCTCCATAAACGACCGTGTAATTAAAGACCACCTATGAACAAAGACCAGATTGTTCTCTTACCATGGGTGGTCTTTAAATACAGGTTGGACTGTATTAACCCTTTCCCTCATAAAAATGCTTTCTGACGCCTCTGAAGCAGACAGCTTTTTGAAAACATAGTGACAAAAGAAGAAATTGCTCAAAAACGAGCAATTTCTCCTTTTGCCACAATGTTTTCCACTTTTAGTCATAGGTTATCCATTCAATTATAGAGATTTAAATTATGTTCAAAGTCGTCTGCTGCAGAATTGTCGTATGAGGGAAAGGGTTAAGGTTGAGAGAGACCCCCCTTAACCCTTTCCCACCTGCAGACGCATTTCATCGCAATAGCAGCCGTCGACTTTTGAAAACATTGTGAAATTGCTCATGATGAGCAGAATTGTCGTATGAGGGAAAGGGTCAACAACGGCCCTCTGATTATACAACCATGACTTTACCTCCAAAAGCGGCAGCAGATGTGTTGAAGCTATCGTTACAACTGGAGTTCATGTTTGCATTGGCATTTTTCTCCATGTTTTCCATGTGTGTCATACCCGTCTCATTCTTGATTTGATCCAAGGGAAGCAACCCAGGGTGATAGTAGTGTACAATATGACACAGTGCTCTCCCGTCGGAAAAGGACACGGTGAAGTTCTCAATCTGAAAAATATGTATAGTCAATGATTTACCCGATATAGTTGTCTGCTTCGAAAGCTCATAAGAGATCAATATAGGGGCCATCTACTGGTCACGCCCAACCTCCCTGACAAATTTGAGGACATTAGGCACAAATAATCTGCTATTATCAATCAGACAAACTTTTTGTGTTCAAGGTCACTGTGATCTTGACCTTTGAACCGATTACCTCAAAATCTGCTGGTCATGCCCAACCCTCCTACCAAGATTAATTACTGTAGGTCCAAGCAATATCCAGTTATCAACCAGCTTTGGTCTACCAACAGACATGTGCAGGTCTGACCAGGACCAAAACTGATGACTGCAGAATTCAACATTTTTATCTAGATATTCCTAAAATGTGCTACTGAATTCTTTCCCAAATACAACACATCTGCAGCAGACGACTTTGAAAACATATTTAAAAAAAGCTGAAAAATCTCCATAAAAGATAGCTTAATTGTTAAATAATGAATGAATGAATGTATATTGTTTTATGGCGCATCGACAGCTAAGGTCATTTAGCGCGCAATTAAATTTTATTATTCATGATCCCTGGGTAAACAAACCAGTACTAGGCTAGAAAATGTGCCTTGCCCAAGGGCACTCCAGCATGTCCGTAGTGCCGCGACTGGGGATCGAACCCGGGACACCGTTGTTAAATAAAGTTGAAAACATTGTGGCCAAAGGAGAAAGTGCTTGCATGAGAAATTTCACCTTTGGCCGCAATGTTTTCAAAAGTCGTCTGCTGCTATTGCGTCAAAATGAGTCTGCAAATGGGAAAGTGTTAAAGGAATCTTACAAATGCAAAGCTGAACAAGTTTATTACAAGAGAACTCTGCATTGAAAGGATAAAACTAAATAATAATTTACCTTTATATTGAAGAAAGCGCATACAGCCCTGCACCACTTCAGCAGGAGGTTCAGTAGAGGGTTTTGTGTGTGTAAATCAGGACCCTCGGACTCTCTTTTGGATTTATCAACTATATATAGATGAACAAATATCATGAGCCATACTTTTTAACAAAATATTTCTTCTATGTTGGGTAAAACTAAACTCTTCACAATTCTGATTGATTGCAGAGGGAAGCTGGGATCCGTCTTTTAACCCTTTCCCTCATACTACAATTCTGCAGCAGATGACTTTGAATATATTTTGTCAAAAAATAGAACATCTCTATAATTGAATGGATAACCTATGACTAAAACTGGAAAACATTGTGACAAAAGGAGTAATTGCTTGTTTTGAGCAATTTCTTTCTTTGTCACTATGTTTTCAAAAAGCTGTCTGCTGCATAGGCGTCAGAAAGCGTCTATATGAGGAAAAGGGTTAACAATATTTGGTTACATTTAGTGATAATCCAATGCTAGGGATTTCACAACAAAACCAATCAAATTTGAACCAACACTGTTTAAAGAAAAGTTCTTTTTAATGTTTGAGGGGGGGGGGATATTAGAGAACTGAAAGAAAAAAGCAGCTGTTATGGAAAAGTCACACATTATGGTCAATCAATCTACAGATCAGAGTAGAACTACAAACTTATCACAAGTTCAACTGTCAATTTTGTAAAAAAAAAAAGTTCATTCACTTTATTGTTTTGTTTCCTTCATTTGAGGGGATTTTTTTTTTAAACCAGAAATTATAAAGTTCTCTTACATCAGAAATTCAAAAAAAAAAAAAAAAGCCCAACTGCTAAACAAACCTCCATTAAAACAGAAATATAGATCTATCTCTTATAAGAAGGAAAAACAAGATGTGTTTGTGAAACACTGATGCCCCCCAATGGCAACATCTTGGTCAAAGGTCAAGGTCGCCAGGTCAAAAATGTTGGTACTGACAGATAGGTCATGTCACAAGGAATACAGATGTGAAATATGGTAGCCGTACCTGTTATGGTTGAAAAGTAGTGGTCAAGGTTAAAGTTTTTTTCGAGAATGGCAACATCTAGGTCAAAGTGAAAAATTTTGGTACTGACAGAAAGGTCATGTCACAAGATATACACATGAAATATGGTAGCCGTACCTGTTATGGTTAAAAAATAGTGGTCAAGGTTAAAGGTTTTTTTCGAGAATGGCAACATCTAGGTCAAAGGTCAAGGTCGCAAGGTGAACATTTTGGTAGTGACAGAAAGGTCATGTCACAAGGTATACACATGTGAAATATGGTAGCCGTACCTGTTATGGTTCAAAAGTAGTCGTCAAGGTTAAAGTTTTTATCGAGAATGGCAACATCTAGGTCAAAGGTCAAGGTCGCAAGGTGAAAAAGTTTGGTACTGACAGAAAGGTCATGTCACAAGGTATACACATGTGAAATATGGTAGCCTTACCTGTTATGGTTCAAAAGTAGTGGGGAAGGTTAACTAAAATTAGGAATGGCAACATCCAGGTCAAAGGTCAAGGTCGCAAGGTCAAAAATGTTGGTACTGACAGAAAGGTCATATCACAAGGAATACACATGTGAAATGGCCAAGGTTAAAGTTTTTTTCGAGAATGGCAACATCTAGGTCAAAGGTCAAGGTCGCAAGGTCAAACATTTTGGTACTGACAGAAAGGTAATGTCACAAGGAATACACATGTGAAATATGGTAGCCGTACCTGTTATGGTTCAAAAGTAGTGGTCAAGGTTAAAGTTTTTTTCGTGCAGACAGGCCAAAAACTACATCTAGGTCAAAGGTCAAACATTTTGGTACTGACAGAAAGGTCATGTCACAAGGAATACACATGTGAAATATGGTAGCCGTACCTGTTATGGTTCAAAAGTAGTGGTCAAGGTTAAAGGTTTTTTTGTGCAGACAGACAGACAGACGTGCAGACAGGCCAAAAACTATATGCCCCCCAAATCGGAGATTTCGGGGGGGGGGCATAAAAAAGATAATTGATAAGGAAAGCCAACACTCATCTGCTTTTTTTCTAGGTCAAAATAGAGGCATTACTGAATAATTATTAAAGGTACGTGACTTGGTATAGACATGTGTATTGTTCCTTCGAACATGTGTACCAAGTCTCGTTTGAAAATGTTGTAACACTCTTTTAGTTGGTAAGGTTAAAGTTTTGTGACGCCGCCGATGCAAAGGGTAACACAACAGCCCGACTTGTTTTCCTCCAAAAACAGACGAGCTAAAAATTGTTGAAAATGGCATTAAAACCGCAACAAACAATGTTCTCCAATAAGTTAGAACCAAAATAAACAAGAGATGTTTGTCAAACATTATGCCCCCCTGAGCGCCATGCTGTTAGGAATATTTGGACGATTTTTGACCCGATGACCTCAAAATCAATAGAGGTCATCGACTGGTCACCCTAAGCCTCCATGTCAAGTTTTAGTGCCATTGGTGCAGGCATTGTGGAGTTATCACTCTGACAAGCTTTTTGCGTTCAAGGTCACTGTGACCTCAAAATAAAAAGGGGTCATCTACTGGTTAGGCCCAACCGCCAAGTCAAGTTTGAGGACTAAAGCTCCAGGCATCGTTTAGTTATCACTTGGACAACCTTGGTCACCGTGACCTTGACCTTTCACATGATGACCTCACAATATGGGTCATCTAATGGTAACCCCCAGCCTCCATCTTAAGTTTTAGGGTCATGGGTGCATGCAATGTCAAGTTATGACTCGGACAAAATTTCGCGTTCAAGGTCAGGGACCTTGACCTCAAAATCAATAGGGTCATCTACTGGTCACCCCCAGCCTCCATGTCAAGTTTGAGAGCCATCGGTGCAGCCAATGTCAAGTTATCACCCTGACAAGCTTTTTGCGTTCAAGATCAGTGACCTTTGACCTCACCATCAATAGGGGTCATCTACTGGTCACCCCCAGCCTCCATGTCAAGTTTGAGGGCCATGGGTGCAGGCAATGTTGTGTTATTACTCGGACAAGCTTTTCAGGTTCAAGGTCACTGTGACCTTGACCTGATGACCCCAAAATTAATAGGGTTCATCTACTGATCACCCCCAACCTCCAAGTTAAGTTTGAGGACCATAGGTCAAGGCATTGTTGAGTTATCACTCGGACAAGCTTTGGTCTACTGACCGACCGACCGACATGTGCAAAGCAATATACCCCTCTTCTTCGAAGGGTGCATAATAAATGTCTGAACTCACTGCTAGAATATTTCAGCAGTCTCTGTAGCTGATTTTTCACTTTCAAACTTTTCTCCAGGATGGCTATCTCCTCCCGCAGCTGGGTATCGTTGAGGAGAATTTCCACCTGGTAATGAAGGATGATGTTCCACAGGAGTCTCAACGTTCTCTCTCTATGTCCGTCCACTACGTCTCTGGCGACTACATTATCTAAAATATAATGATCATATTGAACTCGCAATCAAACTTGTGTCAACAGTAAGCTCTGTTAACACTTCTCCTCATACAGATGCTTCCTGACGCCTCTGAAGGAGACACTTTTTGAAAACATTGTGACAAAAGGAGAAATTGCTCAAGAAATTTCGAAATGGCGAAAATGGTTGGCGACCATATATTTCGGGAAAAGCACTGCATAATAAACTGGTATTTTGCATTTCCTGGTTTAATATATCTTTGCTGCATATTAACCACAGTACGAAACTCAATTAAGAGCAAATAAATCACTCAAGTGTGTGAAACTTGTACACTGTCATCATTTTGCTTTTCACAGCAAGTCTCAGTGTCCTTTTATCTCCCATTAACAAACGGTAATAGGATTAACCAAGCGTGTTGATTAAAGATAGATGGGAAACACATGTCAGTATTTAACAATTTGATATTGTGATATACACCAAGAATCATGAAGATACTGTATCAACCTATTTTCAATTGCAGAAGCCGGAACCTGCCGATGAATACTGGAGATCCATAGATGCCTGAAGAAAGTGTGGCATTTTATTTGCATAAATAAAAGTGATTACTTTAATTGCTTAACCCTTTCCCTCATATAAACGCTTTCTGACGCCTCTGCAGCAGACAGCTTTTTGAAAACATAGTGACAAAAGAAGAAATTGCACAAAACGTGCAATTTCTCCTTTGGCCACAATGTTTTCCACTTTCAGACATAGGTTACAGGGCTCGAATTTAAGCACTCGCCACTCGCAAAATGCGAGCTGTATTTTAAAAATGCGAGTTGATATTTCTTAAGCTGGCCTTTTTTTGCGAGTGGATTTCAAGTTAAGTACATAACTGTTTATTTAATTTGATTGGATTAAAAGAATAAACACGTATGTTCAAGGTAAAACAAACTAGGTTTAACCTCTTTCTTTTTCTTCTCGCCATATTATCCCCGTAGCAACAGGTTATCAACAGCATGTATACATATTTACATAAAGAGTAGACTGCGGATAGTATTTTTCGATTACGCACTCACTCTATGAACTGAAAAAAGTTTAAAACCCGTCAACAACAAAAGTGAGTAGACTGTGTCTCGTTTATCGATTGCGTTTCTCTATAGTTTAATTAAAAGTTGGGAACCCGTCAAATTCGTTGTTTACATATTTTCATATTTTGTCGACTGCTAAAATGGCTGGCAAAAAAATATCGTCTTTTTTTTTCAATTGACTACGACGAATAAGAGACAAACATCGAATGAGTCCCCTAAACAAGAGTCACCAATCAAGAAAAAAAGAAATAACCCTTCAATAAATACAGTTCAGAAATGGGAGCGAGAGCTTAATATCACTCTCGGTTACAAATTCAACAGTGACAGAAATCACGCGATCGACAGATCATCCACGATAATAATAATTTATTTCTATTACTATGGTATCACAACATTTAAACAATCGTCCTTGATGAGTTCTAAATCTAATTTTAAAAGAAAGAGCCATTAGCTACCACTATATATTGATTCTATATTAGATCTACTATAAATAGAAAAGAGGGTATTCCAAGATTAAAATAGACAATTTCTCCTTTTACCACACAGTTTTGAACCCTATTCAATGAATACATCCTCAATGTAGGGAAAGGTAAAGCATGGAAAATAATGAGTCATATCGATGGTGAATGAAATTGCTTCGTAGTAGATTTCCAAATAAGGAAATGTTTACTACAGCTTCAAGAAAGAGCGGCAAATAAATATCACGTGATATGTATGCCCGCGAAAATATCACGTGGTGTTATTTCACATCCATTGGATGAAGCTCTCTCCTTTTAACTATCTCGCGAGATTACAAGTTAGGAAAATAATGTACACTGATCACGTGTCAACATACATTGTACTAGCTATATATAGTATTTGAGTGAGTTATTAATAGAAAGGTACCAGGTTTATCTTCATTCTTTCTCCCCGTAGACTATAGATCGATGCATTAAATAGACTTACAACAAGCATTTCATTCTTTATTAATATGAATTGCAAAAGGCAAGTGATTTTCTGTGCGTGACAGGCGATACGCTCTTGGATTGATTAAAAACTGCTTACGTGCCTTTTGAACACTGCCGGGCGTCTATCTGTCTGTCATTGATAAAGTCATTGAAGGGAGATATTTGAATTTATTTACTCGGTAGTCTAATATTCCATAATGTGACTATATAAATAGTAGTGCTGGTGGTATTTTTGTGAGTTGACTCACAGCCAAAAGACCAACAACATTGCCATATGGACCAAGGCATTAAGTATTAAGATAATCATGAGAAGGACTGACTGTGGTTACAGTGAAGGACTGATAAATTAATCATTTAAAAGTTTAAGAACTATGTCTCTCACTCACAGTTTCTGCACTGTCACACTTGTTATTGTTTAATCCATGATTCATATTTCTGTTTTGATACTTAAAGTGGTCATTAAAATGATTTACTACTAATAATAAAGTCTAATACTATTTGTCAAATGAGTACAGGTTTTGAAACAAATAATTTTGTTTTTTAGCCATTTCGGCGAAAATTGTTTTGGCTAGTTGGTTTCACATTTGGCCAGTTGAAATTTTAGGCACTGGCCAAATTCGCAAGTGCACAAAAAAGTTAATTTCTAGCCCTGGGTTATCCATTCAATTACGGAGATTTTCTATGTTTGACAAAATACGTTCAAAGTCGTCTGCTGCAGAATTGTCGTATGAGGGAAAGGGTTAAAGTAATCAGTATAATTACCTACCAGTATGAATATTTTGTTCTGTCAAAGCCTTAAACACAACTTCAACATTATGAACCTTTTGTAAGCGACTGATTGCAGGCACTCGGAGTGTCCGACTCAACTCTGGCTTGTTACACAACAGCTCCAACACTTTTCTGTAAATAAATAATATGAATTGATGTTTGTCTCTTTAACCAATTCACCACACATAATAAATCTTCACCACACAACTCTGAAGTCATCAAAGCAAAAATATAGAAAATCTCTATAAATGAAAGACTGATCAGTGAATAGACTTTAAAACATTGTGGCAAAAGGGGGAAACTGCTCATTAATATAAGCAGTTTCTCCTTGCGCAATGTTTTCTGCTTCTGCATACTGTGGGAAAGGATTGGTTAGGTTTAACCAATCCTTTCACACTGTTGATTTGAAATCACAACGAAAGTGAGGAAACTGGAAGTGGACTAATTGTTAGCTAATCAAGATCAAATTTCTTCTTGAGCCAAATGTTGTCTGTAACAATGATAAGATTTATAAACATTCACTTTTTCACACTATTTTTTTTGGCCCTGATGTTTTTTATATATGATAAATTTAATCTAAATATCTAACCAAAAGAAGACAATATATCAGTAAGTGAAAAGGTGACAAGACTACGGAGAAGTATTCCCTTCCAAGGCAGCCGACAAAATAAGGGCAATAATTTGAGGGAAATTGCATGATATTGTTATGCTTAAAATTTGGAGATTCCAGCTTTGGTAAAGTAAGTATACCTAAAAACAAATCCATCGACGACTTTGAACATTGTTTGTCAAAAAATAATTGTTTTCGAAAAGTCGTCTGCAGCAGAAGCGTCAAAAAGCATATATATGAGGAAAAGGGTTAAAAGCAGTCTAATCTGAGATTAAATTGTTCACTTATTTTGATTACACAATTAACAAAATAAAACTAGAATAGAAGAATAATTCCAGGTCTTCTTTCATGTTCTTTTAAATTTCAAAGAGCTTTCTATGTCTTCAAAAAGAAGAAAATCTAGATACATAAAACAGCAATTATATGCTGCATATTCTGTATGAATTTGATCGCAATAATTTAAGCAAAACCAACACTTGTGTATTTCCCACCAGCTAAACAACTATGCAATTTGATTGTTATTTCAATTTTTTTCCCCGAAAACTCAAGGTTGATTTTCACATGACCTGGTCCATTTTAACCATTTTCCCTCATATTGACGCATCTGCAGCAGACGACTTTTGAAAACATTGTGACAAAGCTTTTTCCAGTATAATTATGTACCTTCATTTATAGGGATTTTCTATATTTTTTGTCCACATGTTTCCAAAGTTGTTTGCTGCAGATATTTTATATTTGGTTAACAGGTGTTAAACTTACGTCAATCTCAATCCATCTCTTAAGTCTGTGCTCAGCTTGGAGACAGCAAAGTCAAACTCATCAAGGGCTGTTTGGATGTACGTCACCTTATACCCGAGGTAACCCAGATGTCTTGTGAGGTCACCTTCCCCTGACAGATAATCACGGGATAAAAGCAGCAACAGGTCCTTGGTAGCCTGTAGAAATATAAAGATAAGAGAAAATCATCCTTTCTGCTGTTTTTGAAAAGTGACGAACACAATAAATGTGCATATAATTATATCCATACTATGAACACTGTATGACTCTTTCAGTGCCCAATTTTACAAAGTCGACTCTTCCATATTGAAAATTTGTTCACTCCATTTTTCGACCAACAAGAAATTTGATTGTTTGGCGCTTTTCGCTGCTTTCAATAATTATACAGTTATTTCACAGCTTTTCCTTGGTAAATTATAAGTACTACTTGTCCATTTATCCTGACATCAGCCAGTTAGTCGTAATGCTATCTCCGCAATTCTGAGTGCCAAGGCAGGCTGCAATTACTACCATTTTTAAAGTCTTTGGTAATAAACAACACCACCAAGGCAATAGGAAAACAAGAGGCCCAAGAGAGCCAGTATCGCTCCACGGCCTTAAGGCAAAAATCAAATCTCCAAACAGCCCTGCCCCCTGGTGGCCATGTTTTTTACCAACCACTATGGCTAAAAGGAATCTTGTAGAGTGTCACCCAAGGAATGTTTCTGCAAAATTATTTGAAAATCGGCCAGACACTTTCGGAGGAGAGGATATTTTAAGTTTTCACTATAGCCATATAAGGCAAAATAGCCCCACCCCCTGGTGGCCATGTTTTTTACAAATCACCATGGCTTGAAGGAATCTAATAGGGGGTAACCCAAGGAACATTTCTACAAATTTATTTGAAAATCTGCTCAACACTTTCGGAGAAGAGATTTTTTAAGTTTTCACTATGATCATATAAGGCAAAATAGCCCCGCCCTCTGGCGGCCATGTTTTTCGACCAATCAGCATTGCTTAAAGGCTTCTGATAGAGGGTCACCCAATGAACATTTCTACAAAATTATTTGAAAATAGGCTGAACACTTTCGGAAGAGAAGATTTTTTAAGTTTTCTCTTTAGCCATATAAAGCAAAATAGCCCCGCCCTCTGGCGGCCATATTTTTTTACCAATCAACATGGCTTGAAGGAATCTGATAGAGGGTCACCCAATGAACATTTCTACAAAATTATTTGAAAATCGGCTGAACAAGTTTTCAATATAGCTATATAAGGCAAAATAGCCCCGCCCCTTGGCGGCCATGTTTTTCAACAAATCAACATTTCTTGAAGAAATCTAATAGAGGGTCACCCAAGGAACATTTCTTCAAGATTTTTTAAGTTTTCACTATTTTTTTCTTTTTGTTGCCATGGAAACCAGAATTATGGATGGATAAAAAAAAAATCTGAAGGAATTTAAGAGAGGACATTGAGAGGATGCTTCCTATGAAGTTTCAACCAAATTGGCTAAGTGGTTAGGGAGAAGAAGTCGTTTAAAAAAAGTTAACGCATGCACGACGGACAATTCGCCATGACATAAGCTCGACTGGCTTTCAGCCAGTGGAGCTTATGACAAAAAAATTAATGCATAAGTGGCAAACACTGCAGATTTCAGAAGAAATAGCTAGTTACGAGCTGTCTCACATGAATCTGAATTGTTTACAAAAGCCTTTTATTGCTTTTGGCAGAGAAAGGGTTAAATGAACACTTCTTTTACTTATCAGCAACCAGTACAGATCAAGATCAGACTTCACAGTGCCACAAGCTGTTCTAGATCTTCACAGGTTGCAAATAAACTTAGGTTAGTTCTTAAAGCACATCTGAATGTACTTAACTAAGTGAATTTAACCCTTTACCTGAAAAAGACATCTTCTGCAGATGACTTGAATATATTACGAGGAAACACAACTTTCTAAAAACAAGCATTTATCCATAATATAAAAATGTGTGCATACTGTGAATTGCAGTTATTTTACATGTGAGCAGAAAGCAGTTCTCAGATAAAATTAGAACTATCACTGAATGTGATTAATACCCCCGAACGTCGCCCTGATAGATAAGGTAGTGGACTATTAAGAAACCCCACCTTAAATTCCAACTTGTAGTTTTAAAGATTATCTCCGGACAAGAAAAAAGAAAGGGCGATGAAAATTATTCTACGAACAAGAAAATATAACAAAGGGCAATAAATCTGTAATTAGCTAAAATAGAGTTAAGGTTCTTGTTCACTGCACTTCCTCTCAATGTGTTGTATCATTGTATGCAGTTTTATTAGATTCCATCTATTAGTTATTAAGTAATTCTCCGGACAAGAAAAAGTAACAAAGGGCAATAACTCTGTATTTAGGTAAAATAGAGTTATGGTTCCTGTACACCGCACTTCCTCTCAATGTGTTGTATCATCGTTTGAAGTTGTATTAAATTCCAACAATTAGTTTTAAAGTAATGCTACGGACAAGACTCTACTAAAAAGAAAAAGTAACAAAGGGCAATATTTAGGTATGGTTCCTGTACACCGCACTTCCTCTCAATGTGTTGTATCATCGTATGAAGTTTTATTAGATTCCACATATTAGTAATTAAGTTATTCTCCGGACAAGAAAAAGTAACAAAGGGCAATAACTCTGTATTTAGGTAAAATAAAGTTATGGTTCCTGTACACCGCACTTCCTCTCAATGTGTTGTATCATCGTATGAAGTTTTATTAGATTCCACATATTAGTAATTAAGTTATTCTACGGACAAGAAAAAGTAACAAAGGGCAATAACTCTGTATTTAGGTAAAATAGAGTTATGGTTCCTGTACACCACACTTCCTCTCATTATGCTCTACCATTGTATGTAGTTTTATTAGATTCCATCTGTTAGTTATTAAGTAATTCTCCGGACAAGAAAAAATAACAAAGGGCAATAACTCTGTATTTAGATAAAATAGAGTTATGGTTTCTGTACACCGCACTTCCTCTCAATGTTTTGTATCATCCTCTGAAGTTTTATTAAATTCCAACAGTTAGTTTTAAAGTTATGCTCCGGACAAGGAAAATCGCAACGGACCAACCGACCGACCAACCACAGGGTGACTCCAATATACCCCCTCTAAACTTCGTATATCGGGGGTATAAAGAACAATTCTTTGATAGAAAGATTTGCAAAACACAAATATTACTGCAAAGGATCATAGGAACAAATAGTTTATTTAATTTCATATTTAAAAATGAAAAAGAGTTTTCATCTTCTTTACAGGGAAGATGATACGAAGGCAGATATCGAAAAAAAAAAAAAAAAAATCACTAGTGCTCAGTAATCCTTGCAGTTATACTCACGGAGCTCTAGATAAGCGTGCGTACTGCGTTTTCACGCATTGATTTTTTTAAAAAAACGCATTAAAATTCCAAACTGTGCGTATCGTCACGCATTTACAAAATCGCGATCCCGTATTGATTTCCGATAACATGCGTAATTCGTAGGATAGTCCAGGTTTCTGTACTCTAAATGCGAAGTTATATTTTGACTGTTCGCATCCGGGACGTTACAATGAAATATGTAACGGCGATATATTGAGACTATCCCTAGGAGTGCAACGATTCACCGAATGAAAGATAAACCTAGTACCTCTCTATAAATAACTCACTCAAATACTATAGCAAGTATGTTGACCACGTGATCAGTGTACATTTTTTTTCTAACTTGTAATCTCGCGAGACAGTTAAAAGTAGAGAGCTTCATCCATTGGATGCGAAATAACACCATGTGACATTTATTTGCGGCTCTTTCTTGAAGTTGTAGTAAACATTTCCTTATTTGGAAATCTACTACCAGGCAAATTGTAATCTACTTTTAATTTTCATTCACCATCGATGATATGACTCATTATATTATAAGGGGATGAATGCACCGGTAATCCCGGTCAATTGAATGCTTAAAGAGATATAAACAGCGAGATACGTCGAGAAAATGTATTTCATACTTTGATTATATATTCAAATCAAACCAAAGGGTACCTGAATTGTTGCAGCCCTGTAGACTTTTCCGCGTTTTACACATGTCCCGATCTATGTATTCAAACGCTTTACCTTTAAAAATGGCGTCAGAAAAGAAAATGAATAAATCTGGACGATTAAAAAAGGATTCTGCGGCGGATACCCCATCATCGTTTACGGTTTTTACGCGAAGAGAAAATCCCAACGAGGGTAATATATTTGCTAAACAAATACAGCTATGCGACCATATGTTTGCAATAAATATACATTTTTTAATTTTTCAGCATTCAATTTTAAAAATCAGCATTGAATAAAAAATCAGGGGGTGAAGGACCCCCTGTAAAAAAAGCTTATCTAGAGCTCTTTACTTAATACTATAAACTGCATGTAACATTCCACTGGCCCAATGACCATCAGGCAAGTGGTCAATGACATGCCTGCACAGCTTAAAACTTAAGAAAACATTGATGGAAAAGGAGAAATATATCTAAAAGAATAAAAGATTCAACTTCTTTCCTTCGATTCTGTACAACAAGTTTGCATCACAAGTTCAGTCACTGATGAATTAAATGACAGTCCCGAACTTTTATCAAATTGTCATGTTTTATAAAATAGATTATTGTTGGATAAATGCCCATCCTTATTTGTTGAATGTGAAGGTGATAATAATGATGATATATCTTTGCATAAAGGTCAAATAAGTTGTGTGCTTTCCTACAAGCAGGTGCACTTTGAAACATCTGCAGCCCACAACTTTTGGAAAACATAATGACAATAGGAAAATTGTTTTCAAAACTATCTGCTATATATTTGTTGTAAAGGGTTAACCCTTTCCCTCATATAGACGCTTTCTGACACCTCTGCAGCAGACGGCTTTTTGAAAACATAGTGACAAAAAGAAGAAATTGCTCAAAACGACAAATTTCTCCTTTTCCCACAATGTTTTCCACTTTTAGTCATATGTTATCCATTCAATTATAGAGATTTTTTTTTTTTCATATTGTCATATGAGGGAAAGGGTTAATATTGTCAAAGTTGGAAGAAAGTGGTGCAGTGGTAGAGCATCGACCTCTCATACCAATTGTCCAGGTATCGAATTCAATGATGTGCAAGTTCTGCCTTCAGGATTTGTCCACAAAAAAAAATAGCGTGAGTACTGGTTAAGTTTCCAAGAAGTAGACTTCGAGAGTGATTAATATTTATAAGCTGAAAGCTTGTTTCACAATCAATGTAAATAAGATAAACTTACCTTGATATCAGAGTTTTTACAGAACAAACAAGGATTGTGTTCAATCAGACGTTCCTGTTTGGCCCTATCTAGAAAGTATGCAATCATGAGGAATTTCTTCAAACTGTGAGCAGCTGTTGCTTCAGCATAACCTGAAAGACATGATAGAATTAAAACCACTAGACTAAGATGAGATTCACAGTTCATGTTTTAAAAGCCTTATTTAACCCTTTGCCTATATATTATTGGTACTCAAAAGAATCATCTCAGCGAGACAATTCTTTTGAGTACAAACAACAAAGGGTTTAGCTTAGATGTCCGATATTGTGAGGGAAATATCAGTAATCATCCTCACTTTAAACAATTCTTTTCTCTTTCTAAGCAATGTTCCCTAAGTGGGACTGTCTTATGTAACTTTTGAGATAATCAAAAATTCTTCATGAAAAATAGGTAATCTATCTTGATCCTTATCCACACACAACAACTCTGCAGCAAGAGACTACGAAAAAATCAGTACTAACACCTGTGAAATCTCTATCAATGGAAGAAATATTATAGTATACAGGTGAAAACCTTCTGGCAAAAGGAGAAATTGGTCATTGCGAGCAAATTTCTTCTTTTATCAGAATGCATTCAAAAAGAGTCTGCTTCAGATGTATCAAAATGCATCTGCATGTGGGGACAGCAGTTACTATATCCAACATGTATACAGCTAGCTGCTTTCTGATGCCTCTACAGCAGACGACTTTTGAAAACATTGTGATAAAAGAATTGCTCATAATTTAGCAATTTTTCTTTTGCAACAATATTTTCAATTTTATTTAATAATTGTTCCATCATTTATAGAGAGTTAGAATATTTTGTTTTACTATTTGTTTTCAAAGTTGACTGCTGCAGATTTGCTGTATGTGGGAAAGAGTTGATATTATGACACTAAACCATCTTATTCTATTAACCCTTTCCCTCATACAACAATTCTGCAGCAGACGACTTTGAACATATTTTGTCAAAAACTGGAAAATCTCTATAATTGAATGGATAACCTATTAAGACTAAAAGTGGAAAACATTGTGTCAAAAGGAGAAATTGCACGTTTTGTGCAATTTCTTCTTTTGTCACTATGTTTTCAAAACACCGTCTGCTGCAGAGGCGTCTATAGATCTATATGAGGGAAAGGTTTAAATCTTTCTTACCATCTCTATATAGATGAGGAACGGTGGGGTGAGCAAACTCCTGGCTAATATCCGGACTGGTCAGTAGCCTGGTCAAGATGAATCTGGACAGACCCAATACATCGCTGTTTGATTGTAGCGGCACAACTTCCCCGTAAATAGTCTGTAAGATAGTGGGAGAAACATATAGATTTTGGCAGCAATAATAATATAGCGTGTTCTATGAAAACCAACCATAGAGCTTTTTTAATGACCAGTGTAAAAAACCATCGATTCGCACATTCATACTATGTGATTTAACCCTTTCCCTCATATAGATGCTTTCTGACGCATCTGCAGCAGACAGCTTTTTGAAAACAAAGTGACAAAAGAAGAAATTGCTCAAAACAAGCAATTTCTCCTTATGCCACAATGTTTTTCACTTTTAGTCATAGAATATCCATTCAATTATAGAAATTTTCTATCTTTTGACAAAAGTCGTCTGCTGCAGAATTGTCGTATGAGGGAAAGGGTTAAATGTAAACTGTATGTCCGACACTTCTTGATGGCTCCTTCGACATTTGAGCCATCCTGCGAGAAAATTAACAGTGTAGACTCTATGTAAAGTATCAACCCGGATCAGCATAAGCCGCGCAGGCTTACCTGGATAGACACTTTTCGCCTCCTTTGGATTTTCTGTTTCAGGAATCATTAATCTATACCTCTATCCCCCTAAAACGGAATGTGTCGGCCTGGATCAGTCTGTGCGGACTGTGCAGGCTGATCTGGGTCGATACGTTACACAGAGGCCATAATAATGGTTTTCTTGCGGGACGGCTCACTTGTAGTCATATAGCTCAAGGCTATCAAAGGCTACAAGTAGAGCTCTAGATAAAAGTCTTATTTGACATTTGAAAGCCATATATTGTGGGTATTAAAATAATCATCTTACTGAGATGATTCTTTTGAGTACCTACAACATAGGGTTTGGTTGAGTAGTAAAAGATATACTATGGGTAAAAGACCAGTTTCAGAGGTTTCAAAATGACCCGGTCGACAGGTAAATTACCGGACTAATAAAGCTCCTTTACCCGGCTACTTCAAACAGAATTTCCTTGACCCCCACCTATTTTCAATTATTATACTACTACTCTTAAAACAAAATGAAACCCCCGAGTTTACTCCCCTTTATCTATCCCTAGGTACAAGGATGCGTGTGTAACTAGAGAGTGAAGAGAGGAGATCGTGATCAGACTCAATCTTACCTCCATTCCAATCCTCAACCACAGGGGATTGTAACACAGCAGCATGTCCAACAATTTCTGCTTTAAACCTAAAACAAAACAGGAATTTAGTAAAAACCTTTCCCACATCAAGACAGTTTCTAACGCCTCCGCAGCAGACAACTGTTGAAAACATTGTGGCAAAAGGATAAATTGAGCAATTTATCCCTATCGCCACAACGTTTTTAACTTTATTCAATCTTTTACCTCGCATTTATAGAAAAAAAATCCTATTTTTTGCCTAGATGTTTTCAAAGTTGTCTGTTGCACATTTGTTATATCTGGAAAAGGGGCTAATTTTATTCAATATTTTCTAGAGGTTTTGTTTTAAATTTTGCAATGAACACTAAAACAAGCTTACTACCTCACACATGTATTATACAGACTAAGTTTTCACATCGAGAGCTTGGCGTGAAACGGTTGTAACTAAAATTGGTATTTTTTTACCAAGGCTAATCACTTCGCAATAAAGTCTTCATAAGCGTTAAATAATTTTCCTTGGTAAACAATGGAAAATAGGTGCCATTGCTCAGAAGTTTTTTTTTTTTTTAAGTGAAGTGGAATAATATATTTGTCTTGTTTAAGGTAATATGATTGTTTAATTGCATTATATAAACCAAAAGTCTTAAAACACTTTATATGATTAAAACTCTTTAATAATCGAATTTTCGACCACTTGGTCTTTATCAAGATTAAATAAATACAACAGAAATTTATGTGCAGTCCATCTTTGTTTCAAATATATCAAGTTGTGATGAGGAGACGTCGTCAGGACAATATGACGTCAGTTCCGTCGCGGCGCTGACGCCGTATGACGCCGCGACGGAACTGACGTCATATTGTCCTGACGACGTCTCCTCATCACAACTTGATATATTTGAAACAAAGATGGACTGCACATAAATTTCTGTTGTATTTATTTAATCTTGATAAAGACCAAGTGGTCGAAAATTTGATTATTAAAGAGTTTTAATCATATAAAGTGTTTTACTGACTTTCTTCCCTTTGGAAGACTTAATATACAAAGTGTTTACAAAAGTCTTAAGTTATTGTAAAAAGGACTATTTATATAGCCACATGTTATATGTCTAATTTTTCCCAATTTGGCAAAAAATCCCGCTAAAATTTCCCAAAATGAAAGGCTAAGGCCTCTTCCCAATTTCTGGAAAAAAGGCCCTGAACTGTTTCACGCCAAGCCCTAGACATGATGTTACATTTTTTCCTCTGATAGTTGCAAACCATTCATTTAAATATATTTTGTTTATGAATAACCCTTTCCAACATACAGAAACACTTTGGTGCATCAGTAGCACACTTGTGTAGATTTGTTATATGTGGGAAAAGTTTTACACTTTTAGGAGCAATACAGTAGTAAGAAGAGCCTTTGATAAGGGACACTTTATTTATTCTAAAATCCTGATAAGATCTTCAAAACCTATGATGAAGGTACTCAAATGAACAGTCTCAACAAATCTGCAGCAGACGACTTTGAAAATACTCATGCAAAAATGTGAAATATATCTTTTATATAAGAAATGTTGATTATTGAAAAAAATTGAAAACATTGTGGCCAAAGGAGAAACTGCTCATCATGAGCAATTTCACCTAAATGGCCACAAGTTTTCAAAAGTCGTCTGCTGCTATCATGGTTGAGCAATTTCTTCTTTTGTCACTATGTTTTCAAAAAGCTGTCTGATGCATAGACGTCAGAAAGCGTCTATATGAGGGAAAGGGTTAAATAACAAACCTATATCAGCATGAAGCATCTTATCTTTTCTAACAGCCAGTCGACCACTCTCAACTTCCCCCTCCAGTTTCTGTATCACTCGAATCACCGACTCGGACTGGAACAATCTACATGCAGACTTCCGTAACCTATTCAGCTTCCTGTGGGCGGAGTAAGCTCTGAATGACAGCACCTCATTGGTTGGTGCTAACTTGACACGCCCCTTGGCAACGTCTACTGCCAGCTTGCCTGCATCAACTGAATTAAAGATAATGAAAACATCAAAACTCAGTAAAATCTTAAATCTTGTATCCTTTTTCTCTGATACAGACCCCTCCCATTATGGCAAATTACTGTCAATCATTTACCTTATACAGCTCGAGGGCTTGGCGTGAAACAGTTGTAACTAAACACCTATTTTGAAAACCCTGGTTTATGGGTAATTTTAACCCCTTTGTAAACAATGCTAATTTAGGTGCCATAGCTCAGAACGAGCAATCTTACCTAAATTTCCATTGTTTACCAACAAAAATGATTTAACGCTTATAAAGACTTTATGGCGAGGTGATTAGCCTTGGTTAAATTACCAATTTTAGTTACTTTTATCAATCATCAGAGATAATGAATGGTTTAAAGCAATAATTCTTGAATTCCTTTAAACCGAGTATCACAGAGCTCTATATAAGGGGTGTTTCGCATGTTCTAAAATCCTTATTTTACTCTTTAACCCTATGTTTACCCTTCTTTATCTGAACCTCTGGTATCAACCATAATATGGACTGTAAAACATCTTATTTGCATTAAGATTATTTTTTGCATATATTCGTAAATTGATTTCCTTGTGAATTATGTCCAGGATTTCTAGACATCCGAAAATATGCTACATTAACTAGCCAAATTGATGAAGTACGTCGTAATTATACAATAACGGTCTTAACTAATTTGAAACGGGTAGACTGCATTCAACCTTGGAGTATTGACAACTTGGTACAAACCATTTACACATTAAAATAGTTTTTTCACACATAGCCTATTGATAATGAAGTTGTTTGAACCATATATATCCTGTCAATGCTTGTACTAGTACCCTATGAAATTATCTTGTTAATGATGTCTCTATTTCCCCACTAACACTGATATCTGTTAACAGATAGGTTTTACCAATACCTTCCAATTGACTGTGCGATTGACCAGTTTAAGGACGATGTTGCACCGTTTGTGTTATTTGACAAAACTGATGTGGCGAATTCATGACTACACAAATTATAAAAAAGCTGATTTTGGAAAAAATAAATCGCAAAATTTTGACCTTATCAATATATACAAGGCTTTTTACAGTATTCAATTTGATCATGATTGTCAAGATGTGGCTCATATTACCCTTTCCCTAATGTAGATGCATCAAAATGGTTTTTTTTTGAAAATATTGTAGAAAAAAAAGAACTGCTCATAATGATGAAATTCTCCATTTGTCACATTGTTTTCAACTCTTTTCATTAACTATACTTTCCCTTGATACTTTGTATAGAGATATTTCGTAATTTGTCCAGATCATGAGATGTTTTCAAAGTCATTTGCTTCCGATTTGTTGTATGCAAGAAAGGGTTAAGAAGAGTTTAATTTGTTCACCTTTGACTTTCACATCATTCCCCTTGTACTCCTCAGCCGGGGTCAATATAAAGTTAAGCCAGTTCACGAATCCTCGTTCTTGTTTCTCCATCCACCTCTCGTCATAGTACATGTTTTTGGCTGCAAATGGCAATGGGTGCTTTGGTAAGGCTGAAAATAAATAAAGAAGTGTACACAGGGTTAGAGGTATTTTTTTTAATGAATTGGCTGTTTAACCCATTGATTTTCAGACAATTTTTTTTTTAAATTTAAGTAACAAGGATAATTTTACCCCATCAGTTTTTTCAAATTGCTTTTTTGTATGACTCGAAATCATCGTGGCAAAGGGAGACATGATGAGCAGTCTCCATTTCTAACAACATTTCAATGTTGTTTAACTAATGCTTCTAATTGTTGGCTAATCTATATATTTGGGGATCCCTATTCTCCCAGACACTTTTTAATTTGTATGCACAGTGCACATCTAAGATTAGTATTTGTCTCGTTCACATCAAGCCATAGATACATTTAATTCCATTCGGATCTTGTTTGATCTTATGTCAACTATTTAAGCAACACCAATGTTAACAATTTCTTTACTTGCTTTTGAGTATTCATCAGTTTTAAAATAATTGCTTTTTTGGCCAATTATTTTGCTTTATAAGCAAATATGCTGCTTATCAGAGTGCACCTGGTAAAGTGAAACCAGTAAACCAATATATTCGGGGTCACTTTAAATTTCTGAGCAAAGAATAGAGTTCATCATAATGTTCTCCCTTGTGCAAAAAAAACCCCAAAAACAACTGTTAGAAACGTATGAGCCGAAATTTAATATTGATTAAATGTGTGTTTGTAAAATTAGTTAAAATCTAACACAAAATGAAGAGTGATGTCTAATTCACAAAATTTCTGTTATTAATCTTCCCTTTCCCACATACAACAAAACTAACAAATATTTTTAAAAAACATCTAACAAAAGGTATGAACAAAATCTTTAAATGAGTCTAATTATTGATAGAAGCAATATACCCCCTCTTCTTCAAAGGGGACCATAATTATTGAATAAAATTGAAAACAGTGTGGCAAAATGAGAATTTGCTCATTATGAGCAATTTCTTTTGCCACATTTTCTTCAAAGATCAGCTGCAGCAGCGCATCATAATAATTCTGGTAGAAAAGGTTTCATCAAATACATACGAGAATGAAAAGATACCATACCATACCTGTTTTGGATTTTTTCAATAGAATCAGTTTTGACTGGGCAAGTCCTTTAACCAGATTAGGCTTCTGTTTCACAACAGTTTTGTTCTTTAAATTTGTCACTGTCAAAGAGAAGTAACAAACAAGATTGTTCAAAGGAATGCTATGTCTAATTCAGTGTATTAAAGCGTAAAGGACAGATGGCAGACAAGAAGTAAGAGATGTTTATTTGTTACACTGTCGGGTGCCACAAAAATAATCAGGATGTTGAATTTGCATTTTACCCCCTACCTTGTTCTATCAAACATCCCCCCACTTTAAAAGATGCTTTTTGACACTTCGGCAGATCGATGTGTTTCAAACCCCTGTACTAAACGGTCTAGCAAATATATTTGTAAGGCTGTGTCCACTTTGAAAACATCTGAAAACCAAATTCAAAGCATATTTTATACAATATCGTTATTATGAACAATAGATTTGTCACAAGTTGTGAGAATAAAAAGCAAATTTTCCTTCTTATTCCAAAATGTTTTCAAGCATTGTCTTTTTTTAAGGTGTTTTCAAATTATTATTTGCATCAATGACAGTTAACCCATTTCCACATACAGCAAGTGACTTTTTAAAACATTGCAGCAAAAGTAGAAATGGCCATTTCACCTTTTATCAAATCAATGAATAAACCTTCATTTTAGAAATTTTTCATTACTGTTATTTTGATAGTTTTAACCCATTCCCTCATACAACAATTCTGCATCAGATTACTGAACAAATTTTGTCAATAAATAGAAAATCTCTATAATTGAATGGATAACCTATGACTAAAAGTGGAAAACATTGTGTCAAAAGGAGAAATTGCTCGTTTTGAGCAAATTCTTCTTTGTCAAAAATGTTTTCAAATGCTGTTTTAACACAGGGGAAAAAGTATAATACATAGAGATAAATTTCCAAAAACATCTGTTGACATACAACTTACTTGTTTCTTTCACAGCTGCCTTCGTAGATTGTACAGATTTCTTTTCTGTAACAGGAGATATAGGCTTTCTTGGTACAACAACCGCATCCTTCCTCACACGTTTGGACTTTTCCATTGTGGTTGCCACAGGATCAACATTGCCTCTCTTTCTTAGAAACTGTTTTGGATTGATAACTGTCTTAGGTCTGACTGAAACTTTTACAGTTTTGTTTATTTTATCTTTATCATCAAATGGTATGAAAGCGAAGCCTTGGGTTTCAGTTACGTTTTTGTCTGGCTTCTTTTCCAGTTGATCATGATCTTTTTCATCTGGTGTTTTCGCATGAATAGCAGAAGCTGCCAAGCGTTTTGAAGAAAGTCTTGAATCAAGGTGTTCTACTTCCTCGTTTGAAATCTTTTCCAGTTGATCTTCATCTGCTGGTGATTGCACATAAATATCAGAGGTAATGGCCCGTCTGGCAGACAGCCGCCTTCTAGTGTTATTAGAGGGTGAATCTGGGTTTTGGGTATCCTCATTGGAATCGTGTAGTCCCTGAAAGAGTTCCCTCTGTTCCACTCTTTCCAGATCTATCACTCTCGGTTGTTTCACTGTGTGTGTGGATCTCCTAGAAAGATTGGGGTTTGGACTTGTCGGAAGTTGATTAAGAGTTGATGGAAAGCTCAACTCAGATTCATTGTGCAAGTGTCCTTTGTTTCCGGACTGTTCAAAGGTGTTATTTTTAACTCCTTCAGTGTTGTTGCTTGTGTGATTATCTTTAACGTCAGTTTGATTCCTAGTTATTTCAAAAGATGCATCCTCAGCTTGAAATAATTTAGCGGTTTGTCTCTCCATTTGACAGAGAAGTGCATCGGATGGCCTGGACTTGGTAACAGTCAAAGTAGCTCTCCTTTCAAAAGTCTCTTCATTTACCAATTTCATCTGTTTGGGTGAGGTAAACATGGGCTCAAAGGTGTCATTTTCCAAACTGTCCACAGAAAGGCGTGTTGGAGATTCAGATTTTCTGTTTTGGACATTTCTTCCCTCCGTCACAACAGTCATATTTTCTTTCTTTACGATGCTTTCTACAAAAATATCAGACTCTTCTTTATTTGAAACTTCAGTCTCATTTAGATCTTCTTGTAAAGCACCCAGATTATTATGTGGCCTATTTCCTTCAGACCTACTTCTGGCCGGGGATTTCAGTGAGGGATTTTTTCTAAGCACTGTAAAAGTTGTTCTTCTAGGACTGGCTTCAGATGGCTTCTGTGATTCAAGCAACTTCATCTTGGTGGAATCTGCTAGAAATGTGTCTCTTCTCAATTCAACATTGTTTTCTATGACTTGGGGAACTTGGAACGTTTTCTGTTCCGTATAATCCTCCCGTCCTTCCTCAGGTCGATCTTGATCTTTCTCATGTCCTTGTTTAAGAAAGGAAGGTTCATCTCCGCTCTCTATCTCAAAACTTTTCTCTTTGATGAACGTTCGGAGATTCTTCAATTGATCAATAATGGACTTGGATCCGGCGGATCTATTCATTGAGTTCTTCCTATAATCCTTTGAGATGGACCGCCGCCCACTTCTACGCTTAATACTCTTCAGAAGTTTTACCTCAGTTGGAATACTCCCTTGATCACTGACAGCCTTACCAACAGACTTCCTGGTGGATTTTCTCAAACTGCGAGAATTTTGAGTTGCCTCCATGTCATTTGGAGAAAAGAAGCTTGGTTGTTCCTGATATTTACTCTTATCATTTGGAGCTACCCCATTCTCTAAACTATCATGAAATGTATCATTATCTTTGAGAGCTTGCATTTTGACATTTGGAACAATTCTTGTGATATTATCTATCATGACATTACCATTCTGTTGAAGTATAAAGCTTGGTTCATTGCTCGCCTTTTCTTCATTATAAGGTATAATTTGACTCATGATCCTCTCCAGGTTGGGTGAATGATTATTACTGGCCTCTAAAAAGCTTGGCTTTTCAACAAAATTATTTCTACGTTCATTTTTCGTTTCAGGCAAATTGAAACTTTGTTCGAGTGGTTCAATTCCACTGACGTTACATTTGTCCACGATGTCTATCAGACTGGTGTCCATCTGACCTTGCACTGTTTCTCCGTGAATCACTGGTATCATCAATCCTTGATTGGAAACATTAGAGTAAGTATTCGATCTGCGCATCTTCTTTCTTGGCACTTTCTCCTGAATGTTGTTGTCATCATTCTTACGATTCAAATTCTCTTTATTATCAATAGATTTCTTCTTGATATTTCTAGATTGCATGTCAATTTCTTTTACCTGAAAATTCTCCTTATTTTCAATGGACTTTTTCTTAATATTTCTAGATTTTGTATCAATTTCTTGTGCTTTCCTAGTATTTTCTTTATTCTCTGGTCTTCTTTTCAGTCCTTGACCACTCAGCCTGGTAGACCTTCTCTGTGACTCCCCTGACCTCCTGTTCTTTTCTGGACTGTACTGCTTGTTTATAGTTGAAAGACTGGCTGTCTGAATCACTGAGAATGGCTTAGAAACTTTAGATGCCATGAGACCGACCCTTCTCTATAAAAAAAAAAAAATTAGAAGAAATCATAAGTTTCTCACAATATAACAAATCTGCAGCAGACAACTTTTTAAACATGTCGTCAAGTAAAAAGTATTGGAAACCTCTATAAATGAAAGTTAAATCAGTGGATAGAGGTGAAAACATTGTGGCAAAAGGAGGAATTGCACATTAATAATGATGATTTTTTACTTTTGTCAGAATGTTTTCTGAAGTCACCCGTTTCAAATGCGTCAGAAAGCGTCTGTATTAGGGAAATGGTCAATTGTCTATCTTATTTATGCCCTTTTACTCATTTCAATAAAATAAATAAAACAAGAAAATGTGTCCATGGAACACGGATGCCCCGGTTGTTAACTATATTTTAAAACGGACGGACAAACAGTTGGTCCAACCTCAAATTGATACAATTTTTTAAACAATGATATGTTGATTGTCATTTGTGTGAAGTTTCATAATGATAGGACATCAGGTTCACTAAAATCTAACTTGACCAAAAACTTTAACCTGAGAATGGAATGGACGAACAGACAGACGAACAGACGGATGAACAGTTGGTCCAACCTCAAATTGATACAATTTTTTAAACAATGATATGTTGATTGTCATTTGTGTGAAGTTTCATAATGATAGGACATCAGGTTCACTAAAATCTAACTTGACCAAAAACTTTAACCTGAGCGGGACGGACGAACGGACGGACGGACTAACAGACCGGAAAACTATATGCCCCTCATACCTTGTATGCCGGGGCATAAAAATAAAAATAAGGACATCTAGAAAACTGTAAATTTATATAAATTTTATTCGTACATGTACCGTTAGTATGCAAAATTATTGTGAGAAAGGAATAATTGCTAGTTTTAAGCAATTCCTCCTCTTCACACAATTATTAACAAACGTCTAAATTACTCAATTAGGGAATGCCTTACGGGTAACAAGTGGACCTGCCATCTATTAACCCTTTTCTTCATATATATAGACCCTTTCTGATGCCTCTGCAGCAGACGGCTTTTTGAAAACATGGTGACGAAAGAAGAAATTGCTCAAAACAAGCAATTTCTCATATTGTCAAAGTCGTCTGCTGCAGAGTTGTTGTACGTGGAAAAGGGTTAAGTAAAAATGTTACAGACAGAAGTGATCCCTAATTGTCCTCATGCGATGCAGACAGCTCAATTAATCATTTCATAAAGGCATAGCGCCTTGGCAGGCTGACAGAAAAGACAGTTCCAGGGGTCCAGATAAGAAGGGGTTTACAGCTCTTTCACCCAAAATATCTTTCTTATAAATTATCAAACCAAACCCTATGAGTATGATGTGGATACATAAAAGAATAGTCTCACTGAATACCAACAACATAGGGTTAGAAGGTCATCCAAGGATTTTAGAACCTCTAATCTAGAGCTCCGAGACAGAGAAGACAGTTCTAAGAGATCCAAAGGTGTCAAGAGAGTCCCTGAGGAGACACAATTTGGGTTTTATTTATCTCTTACCTTCTGTACACATACATGTACCAGAACAAATTTGAGCCATTCTAGAAGAAAAGCAACATTGTGGACTATGCGTAAACTATCGACCCGGATCAGCCTAAGCATGCTGCGCAGGCTTATTCGGACAGACACTTTTCGCCTCCTGAGGATTTTCTGTTTTCAGGCATCATTACTCTATACCTCTAAGACAGAATGTGTCGACCTGGATTAGCCTGCACAGACTGACAGGCTGATCTGAGTCCATTATGTTGGGTTTTTCTCGGAATGGATCATTTGTACATAGCCGTTTACCAATTATTTTAGTTTTAGTCATCTGCTTAATAAAAAACTGAGAAAATAAATGTGCCACATTTGGTGTCTTGATGCACAAATAAATTGCAAACAGTGAAGACTCAAATGAAAATGTGCATATTGAAAGCTTGCATTTCTTGTTAGCAAAACACCTTTAAAATCTGAAATGTGCAGAGATTGAGAGAAACAGGTTGTGACTGGTAGTCAATGGTTGTAAGGTCACAAATACTTATTTTCTCATTCAAATTCAGTTTAAATTATGTTTTCATAACATTAACAGTTAATCTATTGTAAACGCATTTATAAACAAGTCCATATTTTCGCAGGTTAAGATAAAAAGAAGATAACAGGTCTTTGAAAGTTTGACAAGAAGACATATTTGTATCTCTATCCTTATTCCACCAATAAATTGTTGGTACTTCAAAGACTTGCCTCCCTGAATCAATTTAGGGACCCATGTTATAAGGTTATAAGGCAATAGCGGTAAAAATTAAATACCTATAAAAAGGCTATTTCAGAACATGATCAACTATTATAAGTTATTGGGTTTGTTACTGACCCACTACGGAAATATAGGGGGTCTGTAGGATTAATATACTATTTATCCAACAGACCCCCTATATTTCCGTAGTGGGTCAGTAACAAACCCAATAATGTATTTATTTCATCGACCACTTTAAACTGAACTATACTGTAACTTGTTGATATTTGTTGGTAGCATAATTTATGACATCATGAGTAAGAGATCTATAGATCAATATTGATTAAAGAATTGGAATAGATATATTATTTAAAATAATACACCGGTTCAACATGAACACATTTATTTCAATTCATTTCATTTCTGGGTAACTGGTAACATTTGAGAGCCACTTTACGAAATGCAACCTTTGAACTGACTTTTTTACTTTACTCAACCCCTAATAATTGCCTATAGAAATATAGGGGGTCTGCACATGACTAGCTTTAACCAATGAAATTGCTAGAATTTCGTGGGAGGCGAAATAAACAGCTCTATACTTTTACCTTTTTCTTCTGTGGAGGAGCAGAAACGGTTCCAAACACAAACGCTTGCAGTCTGTAGGACTTATCAACTTGCATGAGGATCATCTCTCTGAAGTTCCCGGGTTCGGGCGGAGACCACGTCACCTCCAGCGCATATGACTCGCCTGGACCGACTGTAAAAGCCTTGCAGGGTACGGTGAAATGCTTCTTCTCAGGAACCTTTTCTACTTTGACAGTCTGTTCACATTCATGCGGATTTCGTAACAGTAGTGTGCAAACCTTCACCTGACCTGGTTTCATAGTTTCAAAGTCAAGTCTTGGCGCAGCCGTGAAGTGGGAGAGAGTTAACACCTCGACCTCCCCTCTTAACTCCTTTCTTGTTGGCGCAGGTTTTTCGACTGCAATTTCCAGCTTTGTAGTACCTGGTGTAGTCTCAAACCATGATCTTCTAGTTTTTCTTCTTAAAGCGCCGGGATTAGGAGTTGAGGTTGGTAAACAAGCCATGTCTTCAGGATAGAATACTTCTCCATCTAGAACAGATCTTCCAAAGGCAGCTGACATGTCAGCCAGGCCATTGGCCATAGTACCAACCTTTATGAGTGGAGATGACATAGTGATTTATGTCCGCATCATTCTGAAAGATAAAAAATATTTATGAATCCTTTACATAGAGCTCTAGATAAGGGGAGTATTGCATGTTCTAAAATCCTTATTTTACCTCCAAAACCTATGTTGTGGCTACTCAAAAGAATCGTCACTGAGTTCTTACAATGTTATCCCAGAAGCAATACATATTTACTCCTTATGTTTACATGATACAGAATGTCAGTGAACACCATTTGAAAACAAATACTGTATAAGTGGTAATGTTAGCGCCGTGGAAATGTTAGCGAAGAAACAGTATGAGACTGTTGACTAAAGATAACAAACATATTTTAATTTAAATTGTGTGTTGAGGAAATTACGTCCTAACATTTGCAACATATTTTACATTTTTACAAGTTGCCCATCACCGGTCCGGTATAAAACTTGATAGAATCTACTTTGTGAAAATCAGGGGTGTGCTTTAAACAGGTCACAAATGGCCAGAGCAGTCTGGATACACCTGTGTAAGGAAACAAAACCACTTGATAGTTTTAACACCTAATTGTCAAACAGCAAACGTACAGGTCTCAGCAAAAAAAGGGTCGCATTGTATTGATGTGTCAACACTTTATATCGATAATTTACCATACATTTTCACGATGTGTAGATATTATGCATGACTCCGGTGAAGTGATATTTATGAAGGCAAAAATTACTAAATACGGATTCCTGTGATTCGTAAACATTCGTGAGGAAAGTCTGAAATCGGCAATTCGCAAACTTTTGGACACGCAAATATATCCACTTATACAGTACCAGTGCAACTTATTGAAGGTTTTTAAAGCACATCATAATTAATTGAGGCTGACAGCCCCACTTTTTCATTATATTTTTCAATGAAAATATTTGTTTGACTTGAAGTTGAATGGTTCTGTTGTGGAATTGTACGTAGTCAGTCATTTCTGTGAACCGAAACACCTTGAGATGCTGTGCACTGCCTATGAGAGGGCGTCTTGGTTGTTCTCTCTCTAAGATTCAAAAACTATAGTGTACAGACGAGTGTACTGTGTACAGACGATGCAATCTGCCTATAGTGATATAATTAAAGTATGTTAGGCCTAAAAAAAATAGTCTTGTTTCTGGTCACCCTACCGACCCTCCATTTTAACCCATTAACCCAGACTTTTTTTTTTTAACCACAAAGTATGATTTTTGTCACGAAAAACTCTCATTCGCAGTACCAGAGCCGAAAAAAAAATTCTTAAGTTTTTGTTGTTCATTGTTGATAAATGTTTTGATAGTAAATTTAATAAAATTGGTAATTTTCGGCATCAAAAGTGTCTTTATGAGGGAATGGGTTTAAACAAAAAAAAGAACAAAAAAAGCCCTACCTACCGACCCTGTTGATTTTGAGACCTATGACCAGAAACAAGACTATTTTTTTTTAGGCCTTACCCAGAAATCCAAATTTTTTACTCTTACACCCTATCTTAGCAGGAAACCCTTAAAGTTAAACATTCTAGGCAGCATTGGATAAACTCGGCTTGAGTTAAACAAAAGTAAACCAATAGAAATAATTTAATATTCATCAAAAAAGAAAAGAAATTTATTGGTCTTCTTCTTCCTGGTAATATACGGGGCTCACTCTGGAGCATCATCGCATATGAACTATGAAAAGGGTCACTGTGAGATACACAACATGAAAGTTAAAAGCAGATAGAAACAGTTAAAACCCACTCTGCATATATATATAGTCACATAATAGCAGACCATCTTCCCATTCTTGAAGGCTTCAAATGTTGGGGCTCTAGATATGGCCTCTGGTAGCTGGTTCCACAGACAAATTCATGCCGGGGAAATAATTAAAGTAGATGGCCGTCCTGCAGAAAGGCAGCATGTATTGCATGGAGCGGCTGTGCATGTGGCTGGGTTGAGGAATCTGTCACCTGGGATGTCAATGAGGCCATTGGTAATCCTGTACATCATCACCAGTCTGTTGTCTTAAGAGTCTTACTTGGGTCCCGTTCTAGGTTTGACATTATGGTAGGTTGACCAAAAAATGACAGATGATAAAACGAGAAACCGAAAGTCTAAAATATTTGGACTAGTGGTCTTGTAGTCCCCAGTTGCCAATCTCGCTGCTCTCCGCAGGCCCGCTTTCCATTGTGTGATGTTCCTACTGATGTAAGGTCTTGGCGATGTGCATACTTACCATAACTTCGGGACAACGAATATAATTTTACGTAGACACTAGCATTGCCTTGGCAAGTATATCTGTGTTTTCAAAGACTTATTATTAAGAAGTGGACGAGATTGTTATGTGATTTCGTGTGAAGAGAATAACTAGCGTCAAACGTTTTAATTTCAGATTGATTTTGATATCTTTGCAAATATTGATAGTTAGCTCTTACTTTTACACTGAACATGTTATAAGGTATTTAAAACATCTACTTACATTTGTTAGGATCGTGATTTTCTGTTAAATTAACATCATAAACAGTTTTGTCTATTTTAAAAGATGTACAAAATAATAAGCCAATCAAAGTTGTCGAGGTTTCAAAATTGACCAATGAGAATAAATGGGAAGTTTTTGTCACGTGATAATCATGTGACTTATGTCAAAAACATTTTATTCACGAATCAAAGTACTGAGATAGAATTTGCAAGAGTTTAAAGGTGAAATATATCTATACCATTTCCCCCGCATGATATTAAACAGTTTTAGGGAAAAAAATAAGGCAGTTGGCTGCATTTGTGCGGTACTGATGTTAGACAAGCTTCCAGGGGAAAACATGGGTAAATTGTGTATGTACTGCCCTCATCAATTGGTAGGTTTAAACCGGCGGTGTATACGCCATTCGATCAGTCTGTTGTTGGCATTATGTGTATCGTAAATAGAGTTTTCTTGTCCCACGGAGATTAGCAAGATATTAAACCGCTAGAAAGCTGACCAAACCACGGTCAGAATGGGGCTTTGCGTGTCCATATGAAAGAAACAGTTTGAAATGAATTAATGCTCTTCATTCTGACAATTCCGGGTCATATTTGGAAAAAAATGTTTAGTATTCGAGAATGATACAGTATTTTGACAATTTGATTATCAAGTCATATTTCCCATTAGCTTGGCTAGTTTCACTTCGATTTCGGACGTTGTCATTTCAAGAACGAATGTCGTTATCTCGAAACGCTTGACTGCATCAATTCCCGCGAAAGCAAAATCTCAATATTTTTTGTTGACCTGTCACAGCGAAAATTGCTGATTGTAGCCATAATTTGAGTAATACAGGTATGTATTGCACATAAATGTGTAGCCTATTTACCACTGTACAAGATTTATAATATTTATTGACTTGTCAAAGTTGTTTATGCCAAACTAGCAGATAATTTGACCTAGTTCACATACGACACTTTCGGGTCAGCCAAAGGGAATTTCTCAAAATTATCAATTTATTTGTAAAATTATTTTGGTAACTTTTTAAGAATAATTTAAAGCTTATGGGGATAAATCAATGTTAAAAATGTGTTATTAAAATTTACATTTTGTGCAACAATGACTAGCTAAGGGTTAGTTTGGTTGAAATGCAACAGTGTTCGTGAATGAACGTGTGTACAGTAAAGTTGGCCCCATCACTGTTCTTTTTATGCCCCCGGAATCACCGATTCGGTGGGCATCTAGTTTTTGGCCTGTCTGTCTGCACGTCTGTCTGTCGAAAAAAACTTTAACCTTCACTACTACTTTTGAACCGTAACAGGTACGGCTACCATATTTCACATGTGTATTCCTTGTGACATGACCTTTCTGTCAGTACCAAAATGTTTGACCTTGCGACCTTGACCTTTGACCTAGATGTTGCCATTCTTTAACCTGACCACTTCTTTTGAACCATAACAGGTACGGCTACCATATTTCACATGTGTATTCCTTGTGACATAACCTTTCTGTCAGTACCAACATTTTTTACCTTGCGGCCTTCACCTTGACATTTGACCTACATTTTGAAAACTTTAACCTTGACCATTACTTTTGAGTATTAACAGGTACGGCTTCCATATTTCACATGTGTATTCCTTGTGATATGACCTTTTTGTCAGTACCAACATTTTTGACCTTGCGACCTTCACATTGACCTTTGACCTACATTTTGAAAACTTTAACCTTGACCACTACTTTTGAATATTAACAGGTACGGCTTCCATATTTCACATGTGTATTCCTTGTGACATGACCTTTCTGTCAGTACCAATAGTTTTGACCTTGACCATTACCTTCGACCTAGATGTTGCCATTCGGGGGCATCAGTGTTTCACAAACACATCTTGTTTTTTATGCAATAGGTAATTGCAAGTGATATATTTTAGTTCTTTCTTTTTCATATTATTTTGATAACAATGTGAACAAAATATCTTGTTATTAAAAAACGGCTGTTTTGTTGAATATAACATTGTTTAAGATGACCTTTTGTCACGTGACCCAGAAATGACAAGTTCGACCCGAAACTAAAATTTATAGCTTGCAATTGCAGACACTAAAGAAACATTTAACAAATTTATATAATTGTTGAATTATATCATGGTGGGGAGGAAGTATTTGTTGAACATATTATGTAGTTTTGTTTCTCTCAACATTCCTTTCAAAGAGACAAGATTCGTTAATGTGGTTACTGACCCGGAACTGTCGAGTTCACTGTATAGCTAGCGAAAACAACTTGTAACAACTTATCTGTCACGAAAACAACTTTTCATATGACTTCAAAACCGATGTTACCAAATGTTTTCATTAAACATCACTTCAACAACACATGTTAAATGGATTTATAACAAATTAAATATATTTTTTAACATTATTTTGTACTTATTATCGAAAAATATGTATTTCGGGATCGGCATAGACTAAAGACCATGTAAATGTGTAGATTATACTGGTGAAACGGAAATATGTCGTCTCATTTATATTATCATAGCAGTCTACGAAAACATAATTATATTGTCCTACGCAAATAAATTTTATGAATTTTATTAGGAAAATGTTTTATGTTAATAATATTTCTTACGTATTGTATTGAGATTTGAAGTTTGTACATGTACCTTTATATATCAAGACCTTTAATTGATACAGATCCATTAATTATTATTTTTTTTTTTTTAATTGCCTTTTCTTTCTTTAATCTTTTGAAATCATATAACATTGTAATCTGAATGTTAAGAAGTTAATCGATGTGATAAACTTTTTATAATATACACCATGATTAACACATAATTAATGAAAGTGTGATAATCCAATCAAGGGAAGTATGGTAAAATTAACAAAGATGACAGTCATCAAAGCATCTTCAAATAAAAAAGCGCAATCGGAACTCTTTAAGTTGTTTTCGTAGGACAAGTCAATTTTCGTTAGAGAAACTGTTTTCGTTAGAGGAGTCATTTTCGTGGGAAAAGTCGTTTTCGTTAGAGAAGTTGATATACCAAGTCAATTTCGTTTGGAAGTTGTTTTCGTAGGACAAGTTGTTTTCGTGGGAAAAGTCATTTTCATTAGAGAAGATGTTTTCGTAGACCAACTCATTTCTATTTCGCGATAATAAGTACAAAAACACTATTACAAACTGTTAAAATGTATTGTAATATGTTCGTGCATGTGCTGTTAAATTAAAAATTATGAACAAATATGGCCGTTATACAACTATAAAAAGTTGTTTTCGTGACAGACAAGTTGTTTTCGTGAGCTGATTCTATGTATTCATATGCGTAAGAAAATGGTACGAATACACCCCTGGAAAAACGCTTAATTATCTCAGCTTTAAAATTGACCATCGGATCTAGTTCAGCTATGGACATATCCCGCAGTAGAAAAAGGGCTCATTTGAGTACATTGATATGAGCCGTCCCACGATAAAACCAACATTGTGGACTTTGCGTGAAGTATCGACCCGGATCAGCGTAAGCATAGCGCGCAGGCTTACCCGGATAGACAGTGTTCGCCTCCTGTGGATTTTCTGTGTCAGGAATCATTTCTCTATCCCCTAGAGACGGAATGTGTCTGCCCAGATTAGTCTGCGCGAACTGCGCAGGCTAATCTGGGTCGATGCATTACGCAGAGGCCATTATGTTGGTTTTCTCGCGGGACGGCTCATATGTGTACGGCCATCATTTCATTTGTGATTGTAAATAACGTAAACTTTAGGACATTTATAAATGCAATCACCTTTGAATAGGTTATGTCACATATTTTACTAATATAGATTTGTCCGTGCTATAAATTAACTGTTAACATCAGGCAATGTACGTTTATAGATATTTCCGTGCTATAAGTTAACCTATACAATGCGTTTTCGTGAGATGACATGTTCTACCAGCAATCTCGATAGCCCGTATCAAATTGGAGCCCCTATCATTCTAAAATAAGACCGGGTTAAAATATATCGGGACCAAAATAATTCGGTGTATGTATATTGGATCTGACTACCTCTCATAAAGGGTCGTCTCGAATTAACGTAATACACTTTAATACATATGAGCATGTGCTCGGTTTTTATTTCCAATGAAATCGATACAACAAACGCCCCTGCTATATACAATCGGAGCACTCCACAATTATCGCTCATCTATATCGTTTATTTATATGGGTCATCTAACCTGTCTACACCGTAATATTTGGTAAGTGACAATTTGATTGACTGACGCAAAGGTCAGTCTGAGGCGACCTTTATCGGGCAGTCATCAGATATATATACGAGCTAGCGAAGTTTAAGTCTCGTTTAATGAGATTGGGTACCAGACTACATTCGCAAATATTTAAATGAGTGTTTTGGGTCTATATTTATTCCCAATGAATTTGACTCATGCGGGATTTTTTTTTCAAACCCCATCACACACCGAAACGCGAACACCTACCACCCCTAGCTAGTTTTGGTAAAATGATAAAGAACGTAGACCAAGACCACTGAAACTTGAACCGCAAACTTATGTTTTTCGTGGTTTTATTTCATTGAACTATGCCTAAGATGTTGAAATTATCAAAAAATACAAACTTTAAAATCTGGCACCTTGATATACATGTAGTCAATAGATAGCAAAACGCAAACTTTTAAGATCGGATTTCTTTTGTATTATTTTATAATTTCATATTTCAGGCATATTTCAATGACATCTTCAGTTTGCGGTTCTGGTGTCAGTGTTCAAGGCCGAAACTAAATGTGGTATGAAAAGTACAAAGAGTTTAACCTCAGATAACAACCGAACCAAAAACGAAACAAACAAGACAATCCCAACCAAACGAAAAGGGAGCGATGATTCCTTAAAGTCGGTCTTAGACGTCAATCTACGTCATTCCATGTTAAATTAACCCTTTCCTTCATACGACAATTCTGCAGCAGACGACTTTGAACATATTTTGTCAAATAATGGAATATCTCTATAATTGAATGGATAACCTATGACTAAAAGTGGAAAACATTGTGACAAAAGGAGAAATTGCACGTTTTGTGCAATTTCTTCTTTTGTTACTATGTTTTCAAAATACCGTCTGCTGCAGAGGCGTCAGAAAGCGTCTATAAGAGGGAAAGGGTAAAACATATCAGTGGACGTTTTACAACGACTTAGTCATGCTGAAATGAGAAACTAAACATATCAGTGGACATATTACAACGACTGAGTCGTGACGAAATGGGAAATTAAACATATCAGTGGACATATTACAACGACTGAGTCATGACGAAATGGGAAATTAAACATAGCAGTGGACGTTTTACAACGACTGAGTCATGACAAAATGGGAAACTAAACATATCAGTGAACGTTTTACAACGACTGAGTCATGCCGAAATGGGAAACTAAACATATCAGTGGACATATTACAACGACTGAGTCATGACGAAATGGGAAACTAAACATATCAGTGGACGTTTATATCGACTGAGTCGTGGTGAAATGGGAAATTAAACATATCAGTGGACATTTTATATCGACTGAGTCTTGTTGAATTGGGAAACTAAACATATCAGTGGACGTTTTATATCGACTGAGTCGTGGTGAATTGGGAAATTAAACATATCAGTGGACGTTTTATATCGACTGAGTCTTGGTGAATTGGGAAACTAAACATATCAGTGGACATTTTATATCGACTGAGTTGTGGTGAATTGGGAAACTAAACATATCAGTGGACGTTTTATATCGACTGAGTCGTGGTGAATTGGGAAATTAAACATATCAGTGGACGTTTAATTAAACATATCAGTGGACGTTTTATATCGACTGAGTCGTGGTGAATTGGGACACTAAACATATCAGTGGACGTTTTATATCGACTGAGTCGTGGTGAATTGGGAAATTAAACATATCAGTGGACGTTTTATATCGACTGAGTCTTGGTGAATTGGGAAATTAAACATATCAGTGGACATTTTATATCGACTGAGTCGTGGTGAATTGGGAAATTAAACATATCAGTGGACGTTTTATATCGACTGAGTCGTGGTGAATTGGGAAATTAAACATATCAGTGGACATTTTATATCGACTGAGTCGTGGTGAAATGGGAAATTAAACATATCAGTGGACATTTTATATCGACTGAGTCTTGGTGAATTGGGAAATTAAACATATCAGTGGACATTTTATATCGACTGAGTCGTGGTGAATTGGGAAACTAAACATATCAGTGGACGTTTTACATGGACTGAGTCGTGGTGAATTGGGAAATTAAACATATTAGTGGACGTTTTATATCGACTGAGTCGTGGTGAATTGGGAAACTAAACATATCAGTGGACGTTTTACATGGACAGAGTCTTGAAAAAAAGAGAGAAATTAAACATATCAGTGGACATTTTATATCGACTGAGTCGTGGTGAATTGGGAAATTAAACATATCAGTGGACGTTTTATATCGACTGAGTCGTGGTGAATTGGGAAATTAAACATATCAGTGGACATTTTATATCGACTGAGTCGTGGTGAATTGGGAAACTAAACATATCAGTTGACGTTTTACATGGACAGAGTCTTGAAAAAAAAAGAAGAGAAAAAAAATTACAACGACTGAGTCATGACAAAATGAGAAATTAAACATATCAGTGGACGTTTTACAACGACTGAGTCATGACGAAATGGGAATCTAAACATATCAGTGGATATTTTGAAACGACCGAGTCATGACAAAATGGGAAACTAAGCATATCAGTGGACGTTTTACAACGACTGAATCATGACAAAATGTGAAACTCCCCTCTCCTGATCAGACTTCACGGAGGGGCAGGATGATCGGTGTTTTCGTTTATCGGAAATAACCGCATCGGCGGTGTTGTGGTAAAGCGATCGCCGCGGGTCATGTGCCCAATACTTAAAAATGTGAATAATGGCATTCCCTCGTTCTGGGGGAGGCGGCGTAACACCATACTAAAACACATGTCGGAAATACCCGAAGAAGCGTAACACCATACCAAAACACATGGCGGAAATACCCGAAGAAGCGTAACACCGTACCAAAACACATGGCGGAAATACCCGAAGAAGCGTAACACCGTACCAAAACACATGGCGGAAATACCCGAAGAAGCGTAACACCATACCAAAACAAATGACGGAAATACCCGAAGAACCGTAACACCATACCAAAACAAATGACGGAAATACCCGAAGAAGCGTAACACCATACCAAAACCAATGGCGGATATACCCGAAGATCGGTTTTTCTACGACGTAGCTCCTTGTAATCAGAAGTAAAACAAACCTGACCCAAAACGACCTCTTTAACCCTTTCCCACGCGCAGACGCAGTCTGAAGCATCTGCAGCAGACGACCTTTAAACTATCTCTGGTAAAAGGAGAAATACTTCATGATGAGCGATACCCTCCTTTCTCCACAATATTTTTCAATTCTCTTCAAGAATGATACATCCGTTGAGAGAGAGAGAGAGTTTCAACGTTTTATTGCAATTAAGTTTTTCGAAAGTCGTCTGCTGCAGATTTGTTGTATGAGGGTAAAGGTTTAAAAGGGATATGTACATTAGCTTTGGCGTTTTCATCTGTGTTTATTTTATGAGTTTCACTGAAAAGTGAAAGATGTATTCCTGTTTGAGTTTTTCACTAAGTGTTGGGCTTGTGTTCTGTTCTGTTCACACTGAACCGTATGACGGACTTACCGCTCCAGGTATTTAATAACGATTCATTTAATAAATGTGCAGCAGACGACTTTTAGAACATATAGGAAACATGATGGACAAGTATTAATCTTGATGAGAGTTGAAAACATTATGACAAAAAGGAGAAATTGCTCATACCGAGCAATTTCTTCTTTTGTCACAATGTTTTCAAAAGTCCTTCTGCTTCAGATGAATTGAAATGCGTCTGCATGTGGTACAGGGTTAACCCTTTCCCTCATATAGACGTTTCATGTCGCCTTTGTAGCAGACGGCTTTTTGAAAACATAGTGAAAAAAGAAGAAATTGCTCATACCGAGCAATTTCTCCTTTTGCCACAATGTTTTCTAAAGTCATTCGGCTGCAGATGGGTTGAAAAGCGTCTGCAGGTGGTACAGGAATTAAACACCATTTGTAAAGATTGGGTTGCTTGCATATTGACAATACGATGACCATCATCGTGGACATCCAAAAAAACAACATTCGTTTGCTTGAATAGAGTTCTACGCCGTTATAGATAGCAATTAAATCATGGTTCAACATTTTGATGAAAAAATAACCAGTACTACTGGTAATGTTATATAAACTACCGGTACTTCCGCTAAGATAATGTACAATGATTCTCTTAATGCCTTGTATTTACGGTAAGATAATCTTAATTAATTTCTTATACTTTATGTAAAGTAATTCATATTACCAGTCTAACCAGTAAGATAATGTAAATTATCAGCACTTCCGGTAAGATACTGTACATTACTAGTATTACCGGTAATATAATGCCAATTACCAGCACTTCAGGTAAGGCACTGTATATTACTCGTATTACCGGTAAACTAATCTTGATTTCCAGTTCTACTTGTAAGATAATCTGAAATACCAGTACTTCATTTGATATAATGAGAGTATTACCGATAAGATAATGTAAATTACCAGCACTTCAGGTAAGATACTGTACATTACTAGTATTACCGGTAAACTAATCTTCATTTCCAGTTCTACCGGAGAGATAATTTTAATTACCGGTACTACATGAGATATAATGAAAATTTCAAGTATTACCAGTCAGATAATGTAAATTATTAGTGCTGCAAGGAATATAATCTATATTATCAGTACAACATGTTATATACCAGTTTTACCGGTTATATAATGTTCATTATTAGTAAAACCGGTAAGATAATGTAAATAACTAGTATTTCAGGTAAGGGTATATCAATTACCAGTGCGACCGGTAAGATAATGTTAATTACCAGTACGACCGGTAGTATAATGTTAATAACCAGTACGACCGGTAAGATACTGTTGATAACCAGTACGACCGGTAAGATAATGTTGATTACCAGTACGACCGGTAAGACGTAAATAACTAGTACTACTGGTAAGGTTATGTCAATTTCCAGTACGACCGGTAAGATAATGCTAATTACCAGTACTACCGGTAAGTACTCCCACATGCAGACGCATCTCAACTCATCTGCACCCTTATGGTGAGCGGGTTCTACCTTTATCATTTCAACACAAAAACGTTACAAAAAACTGGATTGGTCTCCAGGAAGCATCCGTCGAATGGGATTTTTTCTAAAAAAAAAAAACGGAAAGTTTGTTTTCGTAATGGATGTAAAATAAATAAAGTTAAGCTAAGACAATATTATTGTGATCTGTTTAATTGGTATGAGAGTATTCCTTTGATTTCCTTCACAACAAGTGTATGTGATACAAACTATTTTCTCGTATCAAGTGACTTTGTAACCTATATTACTCATTTCTGTAACATATCTAAGCTACGGAACTATTTGAGGAAACCAGACGTTTTACCCTTTTTTCACATACAGAAGCTTTCTGAGTGCCTCTGCAGCAGACGACTTCTGACAAAAAACATTGTGACAAAAGGAGAAATTGCTCATGATGAGCAATTTCTTCTTTTGCCACAATGTTTTCAAATATTTTTTCAATAATTAAACTTTCCTGAATACAGATGTTCCTTGTGTTGTCGTAGTCGTCTGCTGCAGATGTGTTGTATGTGCGAACGTGTTTAGACGAAAATACAACCGTCTGCTTCTTGCGTCTACTTTCCACTAACCCATCCCTACACGCAGACGGTTCTGCAGCAGACAACTTCGATGAAAACATTATATAGGAAAAACGTATGTAAAATCGCTATAAATGAAAGTAAAATGATTAAATACAGTTAAAAACAATGTGTTGAAAATGAGAACGTGTTCATTAAACAAACTTCTCCTTTTACCACAATGTTTTAAAATGTCATCTTCTGCAGATGCGTCAAAATAAGTCTGCAACTGGGTGTAGCTTACACTAACCGTCATGACCACATTTATTTACTATACTCCCCTGTCAGATGAGAGCGCAATCAATGTCAGATGAGAGCGCAATCAATGTCAGCGAAAGTGTAGACTAATTTTAGATCATCGTAACATGCATACTTATCATGGTCTTCATATTCCGCATTTGTTTTAGTTTAAATGTGCTGAATTCCAGATGGAGATCATCAACATTTTGAAAATGTTGAAACTTCAGTAAATATTGCTAATAGTAAAGTAAGTAATAGATAGTTCAAAACTATTTTGGCAGTAAATGTTGAAAAACAGTCAATTGAAAGTCATGTTGGACCTACTGGTAATGCCTACCCAGTAAAATTGAAGCATATACACGATCAATATTTAGCTGTTTAATGTACTGGAAAGTTAAATTATTAAATTATTACTTTACTTTTATCCCAGAATTATGTTTCTAATATTTCAAGACAACTTTTGAAGAGTTCTGAAATGTTGGCTTTACTATCTATAATGTGAAGTTCAGCACCTGTCATAATTCATAGCCACTGCCTGACCCTCATGCAGGCGGTATGTTGACACCTCTGCTGGAGACAAGTTTGGAAAACATTGTGACAATAGGAGAAGTTGCTCATGATCCTAAAGTTTGACCCCGCGCTCTTGGGAAACGAACCCAGGGCATTTGGATCATGAGACCGACGCTCTTCCTCTGAACAACATTTACTTTACGCAATTGTTGCAAACAAATTTAATAACGGGCGTCCCGGGTTCGATCCCCAGTCCTTGAGCAACGTTCATTTCCTAGCCTAATACTGGGTTGTTTATCCAGGGACCATGAGCAAGTGAACTGGCTCCATGATTAAGCTAAGATAGTTTTGCAAATGGCGTAAATCCCCAAAAAGGATTCATCAATGAACTTTTCCATTTTCTTTTCCAGAATCCAGGGAATCCCGAAAATTCGATTTCAACCTAGAAGCCCTTTTTGGAAGCGAAGAAACTGACAAACCGTTCAGCGACCCGTTTTCAAGCAATGAAATCTTTGACTCAAAACTGGCCGAAGTCCTTCTGGAGCTCCATCGCCGAAGACGACATATGAATGCCGACCAAGCCGGTGGTGCGTCAAGCGACCTCCGAGCTCATACTACAGCAAGCGCCGAGCACGCCATGAATCACATCCTGGACCAAATCCACGCAGGTCACGTGAGCACGAACTCGCTCACCCATTGGACGCATGAGCTAGAGAGATTTTACGCCGACGGCAAGATTACATATGCCGATTTAACAGAGTTCATGAACAAGATGCACGGGTCTATGGCCGACACACAATTCGCGGGTGCCTGTTGTGCTTTCGGAAAATAATGACACATACAATTTTAACCCTTTCCCACATGCAACAAATCTGCAGCAAACGACTTTGAAAAAAATAAAGACAAAGATATGAAAAATGTCTATAAATAAAGCTATAGTTGAATAGAGTTGAAAGCATTCTGGCCAAAGGAGACATTGCTCATCAAAAAAAAAATCTCATTTGGCCAACAGGGTTTTCAAAAGTGTTCTGCTGCAGATGCGTTAAAGTACGTCTACAACGGAGGAATGAGTAAACTTTACTGATTGATGAAATGAATATTTACAATGTATATTACACAATTAAACAGAGTGTTTACACTTACACACGCATATGAAATTCAGTTTCGAGCTTTGATTTTCAAGACAATTTTTGAAGAGTTCTGAAATGTTGACTTGACTATCTATAATGTGAAGTTCAGCACCTGTAATAATTCATGGCCATTCCCTGACCGTCATGCAGGCGGTCAGGGGCGTAGCTTTGCAAAAATCAATGTGTAGGCCGTCTCGTGAGAAAATCCACATTGTGGACTCTGCGTAAATTATCGACCCGGATCAGCCTAAGAATGCCACACAGGCCTACCCGGATAGACACTTTTCGCCTCCTGTGGATTTTCTGTTTCAGGAATCACTTCTCTATACATCTATCCCCCTAAGACGGAATGTGTCGGCCGGATCAGTCTGCGCGGACAGCGCAGGCTGATCTGGTCGATACATTACGCAGATATGAAATTCAGTTTCGAGCTTTGATCATTGACCTACACGTTTTTCTCGGTGTTCACGGCAATGCTTGAATAAGCTGACAGTGCCATGGTTACCCCCCCCCCCCCCCTTTCCCACATGCAGACGTTTTATGTCGCGTCTGCCGAGGACGACTTTTGAAAACATTGTGAAAAACGGAGAAATTGCTGCTTTAAACTTTTTTGACCATTTCCCACCTGCAGACGTTTTTTTTCGCCTCTGCAGCAGACAACTTTTGAAAACATTGTGGCAAACGGAGAAATTGCTGCTTTAAACCTTTTTGACCATTTCCCACCTGCAGACGTTTTATTTCGCCTCTGCAGCAGACGACTTTTGAAAACATTGTGGAAAACGGAGAAACTGCTCATGATGAAATATTTCACATTAAGCCACAATGATTCTGTCGCCTCTGCAGCAGACGACTTTTGAAAACATTGTGGCAAACGGAGAAATTGCTCAAATGAGAAATTTCTCATTTTTCCACAATGCTTCCAACTTTTAAAAAATAAATGTTCTTTCATTTATAGAGAGTTTCCATATAATTTACTAAATATTTTCAAACTCGTCTGCTGCAGATTTTTCGAATGTGGGAAAGGGTTGAAAATTCAGATGCCAATTATTCAGTTCTTAACGGACATGGATTTCAAATTCAGGTTCGTAATTTCAAATTCCGACTCGGCAAGTATTTAGTCCGGTGATGTGTTTATTAAGGATTTGCGGCCAGTCTATTTCGGTATATTTTGTGTAAAATCATCGACAGGAGACACGGTGACGTTACGACTGAATGTTTTACACCGATTTTAATAGTATTTCAGTCATATCACGGTCTTACCAGTGTATGGAAACCCCTACTACGATTTAAAAGCACCCTGGTCTCCCGTTTTCGAGATTAAGGATGTAAAAAATAACAGACGTGTGAGGAAAGGCCCGTGTGCGCATTTATGCCAGATGATCCAAATATATACCGTTTTTCAGAGGTTTCTTTAAACCTCACAGGATAAATAAGCAAACAGTGCAGAACTAGGTCTGACTGATCTGGATATACACCGATCGCGAAAGACTTAATGTTGGTTTTTCGTAGAGCAGCTATCATGAAGAGCAGTTGTTTATTTTCAAATGATGTTTCAATTTAGGAATATTCATATATTGTTGGTTCCCTCTTCTAGAGACCCTTAAAGTCGGTCTTCGTTTCTGTCCGTTTGTTTGTTTGTAAAATGTTTGTGGCAAGCGTAGCGCCTAAGCTATTCAACGGATTTCGACCAAACTTGGTAGGGATGAAGTTGTTCCTTTTGTAGTATGGTCGCCATAGAAACCACCGTTGCTATGGAAACGCGCTTTTCCTGCGAAAACTATCTCCTCCCACAGTTTTTCGAATTTAGAAACCACTCGGTGTGCGTTGTGTAGCCCATCAGTTGCTACATCGAATGATCGTCCCGATTTTTGATCCGTCTCTTCGTTTTCTTAATATTTGAGTTGCCGTAAGGGGTACCATTTCCGCGGAAAACACAGACACGTCAAAACTAAATATATCGATATAAAAAGAAATGGTTTCCTATTACCTGATCGCTGATTGGCTAAAAATCCGGACACGACTAAATATCGACCAACCAGAGAGCACTTCACATAGCCATTACAACTTCCGTTTCCCGTACTTTTACACGAGGAGAAGAAATATTCAAGTGAATTTGACGCTGTTCTCGCGACAACTCGATCGCTTGTTTCATTATTCGTGCGGTGTCGTGAGAGTAGAGACAAGAGAGAACCATCGTCGCAGTATGCTTGTTTGTTTGTTTGTCTGTTTTTATGGTGTTGTACGCCCCATTCATTATTTCATTATTTCACTCTTATCACGGCGTTTTCTATAATAATTACCAGTTCCGCTGGTAAGCTTATCCTGGCACCAGTCGTAATGCTTTCCCCGCAACCCGGAGCACCAAGGAGGAAAGCCCCTACTGCCATTTCTTTTAAGATTTACGGTATGACGTGACCGGGGATTGAACCCTGTTCTCCCGCTCCTGAGTCGGACACCACCGAGACAGTCCTTGATATAGTTAAGTTATTTATAAATGAGTCGTCTCGCAACACAACCACATTATGGCGTAAAGTGTCGACCCTGATCAGCCTAAGCATGCCGCGCAGGCTAACCCGGACAGAAACGTCTCTTCTGTTTCGGGAATCATTTCTCTATACCTCTAGCCCTCGGAGACGGAATGTGTCGGCCTGGATCAGTCTGCGCGGACAGCGAAGACTGATCTGGTCGATACATTACGCAGATGCCATTACGGTTACGACTGACTCGCTGGTTTCAGGATAAATGAACCAGTAGTACTGGTAACTTACCAAGATAAGTCATGATATTACTGAACCAGTAGTACTGGTAACTTACCAAGATAAGTCATGATATAACTGAAAAAATGTTGAAAGCTGCGAAATATATCATTTAAGCAATCAACTTTGATTTATAGGGAGAATGTCTATATTTTGCCTATACATGTATATGTATTCAAATTTGACTGCTGAAGAATTGTTGTAAGAGGGAAAGGGTCAATGCTCCACTATTTGCTGCAGATCTGTGTTCAATAGACAAGGAATCTGACGTGGCCGAGTGGTTAGAGTCGGGGATTTGGAACCGGGCGTCCCTGGTTCGATCCAAAGTCGCAGCGGTCATACAAAGCACGTGCCCTAGCCTTATACTGGTTTGTTCACGTAGGGATCGTGAATTTGTGAACTGTCGCCGTGATATAACTCTAATACTGTTCAAAACGGCGGCAATCCTAATAAAACAAAAACATCAATAGACATGGACACGAACACGTGTTTCGCGGAGACCTAGTATGGGGTTTACCTGAAAACTGACGTCTTTACATGTGCAACGGACGACATTTGAAAAAGGTGTGGGAAAATGGGCAATTACTCATGGTGAGCAATTTCCCCCTTTTGCCACAATGTTTTCAACTTTATCAAAAATGATCCTTTCATTTATAGAGATTTGTGGCCTAGATGTTTTCAAATTCTTCCGCTGCAGATATATTTTAAGCGAATGGGACAACCCTTGAATGCAGTCGATTATTGCGCATGTGCGCGTATTCTATTCAGAAAACGACTAACTATATGTATGTGGCATCCCTTTTTTCGGTGGAGTTTCAATACTATAAAAGTACAAGACATTGCGATTGACTTAATATATTCAAATCAAACTAGGGCGTCACAACAATGTTTCGCACTAAAGTGTCAATATGCTGTTTTATGTTTATAGCATTAGGGATTATTTTAGGGGTCCGGATGGGCCCGATTAAAGATTTAGATAAAACAGAAGATAATGGCAAGTATTCTTGGATTTTTTATTTCTTGTAAAAATCTATTTGCCAAATATGTTAAATTTAGTACAATTTGAAAGAACTGAAAAGTGTTTTTAACCCTTTCCCACATATGACAAATCTGAAGCAGACGACTTTGAAAACAAGTAGAAAAAAAAAAACTTCTAGAAAAGAAAGAATAAAAAAAAAAAAATCTAGAAAAGAAAGAATAATTATTGAATACACTAGGGTTGAAAACCTTGTGGCAAAAAGAAAATTGCTTTTTATGAGCATTTCTTTTGCCAAAATGTTTTCAAACGTCGTCTGCTACAATACAGAGGCAGCAGACAGCGTCTATATATATATATATTGGAAATGGTTAAATCCGAGTGGAAAGGTGTAGAGGATATGCTCGATTTGAACAATTTCTCATTTTTGCCACAATATTAAAAAAAGAGAGAGCCGAGATTTCATCAGTTTTAGGGACAGGGTTAATACTTTATGCCAAAAGAAAATACTTCCGATCATTTTTCGGTGGATTGACTGGAATATTACCCAACGTGCAACAGTATTTCAGCCGTCCCGCAAGAAAACCAACATTATGGTCTCTGCGTAAAGCATCGACCTGGATCAGCCTAAGTATGCCGCGCAGGCTTACTTGGATAGACACTTTTCGTCTTCCTGCATCAGGAATCATTACCCTATACCTCTATCCCCCTGAGACGGAATGTGTCGGCCCGGATCAGTCTGCGCAGACTGCGCAGGCTGATCCGGGTCAATACATTACGCAGAGGCCATACTGTTGGTTTTGCTCGCGGGACGGCTCAATTCATTCTTATCAGTTAACGTAGCCTTAAGTGTTTTCTAAATGTCACGTACAAGTGTTTTATAAATGTCACGTACAAGTGTTTTCTAAATGTCACGTACAAGTGTTTTCTAAATGTCACGTACAAGTGTTTAATGTCACGTACAAGTGTTTTATAAATGTCACGTACAAGTGTTTTATAAATGTCACGTACAAGTGTTTTCTAAATGTCACGTACAAGTGTTTTATAAGTCACGTACAAGTGTTTTATAAATGTCACGTACAAGTGTTTTATAAATGTCACGTACAACTGTTTTATAAATGTCACGTACAAGTGTTTTCTAAATGTCACGTACAAGTGTTTTATAAATTTCACGTACAAGCGTTTTATAAATGTCATGTACAAGTGTTTTATAAATGTCACGTACAAGTGTTTTCTAAATGTCACGTACAAGTGTTTTCTAAATGTCACGTACAAGTGTTTTATAAATGTCACGTACAAGTGTTTTATAAGTCACGTACAAGTGTTTTATAAATGTCACGTACAACTGTTTTATAAATGTCACGTACAAGTGTTTTATAAATGTCACGTACAAGTGTTTTCTAAATGTCACGTACAAGTGTTTTCTAAATGTCACGTACAAGTGTTTTATACAATATTCTTACCAGGTAACGGTATACTTTCCCACATACTCTTTTTGGTCCATTGGTGGTTGATTGATTGATTGGGGTTAAACCTTTGGACGAAAAATGGAGTTTATCATGAGTTTGGTTAAGATAAATCAAAGGATGTTCAGTGTAGAGTGGTCACAAGGTTGTTATATGGGAAAATAGTCAGTCCAACTTTGACTTTGACCTTGGCCCGATGACCTTGAAAATAAATAGGCTTCTAGACCTTGACATATACTAACTGTATACCAAGTTTGGTTAAGATCAGTTAAAGGATGTTCAGTGTAGAGTGGTCACAAGGTTGTTATATCGGAAAATAGTCAAAGTCCAATTTTGACCTTGACCTTGACCCTATTACCTTGAAAATAAATAGGCTTCTAGACCTTGCCATATACTAACTGTATACCAAGTTTAGTTAAGATCAGTCAAAGGGTGTTTGTTCAGTGTAGAGTGGTAACAAGGTTGTTATATTGGAAAATAGTCAAAGTCCAATTTTGAAAATAAATAGGCTTCTAGACCTTGCCATATACTAATTGTATACCAAATTTGGTTAAGATCGGTCAAAGGATTTTAGTGTAGAGTGGTCACAAGGTTGTTACGAACGGACGCACGGACGCACAAACGAACAAACGGACAGCCCCGTTACTATATCCCCTCTCAAACTCTGTGTGACGAGGGGATAACAATCCATTCTATATCAAATTAATAGTTCAAGTTTTCCAAATGTTACATCTTTTCCCCAAATGTTTCTAAACAGACGTCACTGATAAATGTATTTATCAGGTGAACTGTTAACCGAAATATTTCCTCATTCAGGATGAGTCACATGTTTGTTTACAAATTGAAAAGGACAACATTCCAACATTGCCGAGTTGTATACTGTTTTTATCTGTGTCTAACATTTCCTTCTTTTCTTTAACCATTTCCCACTTACATATGCAATAACGCACCTGTCTGAATTAGGCCACCTTCGCAAAAATATTCTGGCAAAAGGAGAAACTGCTCATAATAATAAATTCGTTCGACTCTATTGAATAATTTTGTTTTCATTTTTAGAAATTTCCCACATGTTTGCTTATATGTTTTTCAAAGTCCTCTGCTGCATATCTGTTGCATGTGGGCAAGGTTTAATACTTTGTCTGGAACACGCATCTGGTTACAGATTACACAGCAACACCTTTTAAAAACAATTGTTCTAAGGAACTAAATGTGTCGCCTGCCAGATGGTCACACAGTCAAAGTGTGACAGACATACGAGGGAAAAACGATAGTATTGCGTCGCCCTGCAAAAGCAGGCGACACAATACATCCAAAGGCAGTCAAAACAGTGAAACAGTTAAAATAATGACATGCCAGTAATAGTCATGCTAATGACATGACAGTTTAAGTCACAATAATGACATGGCAGTAATATTCACAATAATGACATGACAGTAATATTCACGATAATTACATGACAGTTATATTCACAATAATGACATGACAGTAATATCCACGATAATGAAATGGCCGTAATAGTAAAGATAATGACATGACAGTAATATTCGCGATAATGACATGTTAATAATGCCATGACAGTACTATTCACGATAATGAAATGGCCGTACTAGTAAAGATAATGACATGACAATACTAGTCACGATAATGACATGTTAATAATGCCACGACAGTAATATTCACAATAATGACATGGCAGTAATATTCACGATAATGACATGACAATACTAGTCACAATAATGACATGGCAGTAATATTCACGATAATGACATGACAATACTAGTCACGATAATGACATGTTAATAATGCCACGACAGTAATATTCACAATAATGACATGGCAGTAATATTCACGATAATGACATGACAATACTAGTCACAATAATGACATGGCAGTAATATTCACGATAATGACATGACAATACTAGTCACGATAATGACATGTTAATAATGCCACGACAGTAATATTCACAATAATGACATGGCAGTAATATTCACGATAATGACATGACAGTAATATTCACAATAATGACATGGCAGTAATATTCACAATAACGACATGGCAGTAATATTCACAATAATGACATGGCAGTAATATTCACAATAATGACATGGTAGTAATATTCACGATAATGACATGGCAGTAATATTCACGATAATGACATGGCAGTAATATTCACGATAATGACATGGCAGTAATATTCACGATAATGACATGGCAGTAATATTCACGATAATGACATGGCAGTAATATTCACGATCATGACATGGCAGTAATATTCACAATAATGACATGGCAGTAATATTCACAATAATGACATGGCAGTAATATTCACGATAATGACATGGCAGTAATATTCACAATAATGACATGGCAGTAATATTCACAATAATGACATGACAGTAATATTCACGATAATGACATGGCAGTAATATTCACAATAATGACATGGCAGTAATATTCACAATAATGACATGACAGTAATATTCACGATAATGACATGGAAGTAATATTCACAATAATGACATGACAGTAATATTCACGATAATGAAATGACAGTAATAGTCACAATAATGACATGACAGTAATATTCACGATAATGAAATGGCCGTAATAGTAAAGATAATGACATGACAATAATAGTCACAATAATTAAATGGCAGTAAAATTCATGATAATGCCATGACAGTAATAGTCATGATAATGAAATGACGGTCATAATTATCACACATGCATTTCGATAGACATTGATTGATTGGAGATTTACGCCGTTTTCAACGATATTTCTTCGATATCACTGTGGCTAGTTAACATTTTGAATATGTGTAGGCTTTCTAGCGAAAGTACTCCACACACAAATCTTCCCAATTTAATATTTTGCCTAGCAATCGGTGCGTTAGCCCTTTCCCAGATACATATGCGTTATGTTGCCTTTTCAGCAGATGACCTTTGAAAACATTTCGGCAAAAGCAGAAATTGCTCATAATGAGCACTTACTTATGTTTTCTACTTCATTCAATAGTTATACATTAATTATACAAATAGTCCACATTATTGTCTAGATATTTCCAATTCGTCTGCTGCAGAATTGCTGTATGTGGGCATGTAATAATACAATGTGAATACACCCATGTTATCTCCATTGATTTGTACACCGCTTCAGGGGGTGTAGTGGTAGAGCGTTCGCCTCGGTGCGGGAGGTTGTGGGTTTAATCCCCGACCGGGTCATACCAAATACCTAAAAAGTGGTAGTAAATGTTGCCCTCCTTGTCCCTCTTGGTTTATCATTACGACTCACTGGCTGGTGTCAGGATTTATGGACCAGTAATCCAAGTTGTGGTCTTGTGGCGGAATTCTAAAATGGCCGTACGGCGAAATAGTTAAGTTAACAGGGAAGTCCTGGTTACATATTGCGGGTCATCGCTCTGTCGCAAACCTCTCATAATTCAGATTTTCAATTGCGATATAAAGTGCCAATGCGAAACTCATAACCTGGTAATGGCCAATGTTGACGTCACCCTCACCAAAATACGTACATCTCTGCTTTTGCGACATTGTTTTCAAGTTCGTCTGCTGCAGATACGTCAACATATGGGGAAGGGTTAATATTGTGTAAAAAACCATTTTAATTTTAGTAACTTATGCAATAATTTGGTTATTTTAGAGAACGGTAGTCCCGCACCAATCAATATTAAAGACCGGGACGACGATGTCGATGACGAAGACGCAAATGACAATATCACACAGTACTTGCATACTGTTCTGGAGCAGGTGCGCCAAGGTCATGTGACACAAGACAGAGTCAACAATTGGAAGGGAAGATGTAACCAAGCCCTTCAGACTGGTGCACTCAGTCAAGACAAATACAACCAATTCATCCAGCAAGTGAAAGCCGAATTACTAGCACAGTCTGCAAATAACAGATACTGTTCTGCATGTCTCTTCTGGGTGGGGTAGACTCTCTCTGTTACAATATTCCAGTGCTGCGTTTCTTTATATTCTGGATTTACCTGTCCCTACCATCGTAATAATAACGTCAGGCATACGCCTATAATGGCGACGTCCTTTGGACATGGTGTATCAAACAAAATGCTTTAAAGAAAACCATTTTTTTTTTCGTGGTCCAACCTTTCAAATTCTGAAAGCAGTTTGCTTCATTATTTATGTATCGAGACCTCTCATTCAGTTGTACTGGTCCGTCGTAGAGTATAAGAAAATAATTTGTATATTTACTTAATTACTTTTTATAAGTGGAGGTGACCAATTTAGTCATCATTGTTGGTTCATGCCAAACGTACTAATTTACTATAATACGCCGGGTAAAAGACAAGACCCGCTGTTTACCTGTTCAAGTGATGTGCTATTTTATGTATATGCATTTCAGTATGTAACGCATAACAGCGGCTACAGAAAAATACTTGATCGTGCGTTAAGGAATTCGGTTAGATTGCTGCAATTTTTTGTTTATACTGTCATGAATGCTATTCCATTATACTTACATAAATGGGTCACGTCTTGTGGTTTTCGATCTTATCGTCTCTGCGATTTGACACCAATAAAAGTTGTGTGGGCGTAGAACTAGTTAGACCGCACTTTTATTTTCATGTCAGAAGACGAATTTAGGCCAATAATGTCGGCGTCCTTTGTACATGTTATGGCAAGCTAAAGTCTATAGAGACTACATTTTTGAGGACCAACAGGTCCCTTTCCCTCATACAACAATTATGCAGCAGACGACTTTGAACATATTTTGTCAAAAAATAGAAAATCTCTATAAGTAAATGGATAACCTATGACTAAAAGTGGGAAAAAGCGTCTATATGAGGGAACTCTGAAAGTAGTTTACTGCATTATTTATGAAAACATCTCTGCGATTTTGACATCAATCAAAGTTATATGGGCGTATAACTAGTTGGACTACAATTTTATTTTCATGTAAGTTAGGTCATTGTAAAACATAAGCAGTCAATGAAAACCAGTTCAACCGGTATTATTTACAATGACACCCGAGACATCAGTCGTGATGCTATTCCTGCAGCCCTGAGCGTAACAGCGGGAAGCCATTTCTACCGATTTAAAAGTGTTTGGTATGACCTTAACAGAGAATCGAACATTGGTCTCCAAAATCGTCAGGTGTGGCTCAAATCACAGGTTCCCGGCGTGGGGTGTTGTCCCTTAATAAATAAATAATTTAAAAAAAAAAAATATTCGTTATTTACAAAATATACTATATTATGTATTTATAGTACGGTAGTGTATATTATACGATAGTGTGGGAAAAATGACACAAGGGTCAGAATCAGGTCAACATTGTTGAGTAATAAGACTTGACAGACAACTTTATCCCTTTCCCATATACAGACGTTTTCTGACGCCTCTGCACCAGACGACTTTTGAAAACATGGTGGCAAAAGAAGAAATTCCTGATAATTAGCAATTTCTCCTCTTGCCACAATGTTTTCAATTCTATTTAAAAATTATACTTTCATTTATAGAGATTTTGAATACATCAACGGTCTTGATTTGGTGTTTGACGCTGCTTTCAACATGTACGATGTTGTATTCATATAACATGTTTTGACAAAGCTAAGGATCAGGTCAAAATTGGTGAGCAATTGCTCTTTACGATAACTAGGTAACGTCCCTTGATTGCCAATGGACGTTATTCAATATTCTCCTTCCGGGGACTACCTTTTGACAAAATTGCGGACATAGATAAAGCAATCAGCGAGGCGTGCGAAAACAACAATGAATTGACTAGAAATACAACTTTACTTATTTTTTACAGTTTGATTAAAACATTGCGGCTAAATGATTGATGGATTTATGTTTAAACTTAAAGTCGATTTCAACAAGTTTTCACAGCCTCCTAGTAACAACTTCTCTCACCAATGGACAGATTTCAAAATAATTTCCTTACGTGGGGCTGCTCTCAAATGTTTTAAAATAATTGAATGCTATGAGGAACTTGGGTTGCTGCCTCATCAAAAATCTTGTCAAAAAGTACTGGCTTGATGTGAAAACATTTTAAAACAAAATTAATGTTTCTTGGGCGACATTTTTACCAAAATTCCTCCGATCTGTTTAGAAATATTGTCACCAGGAGGAAGAAGGTTACGGCATCCAGTCAGAGTTACGTGTGGCTTAATAGACTGCAGCAGATGACTTTAACAACATGTAGACAAAATCAATTGATATCTCTAAAAATGATTTATAATTGAAAGAAATTGAAAACATTGCTTCAATCAAAAATTGATCATCATAAGAAATTTCTGCTTTTGTCACAATGTTTTCGAAAGTCAACTGCTGCATATTCTTCATAAGGCATATATAGTAGCAACCCCAACTTATCAGTGATTATCGTATGTATACGCGGTCTGGAAATGTTAAAGATTCATACACTCGTATTACTTGGTTACCAATATTTTCAATAACTAACATTGTACAGTACTTTAAATATTAGTTTATGGAAGCTAATTGAAATCTTTAACTAACTGTGTATTTTTCTATTCAATTCATACTGTGTTACTCTCTCTGCGATTGTATAATCCGCTTGTATACATCGATTTCACGCTTGCAAGACTGATTGCCTAATTAACAAGGTCGCACCGCTGCAGGGGTCATATCTTCAAAGATATGCAGGTCATAAAGATCTCATTTATATTCCCGAAAATTGCTATTGATGATCTACAGTTGTATTAGTTAATTACGTGGGAAGGGTAAAAAGTATATTCTCCTTTTGCCTCAATATTTTCAAATCCTGTCTGCTGCAGATGTGTCAAAATACATATCAAGTGGGTATGAGTTAAAGGGCATAAATATGAAAATAAAAATTGAACTTTATTATATTTATAATGTGCAATAGTCAAATTTACAAATGCCATATGCAGAAGATATTTAGGAACATTGTGGCAAAAGGATAAAATTCTCTTCAGAACAATTCCTCATTTTGTCACACAGTACAAACTGTATCATTTCTTTTAAAAGACTTTCCAAAGTTTGGCCTTCACATTTCGAAAGTCATCAGCTGCATATGGGTTAAAACATAGCTCTATACACTATTAACCATGTAAAACAAGCAGAAAACATCTAGACAAAATGCGTCTGTAGGTGGGAAATAGTTAAATATACATTCAACATATTAGCCGTCTCGCGAGAAAACAAACATTGTGGTCTCTGTGTAAAGAGTCGACACGGATCAGCCTAATCATGCCGCGCAGGTTTACTTGGACGGACACGTTTCGCCTCCTGTTGATTTTCTGTTTCCGGGAATCTTTACTCTATTTCCCCCCCCCCCCCCGCCCCCCCCCCCCCTTGAGGTGGAATGGTTCGACCCAGATCAATCTGTGCGGACAGCGCAAGCTAATGTAGTCAACACATTACGCAGATGCCACAATGTTCGTTTTCTCGCGGGACGGCTCATATCTGCAGAAGTAGAGCTTGAAAACAACAACATGAATATCACTATTTAAAAATGATAGGAGAATTATTGAATTAAATAACATTGTGAACAACATTGTTCATTATGAACAAGTGCCATTCTGTTAACAATAATTGTATGTTGCAGACGCATCAATGACCCATCAACTGTGTTTGCAAGTAGGAAAGGGTTAAAACTGTGCCACTGACATGACTTCGCTTTTGAAATTATAACTAATCCCTTTTCCCCCGGCTGACACATCCACAGCAGATCACTTATGAAATCATTGTGGCAGAAGAATTTTGTTTTCATAAAGAGCCGCTTCTCCTATTTGCCAGTTACATCAACAGCAAATCACTTATGAAATCATTGTGGCAGAAGAATTTTGTTTTCATAAAGAGCCGCTTCTCCTATTTGCCAGTTACATCAACAGCAAATCACTTATGAAATCATTGTGGCAGAAGAATTTTGTTTTCATAAAGAGCCGCTTCTCCTATTTGCCAGTTACATCAACAGCAAATCACTTATGAAATCATTGGGGCAGAAGAATTTTGTTTTCATAAAGAGCCGCTTCTCCTATTTGCCAGTTACATCAACAGCAAATCACTTATGAAATCATTGTGGCAGAAGATTTTTGTTTTCATAAAGAGCCGCTTCTCCTATTTGCCAGTTACATCAACAGCAGATCACTTATGAAATCATTGGGGCAGAAGAATTTTGTTTTCATAAAGAGCCGCTTCTCCTATTTGCCAGTTACATCAACAGCAAATCACTTATGAAATCATTGGGGCAGAAGAATTTTGTTTTCATAAAGAGCCGCTTCTCCTATTTGCCAGTTACATCAACAGCAAATCACTTATGAAATCATTGGGGCAGAAGAATTTTGTTTTCATAAAGAGCCGCTTCTCCTATTTGCCAGTTACATCAACAGCAAATCACTTATGAAATCATTGGGGCAGAAGAATTTTGTTTTCATAAAGAGCCGCTTCTCCTATTTGCCAGTTACATCAACAGCAAATCACTTATGAAATCATTGTGGCAGAAGATTTTTGTTTTCATAAAGAGCCGCTTCTCCTATTTGCCAGTTACATCCACAGCAGATCACTTATGAAATCATTGGGGCAGAAGAATTTTGTTTTCATAAAGAGCCGCTTCTCCTATTTGCCAGTTACATCAACAGCAAATCACTTATGAAATCATTGGGGCAGAAGAATTTTGTTTTCATAAAGAGCCGCTTCTCCTATTTGCCAGTTACATCAACAGCAAATCACTTATGAAATCATTGGGGCAGAAGAATTTTGTTTTCATAAAGAGCCGCTTCTCCTATTTGCCAGTTACATCAACAGCAAATCACTTATGAAATCATTGTGGCAGAAGAATTTTGTTTTCATAAAGAGCCGCTTCTCCTATTTGCCAGTTACATCAACAGCAGATCACTTATGAAATCATTGTGGCAGAAGAATTTTGTTTTCATAAAGAGCCGCTTCTCCTATTTGCCAGTTACATCCACAGCAGATCACTTATGAAATCATTGTGGCAGAAGAATTTTGTTTTCATAAAGAGCCGCTTCTCCTATTTGCCAGTTACATCAACAGCAAATCACTTATGAAATCATTGTGGCAGAAGAATTTTGTTTTCATAAAGAGCCGCTTCTCCTATTTGCCAGTTACATCAACAGCAGATCACTTATGAAATCATTGGGGCAGAAGAATTTTGTTTTCATAAAGAGCCGCTTCTCCTATTTGCCAGTTACATCCACAGCAGATCACTTATGAAATCATTGGGGCAGAAGAATTTTGTTTTCATAAAGAGCCGCTTCTCCTATTTGCCAGTTACATCCACAGCAGATCACTTATGAAATCATTGGGGCAGAAGAATTTTGTTTTCATAAAGAGCCGCTTCTCCTATTTGCCAGTTACATCAACAGCAAATCACTTATGAAATCATTGTGGCAGAAGAATTTTGTTTTCATAAAGAGCCGCTTCTCCTATTTGCCAGTTACATCAACAGCAAATCACTTATGAAATCATTGGGGCAGAAGAATTTTGTTTTCATAAAGAGCCGCTTCTCCTATTTGCCAGTTACATCAACAGCAAATCACTTATGAAATCATTGTGGCAGAAGAATTTTGTTTTCATAAAGAGCCGCTTCTCCTATTTGCCAGTTACATCAACAGCAAATCACTTATGAAATCATTGTGGCAGAAGAATTTTGTTTTCATAAAGAGCCGCTTCTCCTATTTGCCAGTTACATCAACAGCAAATCACTTATGAAATCATTGTGGCAGAAGAATTTTGTTTTCATAAAGAGCCGCTTCTCCTATTTGCCAGTTACATCAACAGCAAATCACTTATGAAATCATTGTGGCAGAAGAATTTTGTTTTCATAAAGAGCCGCTTCTCCTATTTGCCAGTTACACAACAGCAAATCACTTATGAAATCATTGTGGCAGAAGAATTTTGTTTTCATAAAGAGCCGCTTCTCCTATTTGCCAGTTACATCAACAGCAAATCACTTATGAAATCATTGTGGCAGAATAATTTTGTTTTCATAAAGAGCCGCTTCTCCTATTTGCCAGTTACATCAACAGCAAATCACTTATGAAATCATTGGGGCAGAAGAATTTTGTTTTCATAAAGAGCCGCTTCTCCTATTTGCCAGTTACATCAACAGCAAATCACTTATGAAATCATTGGGGCAGAAGAATTTTGTTTTCATAAAGAGCCGCTTCTCCTATTTGCCAGTTACATCAACAGCAAATCACTTATGAAATCATTGGGGCAGAAGAATTTTGTTTTCATAAAGAGCCGCTTCTCCTATTTGCCAGTTACATCAACAGCAAATCACTTATGAAATCATTGGGGCAGAAGAATTTTGTTTTCATAAAGAGCCGCTTCTCCTATTTGCCAGTTACATCAACAGCAAATCACTTATGAAATCATTGGGGCAGAAGAATTTTGTTTTCATAAAGAGCCGCTTCTCCTATTTGCCAGTTACATCAACAGCAAATCACTTATGAAATCATTGTGGCAGAAGAATTTTGTTTTCATAAAGAGCCGCTTCTCCTATTTGCCAGTTACATCAACAGCAAATCACTTATGAAATCATTGGGGCAGAAGAATTTTGTTTTCATAAAGAGCCGCTTCTCCTATTTGCCAGTTACATCAACAGCAAATCACTTATGAAATCATTGTGGCAGAAGAATTTTGTTTTCATAAAGAGCCGCTTCTCCTATTTGCCAGTTTAATTTTCATTTCCACTAATTACCTTTTTGTAGTTCTTATTAATTTAATTCCAGAACAATAAATCGTGCCTCTCATACACCATCCACATATATCATTCAGTAAATATACATTTTGCTCGTCTGTTAATTTCGCCATATTGACGGTGGATTCCTTTTAATACATATATATACAACAATATTTCGGCGTTTATTTCCTAGGTTTAATAACTTTGTTTTATCAAATTCTCCATAGTGTTAGCAATGTTGTTCTTTTTCGCTTGAATGACTATTCGAAAGTATTCCCCGGATGTAAAATTCACATGAATGCGCAATTGAAGAGTAATCAAGGATAGATAACCTAGTTATCGTAAAGAGCAATAGGACGGACACAGACAACATTATAAAAGTGATACCAAAATTGTTACTCTGTCAAGGCAGGCCCCACAACAACTAGAACTATCACTGAAGATAATAAATACCCCCTAAACAGCATCTTGACCTACACCATAACTTAATAAGTAAAAGGGCCATAACTCTGTAATATAACATACAATTGTAACCCCTTTAGGATATGCACATCTCCTCTTGGTATAGAAGCTTCATGTAAAACCTTATTGAATTCCACCCAGTGGTTTGTAAGAAATAGGCCGGACAAAATATGGCTTCCGACCGACAGCGACTCCTATATACCCCCTCTTCTTCGAAGGGGGGTATAATTATAACCATGACTTTCTTGTCTAAGTATCCATGATCTATATCCACTGTAGTATAACCATGACACTATTAACCTGATCCTGACCTTTGTGTCAATAAACATACTGTTATGACAAACATTGATTTATGCTACTAATAGTGTCTGCTGTAATAACCATTTCCCACTTTCTATTGCTGTTCTGACACCTCTTCAGCGCAAACTGGTTTTTGAAAACATTGAGGCAAAAGGAGAAATTTCTCATCCCCACATTTTTTAATCTTCATCAAAAGTTTTTTTTTCATTTATAGAGTTTTCATAATTTTGACTAAATATTTTCAAAGTCCTCTGCTGCAGATTTGTTGTATGTGAGAAAGGGTTACATATATTAATTTATGCTACTGTTTCCATTTTTCATGAAATAAATCACAAATTTGATGAAAACCCATGAATATATATATAAATATAAATTATAAATATATATAAATTATAATATACTAAATTTTGAATAAAAATATTTTTTACAAAAGGTCCGGATCAAGTCAAAATTGTTAATTAATAACTTCTGCCAAGTGGTATCAAATAAAAATCTACTCAGTTATTAATTGCACAGTATATTTATTTTCAAGACCTTAATTTACAGACAACCAATAATAAAATCTACATGACATTTAATATTAAGTAAAAAAATAAATATAAAAAAAACACGTGTATGTTATTGTCCAGCCTATAGTCGCCTGGCACAATGATTCTTTGAACGTCAGAGGTGAAATATTCTCTGGTGAAAACATTGTAGGAAAAGAAGAAATTGCTCGTTTTGAGCAATTTCTTCTTTTCCCACAATGTTTTCTACATTCGTCTACTAGTGGTTTCACACTTTTTACATGGTTTGAATGCATAGCTATTGACTTCTATTGGCTATTAACTTTATAGAATATTTAATAATTGCCAAAACATAACCTTTAGGTAAAACTTTATAGAATATTTAATAATTGCCAAAACAGTGAAGCAAACGAAACTTCTTCAAGCCTTCCCCACATGAAATAAATCGGGAGCAGACAGCTTTGAAAACATATGTGCACAAAACTTGAAAAAAAAAAAACCTTCGAGAGAAAGTAAAGTTATTTAAATGAGGTGCAAACATTGTGACAAAAGGAGGAGTTTCATGAGTAAATGTTCTATTTTGTCACAATGTTTTCAAATGTTACAGTTGAGTCAAAATGCGTCTACACGTGGGAAAGGCTTTATACCCTTTTCAATAGTCTTTCAATAATATTATAGCACTCCGTTTACCTAACAATGCATTCAGTTTAGACTAGTCTGTCCACAGTTCTCATCCAATGAAAAGCGACCCATTATCAGATGATATATGAGCTGTACCACGAGAAAACTAACGGTGTTGACTCTGCGTCAAGTATCGACCTGGATCAGCCTAAGCATGCCGCGCAGGCTAACCCGTACAGACAATGTTCGCCTCCTGTTGATTTTCTGTTTCAGGAATCACTACTCTGTACCTTTATTCCCCTGAGATGTAAAGTGTCCGCTTGAATTAGCCTGCACCGACTGCGCAGGCTGATCTTGGTCAATACATTATGCATTGTCCATATTGTTGGTTTTCTCGTGATAGGGCTCATATTATACATGTTGTGATAGATTCATATACAGGCTTACATTTCTTCAAGCATTGCAGTCAAATAAATGTAGTCGGATGTAATAGAGACTACCTTGAAAAAGCAACCACACTTTTAATTTACCAATAACTCATTTTCTGCATAAATGACCCTGCAAATAAAGACAACCTGTGAACAAAGACCGGGTTATTGTCTTCCTATGGATGGTCTTTATACACAGGGTTTCACTTTTTTATGCAATATCTAGGCCCCAACTTATCAAGACCACAAAATTCAGTATCAACATTCAATAAAGAATATTAGAAAAACAAATATATTTAAAACCCACACAACTTTTAACCCTTCACTAACCACATTACATGTAGTATCCATGTTTTATGTGTATTCTTAATACACCTTTTAACCCTTTCCCTCATATAGGCGCTTTTTGACGCCTCTGCAGCAGACGGCTTTTTGAAAACATAGTGACAAAAGAAGAAATTGCACAAAACGTGCAATTTCTTCTTTTGCCACTTTTTGTCATAGGTTATCCATTCAATTATGGGGATTTTCCATGTTTTGACAAAATATGTTCAAAGTAGTCTGCTGCATAATTGTCGTATGAGGGAAAGGGTTAAGACCATTCATTTAACAAGAAAGGAAAGAAATAGTGTCCGTGTAATATCTACATAACAAATCATACCACACTTATTATCCTTTAACCCTTTCCCACATATGGACGCCTTTTGACACCTCTGCTGCAGACAACTTTTGAAAAGACTGACAAAAGGAGAAATTGCTCAAAACGAAAAATTTCTCAATTTGCTACAATGTTTTGATTATTTTTCATTAATTGTACCTTTATTTATAGAGATTTTACATGGTTTTGCCAAGCTGTTAGCAAAGTCGTCCGCTGCAGATTTGCTGTACGTGGTAAAGGGTTAAACACATGAATATCAGTGGATTGTTGATCAATAATAGTGGAAAATATCCTCAAACAGTGAATTATATCAAGAGAAAACTTACACCCTTTACTCTGTCTTTGTACAGTCTAATTGTTTACTCTATCCTATCAGTAAATGAGAGCCTGATTTAACCCTTTCTCATAAAAACAAATCTGAAGTAGTTGACTTTGAAAACATCTTGGCAAAAGAACAGAAAAGGTCCATAGATGTAGGTATAATTACTCAAAAAAGTTGAAAACATTGTGACAAAAGAAGAAATTTCTCGTATCGAGGAATTACTACTTTTGTCACGTTTTCAAAAAACTACTGCCGCGGGGGCGTCAGAAAGCGTCTATATGTGGTAAAGGGTTAAACAGAAAAATTTCTTGATAGAGATATAAGGGTAAGATGTATTTATATTTGTGATCACCGAAAGAGCCATTTTCACAAAAATCGAGCAATTGTGAAAATATCGCTCTAGGTGCTCAGATGGTAAAATATGTTTCTTTCTTAAACTGGAACAAACAATCATGAATTAAACCCCTTTCCTACTAGTTTGACACATTATCAGCAGACGACTTTCAAAAACATATTGCAAAAGAAGAAATTGATCATGATGAGCAATTTCTCCGTTTGCAATAATGTTTTCAACTATATTTTTTATAAATATATCTTCGATTCTCGAGATATTCCATATTTATGCGTAGAAATTTTTAGAGTCGTCTGCTGCAGATTTACTGTATGTCGGAAAGGGTTAACCTCTGTCCAGGAAAACAATTATTTCAAGCTGACAACTTTTTTAAACGTAATAAAGAATAAAATTACTTGTAATGAGTATTTGGTCCCATCTTTAAAATATTTTCTACTTTTATCCCTTTGGTGTTTGAAAATTATGTCTTGGATGTAAGGTAAACCTTTAATTTAAACTTTCAATAATCATAACGAAACTTGTACAGTTTCTAAACTACGTACAAATCTTCTGAGATGGCTTCTTCCCGACACTTTCATCAATTTAGTTGACCTTTGATACCTCCACAGCAAACAACATTTAAAATGTCGGGAAATGAAACATTTGCTCGTGTTAACCCTTTCCCTCATACAGACGCTTTCGGACGCCTCTGCAGCAGACGGATTTTTGAAAACATAGTGACAAAAGAAGAAATTGCACAAAATGTGCAATTTCTCCTTTTGCCTCAATGTTTTCCACTTTTAGTCATAGGTTATCCATTCAATTATGGGGATTTTCTATGTTTTGACAAAATACGTTCAAAGTCGTCTGCTGCAGAATTGTCGTATGAGGGAAAGGGTTAAGCATTTTTTTTCCTTTTCCCAAAACATTTTTAATAATTATCAGCTGCAGTGGCATATCAAATCAAATGTATCGGGGAAGGATCAACATAGCATAATAATAATAATAATAATAATAATAATAATAATAATCCACAATCAGAAATTTAACGCCAACATTCGTCTGTTTCTTCCAAGTCAAACAAGATGTGTTTGTGAAACACTGATGCCCCCGAAAAGGTCAAGGTCGCAAGGTCAAAAATGTTGGTACTGACAGAAAGGTCATGTCACAAGGAATACACATGTGAAATATGGTAGCCGTACCTGTTATGGTTCAAAAGTAGTGGCCAATGTTAAAAGTTTTTTTCGACAGACAGACAAAGATTCGTGATTCCGGGGGCATAAAAAGAGCATTACTGAATAATTGTTCAAGCCCGACTTCTGTGACTTGGTTTAGACATGCATATTGTTCCTACGAACATGTGTATCAAGTTTCATTTGAAAATGTTGAACAGGTTTTTGAGTTATAAAGTAAGGTTCAAGTGTTGTGAAGACGCCAAGGGTATCACAATAGCCCGAGTTAACCCTTTCCCTCATATAGACGCTTTCTGACGCCTCTGCAGCAGACGGCTTTTTGAAAACATAGTGACAGAAGAAGAAATTGCACAAAACGTGCAATTTCTCCTTTTGCCACAATGTTTTCCACTTTTTGTCATAGGTTATCCATTCAATTATAGAGATTTTCTTTGTTTTGACAAAATACGTTCAAAGTCGTCTGCTGCAGAATTGTCGTATGAGGGAAAGGGTTAAACATGTTTTGCATTTACAACTGTTTTACATACAATATTCCAAAAAAGAAAATCAAAACATCTGGTTAGAATGAAACAAAAAGAAAATCTAATGGTTTTTATATTAAACTAATTTGATATATAAATAACATTTAATTGCACTTCGGTGTGTTTTTCCAATTACATTGGTTTAGGAAATGTTAACCCTTTCTCCCAAGCAGACAGATTTGTATTTGATTACTTCTAAAAACATTATGGCAAAAGAAGAAATTGATCAAAAACGAGCATTATAACTCTTTCTGCTACAATGCCTTCTACTCTTTGCAATTATTATAATTAATTCATGGAGATCTTCAATATTTTTCCTAGATGTTTTCAAAAGTTGCCTGGTGCAGATTTATTGTATGTGGGAAAGGGTTAAATATATCTCCAATGCTCCTAACTAAGTCCTGTCTAAAATTCTACTACTACTACTATACACTAATTTCATCAATTATATAATCCTCTTTTTTCATTACTCTTTTTCTCTCTGATACTGCTAAGATCAGTAGGGCTAAGTTTCTAGTTTCTTTTGTCCAAAGAAATATTTAGGTTTATTTATCATATTCACAGACTCTGTCGCGTCTTTAGTGTACATGGATGCAATAAAACGGCAAACCGCTAAGCGCAGCTCATTTATAAGTATTGGGGTCCATTTCAATATCAAAACCTTTTAAATAAGATTTAATGACTACATAAATTTATATCTGATTTTATAATACTTTGGGAAGTTTTACAAATTATGCGAAAACATGATAAAGCGTTTTTGAGATCTCTCCAGAAATGAATGGAAGAATATATGAAAAATGATTTTTTTGTGACATCAAATTGTGACAATGTTACAGAACTTTAATAATGGGTATACTCCATATTCCCACAATGATTTGTAATCTTTTCGAACATTGTACTTCCATGTTTTCAAAGATGTCTGTGGCAGGCATTTTCTATGTTGGAGAGGGATAAACATGGAGCACAGTTTTGTTCTCACCATGAAGTAAATGTCATTAATTCATAATTGCGAGACATATACAAATAGGATGAACATAATATAAAGAATTATATAATGAGTATTTACATACATATTGAAAAGGAGCATGCTCTGGTATAAATAAGAGTGTTCCACAAAGCATGACAGACAGACACAACTTTATAAAAGTTATACTTATGTGTCTACCTACCAAGGCAGTCGACACAAACAAATGTGTATTTGCAATCAGTGTAGATCCAGATCAACCTCATCTAAATGGCTCGATCTAGGTCTGCACTGTTTGCAAAAAAAAGTTTTATGAAACTTCAGACAATGATATGATATTTTCGGGGGACATGTTTTGAAAACATCTGAATAAAGAAACTGTGATGTCTCGAAAATAAAATTGGAAATGTATTTTTTTACACAAACAAGTAATTAAATCTTTATATCGGAAAAGGAGAAAAAGCTTGTCTTGAGCAATGTCTTCTTTTACCAAAATGTTTTTTGATAACTTGTCTGCTGCAGAGAATTCAAAAGTCAAGTTTCTGGGAAATGGTTAAAATATACAATTTATGGAATGTACAATATGTTATGCTTCCATTAAACCAGTCAAATTTCCGTACTCAAAATTTATACATCAGAATCAACCCATAATTTTCAATAACGTTCAGCCTGTAACCCATTACTTCACACAGACATCATTTTAAAAAACATTGCAATAAAAGGTGGAATTACTCAAAACGAGCAATTCCACCTTTTATTGCAATATTTCCTATTGCAATATTTCCAACTCTTTATCAATATAAATCTTTCAGTTTTCTAGATTGTTGAAATTGTTTGTCTGATAAAGTCATGTGAAGCAATGGGTTAACATGTATGTGCACCAAATTATTTTTGGGTGCAAATTAAAAAAAAGAAAAAAACCCAAAGTGATCACATGAAAACTTTCTAAGAAAACAAAAGTCCAATAAAATCACTCCCACGAATATTTATAAAAAACAATTATGCAAAAACGGTAAATTTTCTTTGTAATAAACATAATTATGGGTTGGTTGCATATAACCCTCTCCTCTTACAGATGCATTTTAATTCATCTACAGCCCACAACTTTTGAAAACAATCGTGGCAAAATGATATATTGCAGAAAAATGTGCATTTTCTTCCAATGTTTCCAACTCTATTCAATGATCAAACTTTCTTTTATAGCAATTTTCCATATTTGTGCCAAGCTATTTCCAAAGTTAGTACTGAAAGCATTGTTCAATCTTTTTCCACAATGTTTTAGAAATGTCAACATCTGCATAGGTATGAAATGTTGACTGCATAAGGTATAGGGTTAAAAATTAAAAAGCTATTGGTGTGTTAGTAGTGTAAGAGCCAGTCCTTAAATGCCCACTTCAGTAAATAAAATATTTTATTTAAGACCGGACTCATAATTCAAATATCAAATAATATGCAACACTTTTAAGAAATATCACAAAAACAGAATATGGATTTCTTCGTATTTCAACATTTATCTTTGAAGAATGCTGACATCAATCTATAAGAATTTACAACGAACACGGAGACGTCTCCTTTCGAAGTTAAGTCATATAAGCAGTATGGACGCCGCAGAGTCAGATTCTGATGAAAACAACAAACCCGGATAGGTATGAAAGTTGATAGGGAATACAAAACCCCCAAAAAGATGGTTTAATTTCTTGACAGGGTACTATTTATGTTATGAATGATTACTTGTAATTGCATATATACAACTGATGAATGTAAAGTTGTTATGATAGCACCTTCATCATTCTCATCAGAAATTGAGCAGTGCTCTAAACCTTTTGCAACCAGTGTTGATCCAGATCAGCCTGGGCATCAGTGCAATCAAATCTGGCACTGCATTGTTTCGCCAATAAGTTATCAAAGACTTCAAGAAACTTCTGACAAACAATTCCTATAATAAAGTATTTCGATCCAATAACTATGCTAAGGTTTGTCTTTCTGAAGCACCGCTCAATAAATTACAGCTTGGAGAAGAGACCTCAAATATCAATTGGTGACTATGATCAGATCATTTATAATTATAGATGGATATGAGAAATTATTAATGAAAAGCTTGGTACAAAACACTTTTGACTTATGTTCTATAGAGAGTAGTTTGAAAAGTAAAGCAACAAATAGTTGAAATAATGAACAAAAACATGCTTTATATAGATCTCGCATGATGTGAAAAGCTGCCTTCTTTTTACCCCCATTATCATGCGGCTATGTCTAGACAAACCAGTGAAACAGACTGTCCTGCTATACTCTTGGTCCAGATGCTACAACGTTTTCGATTCTATTCAATAATCATACTTCATTTATAGAGATTTAACATATTTTTGCCAAGATGTTTTCAAAATCATCTGCTCTTGTTGGAATGGGTTAAAAGATTTTGGTAACTCAAAGGCCAGAGTGACATTATCAGGAAGACTTAATACATATTTGCTATTTGTTGTTGTCATAATAATGATATTAATTAATCCTTTCTCACATATGTAAAATCTGCAGCCGACAACTTTGAAAACATATATAAAGCAAAAAAAGTGGGAGAACTTTAATAAATAAATGTGTTATAATTAAATAGTCTTCAGCTGTATATACGGCTAAATACTTCTTCCAGTGGGAAAGGATTCCGAAAACTGACATGATTCATAGCCTTAACTAAAGCACCACATTTGAAATGAAAGCAGTAATAGTTAGATAATGCTGAGCTTGTTAAGTACTGAGCAAATCAACATAATTCACTTGTCTGTTAACAGTATCTGTATTGGACATTATCTCAAGTAAAACTCACAAAATTCTGCTGTAAAGTTCTTAATACCACCTTTAATATTTGAGCGATTTTTTGAGCAAGCTGTACTTGTTTTATTGGAGCATTCAGATAGGTATTTAACTACCTTAGGGGTCAATTAAAATATCTCTTATGTTACCTTAATGAATCCATCAAACAAATTACACCTTTTTAACCATATGTTAAGTCGTCTTCTTTAAAAACATCAGAGAAAGACTTTACTTTATAATCTAGAAATCGGAAACTTCTAATTTGACACAGATGTTGAAAACAGAGAAACTGCAATATTTTCATAAGTCGTCTGCTGCAGAGGCATCAAATGCCGTCTGCTTCAGGTATTGGGTTATGTAACAACAATTCTGTGTGGTATACCTGAGCACATCCCAAATTAACCCTTTCCCACATACAACAAAACTGCAGAAGACAACATCGAAAAACATTTACGGTAGTCAAAAATATGGAACTCTATAAATAAAAGAAGAATCATGGATTAAAGTTGAAATCATTGTGACTCATAATGAACAATTTCTCCCTTTTTTCAACTAGGTTTTCAGAAGTCATCTGCTGCCGAGGCATCAGAAAGCGTCTGTATGTGGGAAAGGGTAAAGATCAATATGTGTTACCCTTTTCCACATACAGATGCATTTATATGAAGTTGCAACAGACAACTTTTGAATCCATGGAGGAAATTTGCTTTATGTGAGTACCGGGACTTTTTATCCACAACATGTTCAACTGGTTTTTATAATTGTTCCTTCATTTATTGGAATAACTTTTCCATATTTCTGCAATAGGGTTTTCAGAGTCGTCTGCTGCAGATGTGTTGCATACGGAAAAGGGTAAAAGCTTGTCTATCCTTATTTACGCACAAAGATGAGCGAAACCCCATGTTTGATTATCACTTCATCTGTAATAGTCAGTATTCTGCTGACTTGAGTATGTTGTGTTTTGTTTCTCCCGTGCGTTGCGAGGGATTGACGCTTTCTGTACATGTATCAACTGCGTGTTCACCACTTCGCAATCGATCTGCATCATACCTACATGTCCTGCAGGTGGCATCATGGAATCTGAAAATATAAGTTTTTCAGTTACTTACCTTTCCCTATAAATAGAGATCATTTTGTTTTTTACAGATTTTTAATATTTTTCCATAAATGATTTCAGTCATCTGCTGCAGTTTTGTTGTTATTTGGAAAGATTTAATATTTCTACAGACGATTTCAAAACTGAATATTTTAAAAATTTCAAAACTTTGGTGGTATTTTACAAAATATATTTATGACACCTCATTAGCAGATGACTTTTGAGCAATTGCATAATCCTATTTCCCCCCAAAAAAATTATAATTGGTATGAAAATAATTCTTTACCCTTTCCCACATGCAGACACAATAAGAAACATCTGTAGCCGACGTCTTTCGAAAAATATTTTGACACAAATGGGAAATAGCTCATAATTAGCAGTTTCTTATCCTAACATAATATTTTCAACTCACTTTAAGAATCACACTTTCTTTTTAACCCTTTCTCTCATATAGACGCTTTCTGATGCCTCTGCAGCAGACGGCTTTTTGAAAACATAGTGACAAAAGAAGAAATTGCTCAAAACGAGCAATTTCTCTTTTTGCCACAATGTTTTCCACTTTTAGTCATAGGTTATCCATTCAATTATAGAGATTTTCCATTTTTTGACAAAATATGTTCAAAGTCGTCTGCTGCAGAATTGTCGTATGAGGGAAAGGGTTAAGAGCTTTTCCATAATTTGAAAATACTTTTTCAAAGTCCTCTGCTCAAGTTTGGTCGTTTCTGGGAAAGGGTTAATTGTCTAAGAAACACATGTGACCCCCCCCCCCCCCCCACCCCCCCCCCCAGAAGAATCTGTTGTTCTACTTACCATTCAAAGCAACAGCTGGCATCACCAGTGACATTCTTGGTCTGGCAGTTTTGTTGTGATTAACTGCTGGTACAAGATAGTAATCCTGGAATACACAGAACAATAAAATAATACACAGAATAATAAATAAATATACAGAACACTATATTAGATATGTATGTAGTAATCATGGAATACACGGCATACACAGAACAATAAATAAATATACAGAACACTATATTAGACACGTATATAGTAATCCTGGAATACACAGCATACACAGAACAATTCATAATATACAGAACAATAAATATATACACAGAACAATAAATAAATACACAGAACAATATATTAAACACATATAGTAATCCTGGAATACACAGCATACACAGAACAATTCATAATATACAGAACAATAAATATATACACAGAACACTATATTATACACATATAGTAATCCTGGAATACACAGAACAATAAATAAATACACAGAACAATATATTAAACACATATAGTAATCCTGGAATACACAGCATACACAGAACAAATTATAATATACAGAATAATAAATAAATACACAGAACAATATATTAAACACATATATTAATCCTGGAATACACGGCATACACAGAACAAATTATAATATACAGAACAATAAATAAATACACAGAACAATATATTAAACACATATAGTAATCCTGGAATACACAGAAAAATAAATAAATACTATATTATGGCTCATATAGCAATCCCGGAATACATAGCACAATAAACTTCCATGGAAAAAGGTTCAAGTAAGCTTTTGTGAACAATGCAGATCTGAATCAACTTGTGTATCTGGAGTCTGATCTAGATCTTCACTATTCACATGTAACTTACTGGAAGCATCTTACAACTTGTATAGATTCTGATAAGATAGACAAGTTAATCCTATCCCACATACAACAAATCTGCAGCAGATGACTTTGAACATATTTTGTCAACCAATAGAAAATCTCTATAATTGAATGGATAACCTATAATAATGACTAAAAGTGGAAAACATTGTGGCAAAATGAGAAATTGCTTGTTTTGAGCAATTTCTTCTTTTTTCATTATGTTTTCAAAAAGCCATCTGCTGCAGAGGTGTCCGAAAGCATCTATATTAGGGAAAGGGTTAAAATAAATTTGGTTTCCACTGAGATGCCGAGTATGGCAGCATTATCCTTTACAGGTAATAAGCTATGTCAACTGTTACAGTTAAGAACATCATGAAATTGACAATCTGAGCGGAACGTGATTGGATCGTGAGCGTGATTGGAACGAAGTTGGAACGCTTTATGAGCGGAACGGAATGTTGCGCTCTGAACGAAACAATCATAATGAACGAAACAATCCAATCACAGGAATGCTTCGCTCAATCTGAGCAGAACGGAAAAAAGCAATCACAATGTTATGAATGAGTGAACGCTTTATGAGCGGAATGGAACGTGAGCGGAGCGGAACGTTACGGAACGGAGCGGAGCGTGAACGGTAGATTTGTCAATTTCAAGATGTTCTTACAGTTTAGAACATCATGTAATTGACAATCTGAGCGGAACGTGATTGGATCGTGAGCGTGATAGGAACGAAGTTGGAACGCTTTATGAGCGGAACGGCATTTTGCGCTCTGAACGAAACAATCATTATGAACGAAAAAATCCAATCACATAAATGCTTCGCTCAATCTGAGCGGAACGGAAAAAAGCAATCCCAATGTCATGATTGAGTGAACGCTTTATGAGCGGAATGGAACGTGAGCGGAGCGGAACGGAACGGAGCGGAGCGTGAACGGTAAATTTGTCAATTTCAAGATGTTCTTAACTGTAACAGTTTTCGCTTCATAATGAGCAATTTCTCGCTTGTCACAATGTTTTTCAACACTTAATAGTACCTAAGTATTCTTTCACATATATATCTTCGATAATTTTTCTAAATTTTCCGATTCATCTGCAGCAGATTTTTATGTTGCAGGCAATCATATGCAAATTGTTAAAAAAAATAAAAGCATATTTATTAAATATAGCTAAAAACAAGCTTTGGGAAAAAAGCTAAAATGCTCTTTGAGAGCAGGTTTTGTATTTTGTATCAATTGTTAATATGTTTTATGTCGTGAAATGGCATAACCTCATTAAATGAGAGCATATAAAACGTGTCATTTCGTACGTCATTAAATGAGAGCACATAAAACGTGTCATTTCTTACCTCATTAAATGAGAGCACATAAAACGTGTCATTTCTTCGATGGATTGATTTCAAGAAATCCTTCCCTGTCTTAGCCCCACCAAACACTTGAATCTGATAATTGGCTTCCAGTGACCTAAAAACGATAATAAAATCCGATTTAACACTTTCCCATATACAGACGCCTTTTGAAAACATTGTGGTAATAGTTATACACTCATCTTCCATATTTTTGCCTAGATGTTTTCAAAGTCATCTGCTGCAGAATTGTTGAATAAAGGGAAATAGTTAACCACTTCAACAGTTTCAACTTCTTTCATTTACATTGATTGCAAAACAAGCTTTCAAATATGTTAATCAGTCTCACTGTCTGCTTCCTGGAGACTTAACCCTTTTCCACATACAGACACTTGCTGACGCCTCTGCAGCAGAGGTCTTTTGAAAACAGTGTGACAAAATTAGCAATTTCTCCTTTTGCAGAAATGTTTTCAACTGTATTCAAAAGTTACATATTTATTTAACCCTTTCCCTCATACAACAATTCTGCAGCAGACGACTTTGAACGTATTTTGTCAAAATATAGAAAATCTCCATAAGTGAATGGATAACCTATGACAAAAAGTGGAAAACATTGTGGCAAAAGGAGAAATTGCACGTTTTGTGCAATTTCTTCTTTTGTCACTATGTTTTCAAAAAGCTGTCTGCTGCAGAGGCGTCAGAAAGCGTCTATATGAGGGAAAGGGTTAAAGAGATTTTCCATATTTTTGTCTAAATGTTTTCAAAAGGCGTCTGCTGCAGACGACTTTGAACGTATTTTGTCAAAATATAGAAAATCTCCATAAGTGAATGGATAACCTATGACAAAAAGTGGAAAACATTGTGGCAAAAGGAGAAATTGCACGTTTTGTGCAATTTCTTCTTTTGTCACTATGTTTTCAAAAAGCCGTCTGCTGCAGAGGCGTCAGAAAGCGTCTATATGAGGGAAAGGGTTAAAGAGATTTTCCATATTTTTGTCTAAATGTTTTCAAAAGGCGTCTGCTGCAGAATTGTTATATAAGGGAAACGGCCAAACATTACTTGCACCAATTGTGTGGAAAGGAGGAACCCTAGACCTTTGGATCTAGACGTCGAGTGTCTACCACAGCACACCCACTGTTTTCCACATTACATATTTCAATGATAACTTTTCAGCAAAGCTGACAGACCTTAGTATCACAAGAGCCTATGCTGTATGTTTAGTTTCTTGTTCCCACTTGCAGACATATTTTGCAGCAGAAGATTTTTAAAATTGAGGCAAAAGGAGAAATTGCCTATCATTTTAGATTCTTGCTGATTACTTCAACCTTCAGCAAGAATCTAATTGCTGCTTGCTTGATGGTAAATTTATTAACCCTTGTTAACCCTTTCCCTCATACGACAATTCTGCAGCAGACGACTTTGAACATATTTTGTCAAAGGATAGAAAATCTCTATAATTGAATGGATAACCTATGACTTAAAGTGGAAAACATTGTGGCAAAAGGAGAAATTGCTCGTTTTGAGAAATTTCTTCTTTTGTCACTATTTTTTCAAAAAGCCGTCTGCTAGAAAGGCGTCAAAAAGCGTCTATATGAGGGAAAGGGTTAAACAAATTTGGCTTCTGTATTAATCCCTACTCATCTTGGTCATGCTAGAGGAGTCTTTGGTCAAAACTCTTTGCAAACTGTCAATGAGATAAGCGACATTTGTCTCTGTCCAATTGACTAACAATCCATGTAGAAAAGCAGCCAGTCGATTGGAAATACTGTTGTGTGGAGAACTGGTGTGAGAAAGCCAGGAAACACATGGTTAGGTGAAATGGTTGCTGTGAAAAATTGTTGAAAACAGCGTTAAACTCCCAATCAATCAACATTTGTCCAGACAGAAAATTGGCAATTTTAAAAGTCCTTTACTTACCTTAAATATTTTCTATCCAAACCATTTAAATCCCCTCTCATAGCCTTACGTAAAGAAGAGATAGGTCGGATTTGCTTCTTTTTCAAGCGTTTTTGTTGCTTTTTATTCACTTTTAACTTTTCCTCTTCATGGCTATACATCCATCCAGCAAGCTGCTCTGCTAATCTAGAACGAGACAAGTGTTTGAAATTAACTTTTTTTGACTGGAAGCAAGTACTTGCTACCTGCTTTGAAAGTAGGTAGCAGATTCATCTTTCAGGTAGCATTAACAAGATAAACATGAGCAAGCTTTTACCTTTAACTTAATTTATCTAATGCCTTGAGATAACTTGTTTAAAATCAATAATTAACTTGCATCCACTTAAACGGTTGGTGAAGTTCTTATTGTCTGGTGTAATGTAATGTCTAAACCAATCACCTTGACATTTTGTTTCTTTGAACAAATTGATAAACTAGAATGGAGTGCTCCCCGGAGCATGTGTGTCACCTGCCGGGGCCTTGTCAGAAAATTTTAATTTTTGACAGAAAAGGGGCAATAACTCTTGATATAAAAAATATTTAGATTATCCCCCTTTTGCGAACCAATCACACACATTGATATAAACATTTGTCATCAGTTTCAATGTAATCCTTTGACTAGAAAAAAAGTTATTTGAAAATGTGACAAAAAAGTGTGACAGACAGACAGATGGACGGACAGATGCCGGACAAAGAAAAAAGTAATCCCTAAGTGCCTACCATGCTAAGCAGGTGACACAAAAGGTGTGTAATTAAACTTGATTACACACAGATAGGAACTGAAACCTCGAGCGCAAATGAAATTGGGCTATTTGCTTTCAAATTATAACAATTTTGCCAATTTTAAAGGGCCATAATCCAGTCATGCATGGATGGATCCGATTTTCGAAAGGAACCGAGCTCTCATGTATATCTAGCTACTGTATAAGTTTGGTAAACATCAGATAATAAATGAAGACTTTATCGTGTTCACAAGAAATTGTGGACAGACGACGGACGAAGGGCGATCACAAAAGCTCACATTGTCACTACGTGACAGGTGAGCTAAAAACAGAATACATTTGGATCATTTAGCAAGGATATGCAGGCAGATCTTTATCTACATTTATAATAATCATGCTATTGGTAGATTTCCCTTTGATCACCAGAGCTTTAGATAAGGAAGAGTAAACTTTTTTTCCCCCAACGATATCTTTCTATTACTCAATTAAACCCTATGTTATGGGTACATAACTATCGGTGAGTACCCATAACATAGGGGTTTGGTTGATCAGTTTACTCCCCTTATTTAGTCCTCTGCTGATGTATCCCAGATACAATTTATTTGAGTACCCACAACATAGGGTTTAAGCGTCAAATAAGGATTTTAGAAAGTAAACTTTTCACCTCATTCAGAGCTCTGATCACAACTCACACACTATGAGTGCAGCTACAACTACCAACCTGATTGATTCTGTTTTATTGATGTAGGTAGGACACATTGGGGTCAGATCGGTGTTGTTGTGTTCAAACCCAGCACTGCCTCCGTACTCCAGTATGAAGTTATGTAACTTGTCCACCGTCTCATCTAAAGACCATTTCTCTTTCTTCGCTTCTTCTATTGACATGAGTTGTCGCCCTTTGTGTACAAGAGGCTCTCTTAAGTTTTCTTTTAAGTCTGTTCGACCCATGAATGTGATTCCACTACAAAAAACAATTATTTATTAGTCGTTTTTTCTCCCAGTTTTCTTTAGGCAGTGTGTACAAGACATACACAACTAGGCAGAACAGTACCATTATGAGTCTACTTAAGTAGAATGTAGTGAAAGCCATTTTTTTTAGACTTTAACCCTTGCCCACTTGAACATGCATTTTGACATATCTATATAGGCAGAAATCTGCTGAGTATGCGTTTATGCGCCACTGGTGCAGTTTAATTAAGAATGGAGCACCAAATTTCCCGCATGAAATTGAGGCTTCTTTTTTGCCATTCCGACTTAAAAATATTGCCTCGTTTTATGTACTGCATATTCATTCAGGTTGTTCACCGAATATGATATTTAACCAAATTAAATATTTATCGAAACAATGATATATCTTATTCATACAAAACTTATAGGGATTTTTCGGCTTTTTTTTAGTTAATTTAACCACATGTTGGAAGGGGGAAAAAAAGCGGACGATTCAAATGTTTCGCTGATGTGAATTCGATTTTTGATGTATTAAAGTGGTAAAGAGGTGAGCTGCATATGTTAAGACATCGGTTATGATATAAACAAGCAAATTCATGAAATTTATATCCCCCGCTTGCAGAAAATATTGTAGTCTAGCTGTTAAGGCATTTAACCTTGTTACCAAGTTTGAAAAAGAAATGGTTCACATTTTTGGCAGTTATTGCACGGAAACAGCAACAAACGACATTTTTTGTTAATTAAGGGGCCATAACTCCACCGAATAAAGTCCGCCAAAAGTGACGATCGAACTTGGCTTAGCCCTTAAGGCATTTAACCTAGTTACCAAGTTTGAAAAAAAAAGGTTCACATTTGTGGCAGTTATTGCACGGAAACAGCAACAAATGACATTTTTTGTTAATTAAGGGCCCATAACTCCACCGAATAAAGTCCGCCGAAAATGACGATCGCACTTGGCCTAGCCCTTAAGGCATTTAACCTTGTTACCAAGTTTGAAAAAAAAACGGTTCACATTTGTGGCTGTTATTGCACGGAAACGAAGTGTGACAGACAGACGGACAAACTGAAATTAATAACCCTCCTTTTTTTTCTTCGAAAAAGCGGGGGATAATAACAGATGATACAACTAGAAAGTACTTGTCTAAATGATTTGAACTAGTTAAACAGACATCGTTTTGGTTTAGCTGGGAGGGTTTTCCGGAAATTGACTTTCACTTTTGTAATTATATCAGAATGTACACTGGGTTCACTTTTAAGAATCTGTTTGCATCACAGGGAGCTGAATGATGCAGAATTTGAAAGCATCATAGATGTTTTCAAGTTAAGAGACAGATAACCGATATATAAAGCTTTAAATAATAGTTAATGAAATTATCAATGTCGGTTAAAAACAGTTTTCTGTTCGAGCTGGAGGAGAGCCAGATTGTTGGTGCCAAATTCAGTCAGGTAAATAATTTTATACAATGGCCCAAGTTTTTGGATTTCAGATTCAGTGGGCCAAGGGCGCCCAATGCTTTCAGAATCTTGGCAGATCTCTGTATAGGAGAGGATATTTAAAAACATTGTGGCAAAAGAAGATATTGCTCACAATGACTGAGCAAGTAGATAGAACAGTGAGAACAGAAAGAATCCAGTGTTTATGTAACAGGTAATTTATTTTACCATTTACTTAATTAACAATAATTAGAATTGACTTCTTTTTTAAACATCTGAGGAAAGCAAGGCTATCTCTGAACACTAAGAAGTAAAGTTCTGACAGACAATGGAAAACTGTGTGAGTAAACAGAGGTCTATTTAAGGAGGGATGAACAGCTCTTTTCCCGCAATATCTTTCTTATTATCCAACAAAATCCTGTGTGAACAATTTTAAAAACAGTGTGGCAAAAATGAGCAATTTCTCCTTTTGCCACAATGTTTCCACCTTTTTTCAATAATTATACTTTCAATTACAGAGATTTTCAATAATATTTGCTATATGTTTTGAAAGTCATCTGCTCCAGATTTGTTGTAAGTGGGAAAGGGTTAACAAACCTCCATGATCCAAGGTTTAAACTGAGCAATATAACAATAGTGAGTAGGCAGGTCCTCTTGGCAGCCGGTGGCATGGATGAGGGGAAAGTCTGCTTCAGGCCTTCATTCTGTATAAGAAACAGGAATAATATAAAAGGAATGAAAGATCATTTAGTAATTTTTCAAATTGTAGACATCTTATTTTCAAATAAAGAGCTTACAACTCCTTGAGAAGACGAAACAAGAGTATCTTAAATGCTCATCAGTACTGCTATTGAAATGGATTGATTGGGGTTTAACGTCGTTTTCAACAATTTTTCAGTCATTGCACAGTGACCAGTTCACCAATGCATGTGTTTCCTGTCTTTCTCACAAAATTTATCCACACAACAATATTTTCAAGCAACTGGCTGCTTTTCCACATAGACTGTTAGCCCATTGCCGAAAGACGAATGACGCTTGTCACAATGACTTTTGTCAAACGACGGAAAGAACTTTCGTCAAGCTGGGGTTCAAACTCACAACCCCTGGATTGACTTGCCGGAAGACGAATGATGCTTGTCACAATGAATTTTGTCAAACGATGGAAAGAACGTTGGCTGAGCTAGGCAAATTAGAAATGTGGTTACTTTAAAATTAAGATAATAATAAAAACAACTCTTTGTTTCGTTATTGTGTCCCAAGGCTTTCTTCAGTATTTCATCAGGTTCTCTACAGACTATGTAGTGTTTATCTATAACAAAACGCCTTGGTGGTGTAGTGGTAGAGCGTCCACCTTTGGTGAAATCCCCAGTCGGGTAAAAGACTTTAAAAATGGCAGTATTGGCTGCCCTCCTAGGAGTTCAGAGTTGCAGGGTTAGCATTATGACTTGCTGGCTGGTGTTAGGGAAAATTGACCAGTAGAACTGGTAACTTAACCTGTTCATGCAGTGATATAACTGAACAATTGTTGAAAGCGGCATAAAACACCAAACAATATTTTCTCAAACAAGGATCAAAGAGTCAAATATAAATGAAAGAGCTAATCCTCTTTCGACCTCAATGTTTTCATTAGTAGTCTGCTGCAGAGCCGTCACAAAGGGTTAAGATCAGATGAAAATTGCAAATTTAAGTTATTGACACTACTACACTCAACTTATTGGCTGAGATTGCGGATCCTGATCAAACTGAATGGTTTTGTTAGAGCTTAAACGAAAGCGTGACGGACAATATGACAATACGACTGAGAAGTTTATGCCTATGTGTGACCCTGGAAACGCAGATGACACTGATATTATCAAAATAACAACATAGAAAAGACAAATCACCTCTGTGTGTAAATCTCCGAGCTTTCTTTTTAATGAGTTGTTTTCTTGTCGGAGTCTGTCATTCTCAGCACCAAATTCTGCAAGTCTTTCTTCCAATGAAGACATGTACTGCAAACAAGACAAGATTGACATTACATTTTATAAATAAACTATGCTACACAACCAAAAAACCATTAGCCTTTAGTGGCCAGCAGAAATCATATCGGCTTTAACCCTTTCCCTTATATAGACGCTTTCTGACGCCACTGCACGAGCAATTTCTCCTTTTGCCACAATGTTTTCCACTTTTAGTCGTAGGGTATTCCATTCAATTAGAGATTTTGTATTTTTTGACAAAATATGTTCAAAGTCGTCTGCTGCAGAATTGTCGTATGAGGGAAAGGGTTAATCAGGTAAAATAACATTTCATAAAGAATTCAAATCAAAAGTTTACCTCTTTTTTTCTTTTCCGTGATAAACTAGCCGATTCTCTGTTCTTTATCATCCTTTGTTGTCGTTTTACAATTTTATCCTGAATAAATAAAAAATATCATTTTAGTTCCACACTGAGATAAATGTCATTAACCCTTTCCCTCATACGAGAAATTCTGCAGCAGACGACTTTCAACATATTTTGTCAAAAAATAGAAAATCTCTATAATTGAATGGATAACCTATGACTAAAAGTGGAAAACATTGTGGCGCAAGGAGAAATTGCACGTTTTGTGCAATTTCTTCTTTTGTCACTATGTTTTCAAATAGCCATCTGCAGACATCTGCAGCAGATGGCTTTTGAAAACATGGCAACAAAAGAAGAAATTTCTCCTTTTGTCACCATGATTTCAGCTCTTTCAATTATTTTTCATTCATTTAAAAGGATTTAATTAACTGTGGTTTTGCCTAAACGTTTTCAAAAAATGTGTGCTGCAGATTTGTTGTATGTGGGAAAGGGTTAAAGCCTGATTCAAGTTCAAATAATCTTCTACACTACATTAGCAAGATTTGTTGAAAAACAATCTGATATATATATATCAGTGAAATATGCATATTTGTCTGTGTGAATAAGAAATGATTTCATAATACATGGAAAGTTGCAAAGTTTACGATACTCTTGAAGTCATCGGAGTTGTTACATGTGACTACACTATGTAAGCATTGTTTTGATACATGTATACTTGAAAGGAGGATTAAATGATGGATTGGGGCTCAACACCGTTTTCAACAATTTTTCAGCAATATCACGACGGCCAATTTACCTACTCGTGTGTTTCCTAGCTTTCTAACACCAGTACTCGAAACTTTTTCCAAGCAACTGGCTGCTTTTCCACATAGACTGCAAGCCCATTAGTGAAAGGCGAATTACACTTATCATCACAGTGACTTTTGTCAAATGTTGGTAAGAATGTTGGCCAAGCTGGGATTCAAACTCACAACCCCTGGATTTACAGCCTGCTTCACTACCGACTGAGCTACCTGGTCTTGGCATTGAAAGGAGGGAGGATAATGGAGAAATGAGAACATTTTCATTTTCAGACCTATCTGCATCAGCAAGTTGGAAAGTGTTAACCCTTTCCCTCATACGACAATCCTGCAGCAGACGACTTTGAACATATTTTGTAAAAAAATAGAAAATCTCTATAATTTAATGGATAACCTATGACTAAAAGTGGAAAACATGGTGGCAAAAGAAGAAATTGCTCGTTTTGAGCAATTTCTTCTTTTGCCACTATGTTTTCAAAAAGCTGTCTGCTGCAGAGGCGTCAGAAAGCGTCTATATGAGGGAAAGGGTTAAAGATTTAAAAACCTTGTTTGTAGCAGGAAAACAGTAAGAAAATAATGATGAGCCTTACTCTCATAGCAATATTCCCTTTAACCCTTTCCCTCATATAGGCGCTTTCTGACGTCTCTGCAGCAGACAGCTTTTTGAAAACATAGTGACAAAAGAAGAAATTGCACAAAACGTGCAATTTCTCCTTTTGCCACAATGTTTTCCACTTTTTGTCATAGGTTATCCATTCAATTATGGAGATTTTCTATGTTTTGACAAAATATGTTCAAAGTCGTCTGCTGCAGAATTGTCATATGAGGGAAAGGGTTAACCATGTTTTCAAAAGGTGTCTGCTGCAGATACGTCTGCAAGTCAGGAATGGTTAAAAATCCAAATGTTGACTGTAAAATGTAAAACAGTAAGAAAATAATGCAGGGCTTACGTCTTTGTCCTCATATAGATAGGACTGTGTCAGTAAGGGTGGACTGGGGCAGGAGATGGGAAATGAATGTGATGTTGTTGTCACGGTAACCTGAGGTTTCAAGACGCTCTCCTGTTTGGGAGGAGGTTGAAATCTCAGCACACCTTGATCTGTAAGACGTTGGAATTCTTCTGGGGTAAGCACTAGTGGTGGTTGTGATGCTGAAATGTAAGACCATATATTATTGTAACAAGAAACCGCTGAAGACAGTAAGGCCGGATTGTCGGTAATTTGACCTTGAAAATCGACAAACCAAGGTCACAGTCAAAGTAACCATAGAAATCAATAGAACTTGTTACTGGTTACCTTCAGGCAAAGTTTCAAGTTTTTAACCCTTTCCAGTGCTGAGATTTTGCCTCAACCTGAAACTTTAACCAAAATGTTGACGGACAGACAGACAGACGGACGGATATCGCCAATTGATAGACCGGAATTGCTAGAGTAATCCGGCCAAAAATGTCTAGATTTTGTCTGCAAATCTTTTTTTACACCGTTTGCAACAGTATTTCAGTACGTTTCCTGGGTAATTAAGCAGTACTACAGGTAGCTTTTATTTTGACACCAATGGATCAGTCGTAATGCTACCCCCTCAACCCCGAGTTCCCAGGAGGGAAGACATTACTACCAGTGGGTCAGTCATTGGCATGACTTTTTTCGGGGATTTAACGCCAGCTTCCAAAACAGGCGATGTAACCACTACACCACCGAGACAGTCTACAGATAAGGGTTTGTACACTGTTCAGATAGTACTAATACAAAAGCTTAACCCTTTCCCTCATACGACAATTCTGCAGCAGACGACTTTGAACGTATTTTGTTAAAAAATAGAAAATCTCCATATTTAAATGGATAACCTATGACAAAAAGTGGAAAACATTGTGGCAAAAGGAGAAATTGCACGTTTTGTGCAATTTCTTCTTTTGTCACTATGTTTACAAAAAGCTGCAGAGGCGTCAGAAAGCGTCTATATGAGGGAAAGGGTTAATTAGTTCATTTGTGTAGAATCTGATAAAGACTGAGCAGATAAACAGGGTGGTCTAAACAGAACCTACACTGCTCTGAAATGCAGAATTGTACCTTGTCACATGGACAGGCCCAAATGCTGCATATTTTTTAACCCATTTCCACCAATAGACGCATTTTGACGCATCTGCAGCAGACATTTGAAAACATCTTGACAAATGGAGAAATTGCTCAAAACAAGCAATTTGTCCTTTTGCCATAATGTTTTCAACCTTTTTCTGTACTTATACCTAGACCTAGGAGATTTTCCATATTTTTGTCAAAGTCGTCTGCTGCAGATTTGTTGTATGAGGGAAAGGGTTAATAGAACTTTCAAAGCTGGACACAATGAGAATGCAATATTTGTTTTAAGTTATTAAAACGTATCTTTATTAAACCCTTTCCCACATAGAACAAATCCCATTGTAACAATGTTTTTAGAAGTCATCTGCTGCAGATGTGTCAAAATCGTCTGCATGTGGGAAAGGGTTAAAGTAAAGATCCATCTGGTTAAAATTAGTAAAAATATCTTTACTAAATCCTTCCCCACATAGAACAAATCCGAAGCAGACGAAGTCAAACTGTATGTGGGAAAGGGTTAAAGTAAAGATCCATATCCAAATCAAAGGAGTGTTCAAAGAAAAACATCTGTTGTCTGTTTTAAATAAATGTAATCAATAAATCAAGGTCACCTGGTGAGAGTGGCTTTTGTGGACTCATAGCTTCATATTTTGGTTGAATCTTCACTTTGGAATTCAGAATGGTGTTGATCTTAACACCTGGTACAGCTGGTGAAGGGCTGAAGTACATGATGTGTATACATAAAATAAAAACCCTGTTAACCCTTTCCCGCATATAGACGCTTTCTGACGCCTCTGCGGCAGACAGCTTTTTTGAAAACATAGTGACAAAAGAAGAAATTGCTCAAATCGAGCAATTTCTCCATTTGCCACAATGTTTTCCACTTTTAGTCATAGGTAATCAATTCAATTATAGAGATTTTCTATTTTTTGACAAAATATGTTCAAAGTCTTCTGCTGCAGAAAGGGAAAGGGTTAACTCTTCTTTCCCACAAACAGCAAATATGCAGCAGATGACTTTGAAAATTTACAGGAATTAATCATATAAAACAAAATTACATAAATAAGTTCAGGAATTGAATAAAGTTTAAAATACTGTGTCACAATCATTGTGGAAAAATGCGCAAATAACTCCTTCTGCCACAATGTTTTCAAAAATGTCAGCAGCATATTATGTGTCAAAATGCATTTGGGAAAGGGTTAAAAGCTTTAAAGTGGAACCTGTGTATAAAGACCACCCATGGGAACACAACAATCTGGTCTTTGTTCACAGGTGGTCTTTAATTGCAGTTCATTTATGCAAACAAATTAATAATTGGGAAACTAAGGGTGGCTGCTATAGACGGGAAATTGCTATTCCGAGGTATGCTTTAGCCCAGGTTTGACTATATATAGTTTAATCTCTAGCAACCAGTATCGCAATTCATACTTACCCATTTCGTAATAATGAGTGAAGTGGTTCTTGTTTAACGACTGTGATGTGGGTTGATGATGGTACATGTGATGGTAATGAGTCGAGTGTCGTACACTCGGTGGTATTTAGCACAATTTGTGGGCTTTCTCCAATCTGTAACAGAATACAATATCGAATCTGTGATATGAGCAATCCCGCGAGAAAACCAACATTGTGTACTCTGCGTAAAGTATCGACTCGGATCAGCCTAAGCATGCGCATAGACTAAACTGGACAAATTTCGCCTCCTGTGGATTTTCCGTTTCAGCAATCATTATTCTATACCTCTATTCCCCTGATACGGAATGTATCGGCCCGGATCAGTCTGTGCAGAGTGTGCATTCTGATCAGGGTTGATACATTGAGCAGAAGTCATTATGTTGGTTGTTGTCAAACATCTGGCCTGAAAGATTGTTGGCCGAGCTGTGATTTGAAATCACAATATATTTATATACATGTATAGGATATGAAGCATGAAAAACATTGAATTTTTCATGCTAAAGAATTTGTTTTATTTATTAATTGGGGTTTTACGCCGCTTTCAACATTAATTCAGTTATATCACGGCGACAGTTCACTTATTCATGATCCCTGGGTAAACAAACCAGTACTAGGCTAAAAAATGTGCCTTGCCCAAGGGCACTCCACCATGACCGTAGTGCCGCGACTGGAGATCGAACCCGGGACACCCGGTTTCGAAATCCCCGACAATAACCACTCGACTATTCCTTCATGCTAAAGAAAGATCTCTAGAAAAGAAATAATTTCTATCCAAAAAGCAGTCGACGATGGGAAGTGCTCTGTCCTATAAATGGGGATAGAGGCGGGTGGAGAAGTGCTTCTATATAATATATATTATATATATTACGCTTGAAAGGAGCACTAGCCCATCTTTCATTTATAGTTCTCCATATTTTTTTTTATATAATGTGCAATTTCTGCATTTGCCACAAATTTTTCACTTCTAAATGAATAGCTACACATTCATTTATGGAGAGATTTCAAACATTTGTCTAGATGTTTTTAAACCCTTTCCCTCATATAGACGCTTTCTGATGCCTCTGTAGCAGACGGCTTTTTGAAAACATAGTGACAAAAGAAGAAATTGCACAAAACGTGCAATTTCTCCGTTTTCCACAATGTTTTCCACTTTTTGTCAAATGTTATCCATTCAATTATGGAGATTTTCTATGTTTTGACAAAATACGTTCAAAGTCGTCTGCTGCATAATTATTGTATGAGGGAAAGGGTTAAAGTTGTCGGCTGCAGATTTGCTGTTTGTGGGAAAGGGGCTAATGAGTGTAAAAAGTAGGAAGTTTTTTCACCTGAAAGATGGCACTGTCCCCGCTGTCCGAGTTAATGGAAGACGTGGGTGATAGGGGTTCTACTTTGATGGCCGGGTCTGGTGATTTCCCACCAACCAGTCCTGAAACACAAATAACAACAGATTATTAAAGCGATAAAAAATCGTCTAAACACAAGAAAACTTCGATAATTTAAGCATGGAGACGTAAAGAGCGTCCTTCAATATCTTCAAACACAAGTACTATTCGGCCATACAGCCCCTGATAAGTATGTAGTGGGTACTGTTTATATTGATTTTTTATTGTACTGGAAGATCACTGTTGATTAGGTCTTTAAAAGCGACAGATACACCTCCCACAATTCATTTCTGGAGATCACATGATATGCATACAATTTTCAAATCGCTCAAAGTAGGTCAAATTAAACGGACAAAAGTAAATAAAAATGGAAATTCAGAAGTTGTGTTGCTTATAACAAGGGAACGAACAGAACTTGAAAAAATTTTGATGACATATTCTTAGTTGATTTGTTTACCGTAAATGGAGTGACGTCATTGCCATAAGTGTGCATATTTTATACAAAATAGCTTGACCTTGCCATGAATTGAAACGGTAAACAATTAACTTTTACAAACCAGTACCATCTCATTTTTTTGTGCTTCTACTCGATATTAGTCAATCAAAACAAGTACATTATATTGTTTGTGCCTTTTTATGGCTGTTTTTGACCCGACATGACCTATATTCAAACTTGGCCTAGATATCACTAAGACAAACATTCTGACAAAGTTTCAACATGCTCAAGCCAAAAATGTGGCTTCAAGAGTGTTAACAAGATTTTCCTTAAATTTGGCCTAGTGACCTAGTTTTTTACCCAACGTGACCCAGTTTCAAACTTGGCCTAGATTTGATGGAGATATATGTTCTGATAAACTTTCATGAAGATTGGATGCAAAAGGTTGCCACTAGAGTGTTAACAAGCAAATGTTGATGATGGACGACGAACAACGGACAAAAGGTGATCACAAAAACTCACCTTCAGCACTTTGTGCTCTGGTGAGCTAAAAATCATCAAGACAAACATTCTGATAAAATTTCAACATCCTCGAATTAAAATGTAGCATCCAGAGTGTTAACAAGATTTTCCTTCAATTTGGCCTAGTGACCTAGTTTTTGACCCAGCATAACCCATACAGATTCTACAGAACATGGCCTAGATATCATTAAGATAAACATTCTGACCAAATTTAAAGTTGCTGAAGCAAAAAATGCAGCTTCTACAGTGTTAAAAAGATTTTCCTTCAATTTGGCCTAGTGACCTAGTTTTTGACCCGGCATAACCCAAACAGATTCTACAGAACATGGCCTAGATATCATTAAGATAAACATTCTGACCAAATTTAAAGCTGCTGAAGCAAAAAATGCAGCTTCTACAGTGTTAACAAGATTTCCCTTCAATTTGGCCTAGTGACCTAGTTTCAGACCCAATATGACCCATTTTCGAACTTGACCTAGATATTATTAAGACAAACTATATAGTGTTAACAAGATTTTACTTTAATTTGGTCTAGTGACCTAGTTTTTGACCCAACATGACTTAAATTTAAACTTGGCCTAGATATCACCAAGACAAACATTCTGACAAAGTTTCAACATCTCAAGCTTAAAATGCGGCTTCAAGAGTGTTAACAAGATTTTCATTCAATGTGCTCTAGTGGCCTAGTTTGTGACCCCACATGACATAGATAGATTTGATGGAGATGTATGTTCTGATAAACTTTCATGACGATTGGATGCAAAATGTTGCCTCTAGAGTGTTAACAAGCAAATGTTGACGACGAACGCCGGACAAAAGGCAATCACAATAACTCACCTTGAGCACTTCTTGCTCTGGTGAACTAATAATGTGAGGATACAAGATATTCTGTAATGTGTCTCCGATTCAATAATTTAAATTTGGTAAAATTGTTTTAAGAATTTCTGTATATATTTACTAGTATAAGGAATCTCCAAATACAAAGCTACAAAGAACTTTTGAAAACAAATTGCAATATCATTGAGTAATTAATCATTATGTTATCTAGGATAGCCAATGTCTTTTTTTAAATAAGTAATGTCTTACTACATATCAGTGACAAATTATTTCAGAATGATGTCTTTGTGTTTTTGCATTTTCAAGAATCATGCGTCATTGCTGCTGGTTCTAAATTCTTTAACCCTTTCCCTCATATAGACGCTTTCCGACGCCTCTGCAGCAGACAGCTTTTTAAAAACATAGTGACAAAAGAAGAAATTGCTCAAAACGAGCAATTTCTCCTTTTGCCACAATGTTTTCCACTTTTAGTCATATCCATTCAATTAAAGAGATTTTTTATTTTTTGACAATCTATGTTCAAAGTCGTCTGCTGCAGAATTGTCGTATGAGGGAAAGGGTTAAGCACCAACATGTGAAACTGGTGGAAAAGTAATACATAAAAGGACAAGAGTGCCTATCATACTGACCACTAACACCACTGTCCGAGCTGTCACTCCAATCATTGAGCAGATCATCATGAGTCACTATCGGGTATAAGGCGGCATCTTCAGCATCTCCTGGTAGCTGTGGGCAAAAATACTTAAAATGATGAAGTATATGAAGACAGTGATTCGAAGGACTGTAAGCACTAAATGATGACTTGTCAAATTATTAGGTATTTTGGAAATATTCTGAGTAGTCTCTGTGGAATAGGGTTTTGCTCTTTTATAAGTGAAATATTGAGGGGGAAGAGACAAGCATATTTTACTTATTTTGGCTTGTGATGCAAACTTATCTCCTTCCAAGAAAATTTAAATAATATTCTTTACTTTGTAGACTGGAAACTGTTTCCTGTGAGTGAATCTTTATATCAAATACAAGTGATATTAAAATTATAAATGTTATTTTTTAATATAATAAGTGGATTAAACCTCTGGATCGAGCTTACAACTTGCTTGTCAGTTTCTTCCCAAATTGTTTACTGATATAAATTCCCATTTAAGCTTAACCTAACAAATTTAAATCCGATTTTTCAGGCCAGTCAAATCACTGAGCTTCAAATGTGATGACCGAGGATAACATTTAACCCTTTTTCACATACAACGTATCAGCAGCAGATGACTTTGAAAACATCTAGACAAAAGTGCAAAATCTCTATAAATGAAGGTATAATTATTGAACAAAGTTGAAATTAGCCATCCCGCGAGAAACAAACATGGCAAATGCTTAATGTATCGATCAAGATCAACCAGCGCAGTTTGTGCGGGCTAATCCAGGCCAACACATTCCATCTCACGGGGATAGAGGTATAGTGTTATGATTCCTGAAACAGAAAATCCACTGGAGGCAAAAAGTGTCTATCCGGGGAAGCCCGTGTGGCATGCTTAATGCTGATCAGTACTTTATGCAGAGTCCACAATGTTGGTTTTATCGCGGGACAGATCAAATCATTGTGACAAAAGAAAAAATGCTTGTTTTGAGCAATTTATCTTTGTCACAATGTTTTCAAAAGTTGTCTGCTGCAGAGGCATCAGAAGGCGTTTATTTGTCACTATGTGGGAAATGGTTAAAACTAAATTTAATCTTACCTGTAGGCCATTTGGTAAATCCGACATGAGATCTATGTCTGGAAGGGTGGAATCCAGTCCCATTAAATCTGACAGATCTGAAGTGGCCACTGCAACGATTATGAATAAATGTAAAATTACTTTTCATAAGAAGCAATTTCAGGCCTTTTTCTATAGTTCCCACGGGTCCGACAATCGGACCCGTTCCCCAAGCTAAATATACTCTTTTTTTCCCAATCTGACAAAAAAAATCCCAATCAGAAGCACCTACGAAAAATCGTATACTTTTACCGCGAATCCGTCGTGAAGCCGCAAAATAAACTTCAGTTAAACTACATTCGGTATTTTCGGATTTTATCGCTGATTATATATAAACCGCACTAGATGACAGCGTTGAACCCGTCTGCATGTAAATGTAAGTGAAATATTGATCGGTGATCCAAAACCATAAATGTCGCACAGTAAATATTAATGTCCTAAAATACGAAAACAAGATGCAGAGGGAACGAAAACGATTATTGAATCCTTTTTTTCTAAAGCGTCCAGTTCATCTGCAGAAACCACTTCGTCAGAAACCGCTTCGATCGACAATCGTATTGATGATCAGGTTGGCAATGACGATGATCGTACTTCTTCTTCTTCCCCTTCTTTACAAACATGCAGACGGGTTCAACGCTGTCATTCCCATCATCTAGTGCGGTTTATATATAATCAGCAATAAAATCCGAAAATACCGAATGTAGTTTAACTGAAGTTTATTTTGCGGCTTCACGACAGATTCGCGGTAAAAGTGTGATGATGTGCACTCCAGAAAGGACTTCCTTTCTCCAAACAAAACTGTCATCTCTCATGATGATTTGTCTTGAAGGTCTAAATGAACTGAGATGAAGACTTGGAGTCCTTGTGTGACACTTTCAGAAATGCCAAAGCACGCAAGCTAGCTCTGTGAAATAGACTCAAAATGGAGGTCAAAACTTTAAAATGTTTGAAACATTTGCAAGTGTTGTTAATTCTGAAAAGTTTAATTGTTCTTTATTTTGTTTAAGACAACTTTGAAACAGTTTGCACATTTACTATTCTAAGTTTCATGTCATGCTGTCAGAAATATGATACTTACTTAGGACAATTTAAAAATGTTTGTTATTATATAGTTTATGTTTCAATTGAGAGAAAATTAAAATGTATGTATAATTTAGATAAAAATTTCATACAGTTAGTAAGGGATATGTTTGATAGAGTTACAATGACATATTATCAATTCTTAAAGTTGCTGAACAGTGTACCAAAGTTTTCTTTAAATATTAGAATCATAATTGTTTGATAAAATAAAACTTAACATAAGAAAAGTTTTTTCTTTAAACTATGAAAATTTCCCAATTTGTCTAGGGTCTTTTTCCCAAAATGGACAGAAAAAGGCCTGAATTTGTTTATATGCATCATTTCATAGTATTTAATTATACCACAAAAGCTGACAGTATAATCCTGGTCAATACACATGAAAAAATAAATGAAAAGGTATCACATCCATACATCATCAGTAAATTAATCCTTTCCCACATTCGCAAATTGCATGCATCTGCAATAGTGACAGTCTAGCTTTGTTAATTCAGACACTTTGGTTATCTGAGAAAAATGTCCGGAGTAAGGAAACATGGAATTTGTCAGGCGCCAAAATATCTAACCACCCTGAAAATTTGATTTAAATAACTTAGCATTGCTTAAACCAAACAGTGCAACCAGAAGATGTAACTAAATGTTTAAGATTAAGAATTTAGATCAAAGAGAAAGTTTAACAACAATATTGTGATTGAATTGAGCTAAAGACTATTCAATTATCCGGACGTTATCTGCAGAAATATGAGATCCAATCGGATAAAAAAATGGACAGCCCAACGTAAAAATGTAATTATTTCGGAAAATGAAACATAAAAATATATGAAATGAATTATCAAAATGTATCTGATAGCCAGAAAATGCACCCCATTAAATAGAAAAAAAAATATCAGGCTAGGTGTGACAGGATAGCATCAGGATGAATGTTGTATCCATTATGGTTCTGTTCCAATGGTCTATGTAAAGGTGTGTCACACGCGAATGCCAGTCACCCGGACACCCAGATTAGTCGATCCGACACCATATATATAAATTTCATGTGTGAAAATTCACCGTCCCGACCTCCCTATATTTTACTGTATACATGAGTTATTGAAACTTTATTTCCCGACGTTTGATTCTCAAATAATTTCACACGATGTTGGTCCGATAAGGACCTATGTTGTTGATATTACCATAATTAACAATTCGAGTCTAGAATATCTCGTACAAAATATCATAGACAATACATTTTATTGTTCAGGTTTTATGGTGTCAAAGGGTCTAATGAACGTGTTATTAAATATATATAATTTACTAGAAACATTCAAAGAAAGAAAGAAACAATTTTTTCAAATATACAAAAAAATACGTTTTCCTATAACCCTTTCCCTCATATAGGCGCTTTCTGACGCCTCTGCAGCAGACGGCTTTTTGAAAACATAGTGACAAAAGAAGAAATTGCTCAAAACGAGCAATTTCTCCTTTTGTCACAATGTTTTCCACTTTTGGTCAAAGGTTATCCATTCAATTATAGAGATTTTCTATTTCTAGACAAAATATGTTCAAAGTCGTCTGCTGCAGAAATGTCGTATGAGGGAAAGGGATAACAGAACAGAAAATAACTTTATTTAATAGTATTTAATGTATTCTTGTTTAGATTGACTAAGGAGTCAAGGACACTTAACTCCGTGATAAAGTCAATCTATTCAAGAATACAACATCTCATGGACAAACTTTGTTTAAAACCTAGTATTGTTATACCATGAACAATTATATCAAATACTATTTAATTTATTTGTTTCCAACTTTGAAATTGATTTGATTAAGTGTAATTGGTTGTCTTATTAGTTCTTGATTATTTTGTTCGTTATATCGTTTAAACCAAATTAAAATGGGGTTTTTACATTAATAAATTGTGTCCTTTAATAAGTGGACGGTGTTTGCTTGAATTTGTATCAACAACAATAAAACATGTTCACATCATGAGTAGGGTTAAATAACGCCCAAAAATTAAAATTAATATATAGCATACTGTATGACGGTAATTTTTCATAGTATAATAATACTACTTCTTAGAATGAGGTGTCGGTTTGCCTTGATTTTTTCAATTTTTCATAGTATAATAATGATTTTTCTTAAATGAGGTGTCGGCTCGAGAGTTGACTCGATTTTTTCCTTGTGGTGTCGGCTTAGCTGAAAAAGGTGTTAACTTAGCCGAAAAGGGCTCGGCTCATCTGGTTACCGTCACACGCAGATCTCCAAATGTCTGTATTGAAGATTGAGAGGTTAAACAAACCACGATTCCCACACACATCATGTACGACTGGCTGTTTCCGATATTCACGTTTGGCGCAAGACCAGTTGGACTTGTTTGTCAAGGTGCTCAATTATAAATGTAAATTTAAAGTTGCAAGAGGCACTTGACAAGACTGAATACATGGTAAACCAGTAATCACTGTTTAATGAATTACATAAGACAAATATAAAAATGTTTTACAGAAATTGATACGCTTTACTTATTGTAAACAAACGCCGTATCAAATTATTTGAATGATGACAGTGGGTGGGGAAAAGGATGCGGTGAAATTTTCCCGAGTCACTTACTCCAGTCTTCATTTGACAGCATATTGTTGGCAAAGAACTTTCTATCAACTTCCGACACAAAATCCATCTCCATATTTGATTTATATGGTGTTTAAATAGGATAAAAAGCCAAGAGCAAATATCGATCTATTTCATTTTTCAGCGTGGAAAATAACATATCCCATAGTTCCGGGTAACCGGAAAAGGTTGGACCAAACGGTGCATTTAGTTTACAAAATTCATAAATTATACACTCTTTTCTTTTTCCTACCAAAATAGCGATTTTTCATTTTTAGCTCGCATATTTGAAGAAATAGGAGCTTATGTAGTCACCCCGGTGTCCGCGTCCGCATTTGCGTTACCAGCATGGTCAAACGTTTGCGTGCAAGGCCTTTTCTCAGACACTGTGTATGCTGTTGCTTTGAAACTTCACACACTTATTCTGGGTCATTAGATGACCTTGTATGTCAAGACCCACAACTCTGGAATATATTTTGACTGAATTGTGCCCCTTTTAGGTCAAACCTTTACGTACAAAGGCTGTGTATGCTGTTGCTTTGAAACTTCACACACTTATTCAGGGTCATTAGATGAATTTACAGATTTAAAAGGCCCAAAAGGGCCTGTATGGACCTGGTTAACATTTGCATGCAAGTAGATTATTATCTTGCAATAGGTGATACTGCGTGACTTTACCTAATGCTATAACTGTTCTGAAGTAGGCCCCGATAGGCGAGCTATATTGTCCTCCGACAACTCTTGTTCTTTATTAAAATCATTTGCTGGTTGTTGCTATTGAATAAGTATGTATTTCTTGTCGAGATAATAGAACCACTATAATCAAACTTCGAATCATGCATAAAGTATTTAAAGTGAAGATTTGAAAATGATTTATCCCACAATTGACCTTTTTTGGCACGCAATGACTGAACGTGGGTTACATATTCGGAGTCCCCGACTAAACCGACCAGTCTATCTACTCGACTTTTCCATAAATTAAAGAATATTTAACAAGTTGAAAAACATTGTGGTTAATTTTCCACCAATATAGTTTATAGGCATTTAATTCGTGTTCAATATCAAATTGACATTCACTTATTCAAGATTCCTTAGTTAACAAACCTGTAATATGTCAGAAAGTTTGCTTTCCGACAATTGACAAAAGTCAATGCGACATGCGTCATTCGTCTTCCACCAATAGGCTAAGCCTATGTGGAAAAGCAGCAAGTTGTTTGGAAAGATTGTTGTGTGGAGTACTGGTGTGAGAAAACCAGGAAATGCATGCATAGGTGAACTGGCCGCCGTGATATAACTGAGAAATTGTTAAAAACGGCGTTAAACCCCAATCAATCAGAAAGTTTGCCTGACCAAAAGGAACTCCACAAAAAGCGCCGTGGGCGGGGAATAAACCCATTACCAAAACCGAAGGCTAACTGTTCAGATTACATTTGTCTGCAATTGTTTATCCATGATATCATTTTTCAACACTTTACGACATACAACAAAATTTAATCTACTGCAGAATCAATTGAAAACATTGTCAAAAATATAGCAACTCTATAAATGAAAGAATACTTATTGAATAAAAGTTTTAAACTTTTTCTTTGCGACTAATGAAGCCTATGCTTTGATACGAGTTTTGGAAATAAAATCAAGTTGTTTTTAGTTGTATCAGTGGACAATTCAATTGAACCTTCCCAAACGCGTTTCCTCGCATAATTACACCATACAACATTCTGGCTGTATAAACTATAAAGTAATCAAGTATTCGATTGGTCAGAAGTAAATCAATTAATTCTTGAAATTGACCAATAAGAAGTCATATTTGAAGCATGGAGTTAATTTCTGACAGTGAGCACTGAGAACATTTGAATTTTATAATTTCCCAGTTATTCTTTTCAAAGAAATTTCTTAAAACGAACAATTTCCCCTTTTGCCACATATTCTCAATAATTTAACTTTTAATTGTAGAGATATAGTATATTATAACTAGATTATGATGAAGTTGTTTGTTGCAGATTTCTTGTATCTAGGAAAAGGGATAAACATGGATAAAATCAAAATATAGGTTCGTTTTGGCACGATGTGGCTCAAACATGTCAATCTTCAACTGAACGCCAGTTGAATCACACCAACAGCGGACTAAATTAGGGCGAGTAAACCAGTCTTTTCCCGCACAATATCCCTTATTACTTAACCTAAACCTATGCAGTGGTTACTCAAAAGAATCCTCTCAGGGAGACGATTCTTTTGAGATCCCAAAACATGGGGTTTGAGAATCAAATAAAGCTTTTAGAACATGCCATATGTCCCTTATCTCAAGCTCTGCATCCATGAGAAAAGGTTCCAGTTAACATTTTTGTACCATGTAGATTCAAACCATTCTGTCAAATTGCTCAAGTCTCATCAGAATTGACAGAAGCTTCTAAAGTAACAGTGTAGATCTCGACACATCCCGTGTACTTACTACTACACAACAGCAAGCTCTATAGATGGACAGGTATGAGCCATGCATAAGGTACAAGTTGGCATGTAGGTTCAATTGCTTTATCTCCTGACTGTTCATAATCTACAAAACTTGACAGATTCTTCTTACAAGTTTGTGTTATTAATATGTATGAGCCGTCCCGCGAGAAAACCAACATTGTGGACTCTGCTGAAATATCGACCGGATCAGCCCAAGCATGCCGCGCAAGCTTACCCAGACAGACACTTTTCGCCTCCTATGGATTTTCCGTTTCAGGAATCACTACTCTATACCTCCAAGACGGAATGTGTAGGCCGGATCAGTCTGCGTGGACAGCTATTCTGGTCGATACATTACGCAGATGCCATAATGTTGGTTTTCTTGCGAGATGGCTCAAATGTGGACAGTGTCGATCTTAATCAGTCTGCAGATGCAAAGGCTGATCGGGATCGGATCTACACTTTTCAGAAAAGCTAAATGGTGCCATTACCAATTGAAAGTCTGTTTGAAGCATGCCCATAGAACAACGTTTGCCTATATAAGATCCCCAGCTTTCAACTCATCAAGGTAACATAAATATTTTAACTTCAAAAACGAATATCTTTTTTTTTCCCTTTATTTCAACTCCATCATATTTTACAAAACGACAATCATGACACTTAGCAATACTCCCGAAAACCCCCAATAACATAATTGGCAGCCGTCTTGTAACCGGATGAAGAGATACACAGCACAACTAGATGAATCCAATTGATTATGATGCCAATGTTTTATATATGAATGAATTGATGATTATACTTTCATGGAGATAGCCATGTATCCTATTCACCAGTTGAGTGAAGTAAAGAGTGTATTTAACTTTCTTTCTTTTTGCATCCTACTGTCAATTAATCAACGGAGGACTAGTTGAGGACTAGTTAAGGAGAAGTAAAATAGGTCTTACTTCCATGATATCTCGGTTAGCACTCTTTAACCCTTTCCCTCATATAGACGATTTCTGCAGTAGACGACTTTTAAAAACACTGACAAAAGAAAATTGCTCAAAACGAGCAATTTCTCCTTTTGCCACAATGTTTTCAACTCTTCTCAGTAATTATACCTACATTTATAGAGCTTTTCCGCGAATTTGCCTAGATTCTTTTAATGTCATCTTAGTCATGCAGATTTGTCTCATGTGGGAAAGGGTTAACACTTTTGCTGTGGGAAATCAAAAGAATCCTCCCAATGAGACGATTCTTTCGAGTACCCACATAATAAGGTTAGAGGGTCATATTAGGATTTTAGAACATGAAGAGCTCTGCAGCGGTCAATTAGTAAAATCAATAGGTTCACCATGATTAACTTGACAACATCCAATAATTACATATTTAACAAATGTCTTGATTAGATTTATGGAAAATCACCAATAATTGAAGGAGGCAAGAAATGTTTTGTACATATATTTACTTAGTAAATAAGTTAATCTGATGACTGCTCAGCTGTCCTTTTCAAAACATAACTATGATTTCCATTACAATTCGACATGCATTAGACGTTTTCAGAAGGAATTCTGTGGATAGAGAAGCTGGTCTTTGGTCGTCACATTCAAAGTATCCAGTACCAATATTCATCAATCAAAGATCATGCCCAATACCGTACAGTATAGGCTATAGCTGCCTTTTGGTTAAATTTAGTAAAGAACTTGAAGAAAGGCATAGGACCGCTAACACTTCTATCATTTAAGGACTAAATTATCTATTTACCGTTCCCACATAAAGATTTTTTTTTCGACATCTCTGCAGAAAGAAAACTTTAGAAAACAATGCAACAAAAGAAGAAATTGCTTATCATGAGCAATTTCTCATTTTACCACAATGTTTTCAACTCTATTCAGCAAATAAAGTAACATTTATTGAGGTTCTCCATTAAAATTGTTGCACGTGGAAAATGGTTGAAATTTCACACAAAAAACACCAAAATTGATCATGGCCTTTCTTTTGATCCCAGGGCAGCCAAGACATGTTTATAGTCATGATGAACACGTTTTTTGAGCAGTACTTTGGTGCAGGTTTCATCTCCTTGTCCCTAGTTCTATAATCCACATTTCCATTCACTGTTTAAAATTGTTTGTGTATGTGTTATGATGTGATGTTTATCCCTCTTCCTCTTCCCCTTCGTCCTCTCCGCCCTCATCCTCTTCCTCACCCTCCTGTAAACAAAAACGACACAAATGGTCAAACCACAACTCTGTTTTTAATGAAATAATACCCTTCACTGATAAACCCCCATGTTGTTGGTTCTCAACAGACGTATCACAACCGTACAGTTCCCTTGACCACCAACAACAACAACACAGGGTTGGTTTTCTTAACCCTTTCCCTCATACGACAAATTTGCAGCAGACGACTTTGAACGTATTTTGTCAAAAAATGGAAAATCTCTTTAATGGAATGGATAACAAATGACTATAAGTGGAAAACATTGTGGGCAAAGGTGAAATTGCTCATCATGAGCAATTTCACCTTTGCCCACAATGTTTTAAAAAGTCGTCTGCTGCTATTGCGTTAAAATGCGTCTGCAGGTGGGAAAGGGTTAACCCTATCCCTCATGATACGACACAATTTTGCAGCAAAAGACTTCGAACATAATTTTGACAAAAAATAGAAAATGGACAAATATGACTAAAAGTGGAAAACATTGTGGCCAAAGGAGAAAATTACTTGTTTTGAGCAAATTTCTTCTTTTGTAGCCATGTTTTCCAAAAAAACAAACATATATGAGGTAAAGGGTTAATAACAGAAATATTGTGGGGAAAAGAACAGCAGTCTTTTCTAAAGTCATCAATACTTTCAGTCCTGACTGACCAATTTTCATGCAATAATTGGTTGAACAATGAAGGAAATAGATGAAAAATGAGCTTTTGACAGTTTTCCAAAGTTATATTCGCCACCAATTCATGCAATCTGATAAAATTTGTTTGACTGGGGTTTGCACCATTTTCAACAGTATCTAACCCTTTCCCTCATATAGACGCTTTCTGATGCCCATGCAGCAGACAGCTTTTTGAAAACATAGTGACAAAAGAAGCAATTGATCAAAATAAGCAATTTCTCCTTTTGCCACAATGTTGCTGTATACATGTGGAAAAGGGTTAAGAGACAGTTCACTTATCCATGATCTCTGGGCGACTAACAAGTACTAACTAGGCTAGGACATGAACCCTTGCCTGATGGCACATTGACAATTCACCATAACATCAAACCAGGTCGAAAATTCCCAATGCTTACCTCAACAGGTTCTAGCAATCTCATGAAATAATGTACGTGAGACATTTCTTGAAGACACATTCTGACTTATTGGGGCAAACAGTTCAGATGAAATGAAAACATAGTACCAAAAGGAGAAACAGCTAGTGAGCATTTTTCTCCTTTTGCCTTGATGTTTTCATCTCCATTCATAACTTCACAACCTTTAAGTACAGATATTTTCAATAATCTTCCCATGTTTTCGAACTTGTCAGCTACTTTCTGATTTATCTTATATTGCCAAGGGTAAAATGTTACATACATCATCCTCTCCATCAAAATCTTCCCCATCTTCTTCATCCTCCAAATCTTCCAGATCTTCATCCCCTCCTGGCCCAACACCTCCTTCTTCATCAATCTCCGAAGCCTGAAAATTTGTTATAATTGAAGTTTTCAATTTTGTTACTCATTAACCCCTTACCTCATATAGACGCTTTCTAATGCCTCTGCAGCAGATGGCTTTTTGAAAACATAGTGCAAAAGAAGAAATTGCACAAAACGTGCAATTTCTCCTTTTGCCACAATGTTTTCCACTTTTTGTCATAGGTTATCCATTCAATTATGGAGGTTTTCTATTTTTTGACAAAATACATTCAAAGTCATCTGCTGCAGAATTGCCGTATGAGGGAAAGAAAGGGTTAAACATAGTGCATTCAAAGTTCAGGACTATATTTTAAACTATAATCTCAAAATGTTGGGATTAAATTTTTAAGTCCAAAACCTTCATTTTTAATGAAAAAGGCCAGTGTGATTTATCACAGATGTGATACAAGTCAAAATGACAGAATAAGATTGTTGTTTGTAACAACAGACTTTTTAGTTTTGCCTTTATATCATCTGAAAACGCAAAAATCTGCAGCAGACGACTTTGAAAATGTCTGCTAAAAAATATGGTAAATCTCTATAATTATAGGTATAATTACTGAAAATGGTGGCAAAAGTCATCTGCTGCAGATGCGTCTATAATCTATAGGTGGGAAAGGGTTACATGTAGGTCATATTAATATCAAATTCACAGCACGAGAATAAAAAGATAATGTAGTAGTGTCAGTCAGTCCCATTTACCACAGCTCCGGGAGTGAAATGTCTTTGTAATTTGTCCACATGCGCATACTGAGCATGTACTGGTGGTCTCAAGCAAGCAGACATGTAAGCTGAAAACTTTAAGCTTTTTACATCAATTTTATAAAAGTAAGTTTGAACTTTGCTTAGTCATAGGTTAAAGAAGATATGTCTTAATGTCACTGCACAGAAACAATATGTTCCAGCCAAAATCAATTCAAAACTATAAAAACAAAAGTGTGTACAAACCAGGTAGTACTGTAACGGGTTTGGCCAGATGTCGTCCTTGATCACCTCTCCTAGTTCATCGGCACCAGCATCGCCGTGATCAGAAAACCAACAGAAGAAAGACTCCTGCTCCTCCGCGCTCCTTTTTCTACCACCCTTGGCTGGTGAGTTTGATTTCTTTGTGAGATCCTAGAGATATGCACTTTAATTTTTAGAATTCTATATATAAAGGATACATTAACTTTTTCCCTCATATAGACGCTTTCTGACGCCTCTACAGCAGACAGCTTTTTGAAAACAATGACAAAAGAAGAAATAGCAATTTCTCCTTTTGTCACAATGTTTTCTACTTTAAGTCATAGGTTAAATGGATAACCTGTTTTTTTGTCAAAATATGTTGAAAGTTGTCTGCTGCAATATTGTCTTATGTCTATGAGGGAAAGGGTTAAACCCATTACCCACACTGACGACATTTGATGTCAGCTGTTGCAGATAACTCTTGAAAACATTGCAATGAAAGGTGAAATTGCTCGTTTTTTTTCAAAGCGAGCAATTTCACCTTTAATTGCAATATTTTCAACTCTTTATCAAAAAGTTACTTCCAGTTTTCCAGACTTTTCAACTTTTTCATCTGTTGATTGTCAAGTAGACAACATTTGAAATATCATGTGAAGTAAAGAATTTAAGCTGTTAGAGCTATTCTTGGATCCACCAACCCAAACACATGGGGGTTTGGTCGAGTATTAAATAATGTGAAAATGTTTGTCAATACTCATTGAACCCCTTTCCCACTTGCATCCAAGGCAGATGACATTTGAAACCATTGCGACAATAGGAGAAGCTGCTCAAAATGAGCAATTTCTATTTTTGCCCATATGATTTCAAAAACATTTGCTGTGGCACAGCTTTGTTGTCAATGAAAGGCTTAACCAGACCTCATTTATCCTGTAAATGATTCTGAAAAATATATACAGTAACACTCTTGGATAACATTATTTAAAGTTATAAACAAGAAACCGCTGAAGACGGTAAGGCCGGATTGTCGGCAATTTGACCTTGAAAATCGAACCATAGAAATCGATAGAACTTGTTACCTTCAGGCAAAGTTTCAAGTTTGTAACCCTTTCCAGTGCTGAGATTTTGCCTCAACCTGAAACTTTAACCAAAATGTTGACAGACAGACAAACATCGCCAATCTATAGAGCGGAATTGCTAGAGCAATCCGGCCAAAAATAATAATTCTTACTTGAAATATCCTTATCCCACATACAACAAATCTGCAGCATGCAACTTTGAAAACAACTAGGCAAAATATCTCCATATTAACTAGTGTAGAAAACATTGTGGCAAAGAAGAAATAGCTCAAAATGAGCCATTTCTTCTTTTGCCACATTATTTCCAAAAATCATCAGCTGGATGGAGTCATCTCAAGCATGAAACGGTTAACTAACCCTTTCCCTCAAACGACAATTCTGCAGCAGACAACTTTGAATATATTTTGTCAAAAAATAGAAAATCTCTATAATTGAATGGATAACGACTAAAAGTGGAAAACATTGTGACAATAGGAGAAATTGCTAATTTTGAGCAATTTCTTCTTTTGTCACAATGTTTTCAAAAAGCAGTCTGCTGCAAAGGCGTCAGAAAGCGTCTACATGAGGGAAAGGGTTCAGAATACCCAGGTAGGCCAGTTGGCAGTCAATCCAAGGGACGACAAATTCAATCCTGCCCAACAAATGAAAATTCATTTCTTCTCACAGTATAGAAATCTGAACAAACAAGTCGTAATTACATAGTACTTACTTTGTCTGTACACCATATGATGGGCGTAGATTTTGATGACGGCTCCCCAGTGTCATTCAGATGAAATTCTTTTGAAATGATTTTATTTTCAAAATATTGGTTAGTGTCGAAATGCTGAAAAAAGGTATAAAAAAACCATTTATTAACATTTTACCATATTTATATCTGTGTCCTAAATTAGGATGTATTGAACTCTTAAATCAAAATTTAGATTCAGACTTTTCAAGAATATATTTTTTTAAATGATTATCCAGGACCCAAAATATAATATTATAATTTATTGATTCATTTAGACTCATTAGGTTGCATGCCAAGGCCTACAATAAAGCATATTTTCAGAAAATCTGCATGGTCATTAAAATATCAAGATATTAAAAAAAAAAAAAAAGTCTAATAATTCTATATTTTTTTCGGAAAGGATTCTTTTGAGTACCCACAACATAGGGTTAAAGGGTCAAATAAGTTCTAGAACATAATATCTAGACCCCAGATGTTACTTACAAAGTTGATTTTGTATCCCGATTTGATATCTTCAAACTCCTGTACTTCCACCTTTGTGAGGTACTGTAATGCTTCTTCATCTTCCTCATTCAGTAATGCGGACACTTGAGGATGATTTACAAACTGACCAGTGGTCAAGGAAAAGGCATATTGAATTGAAAGTTTGCTGAAAATAATGATTCACAAAGAGATCAACTCTTTTCCCAAATACAACAAATCTGCATCATACGACTTTAAAATGTCTACTAAAAAATATTGAAAATTTTATTATTGTAGGTATAATTACTGAAAAAAGTTTAAAATTTTGTGACAAACATTTCTCCATTCGTCACAATGTTTTCAAAAGTCGTCTGCTGCAGGTGCGTCGAAAAAGTTAACCATTTCCCTCATACGACAATTCTGCAACAGACGACTTTGAACGTATTTTCTCAAAAAATAGAAAATCTCCATAATTGAATGGATAACCTATGACTAAAAGTGGAAAACATTGTGACAAAAGGAGAAATTGCTCGTTTTGAGCAATTTCTGCTTTTGTCGCTATGTTTTCAAAAAGCTGTCTGCTGCAGAGGCGTCAGAAAGCTTCTACATGAGTGAAAGGGTTAAAGGTACATGTGCTGTCTGCAAACACAGAACATCATTAACCCTTTCCCTCATATAGACGCTTTCCGACGCCTCTGCAGCAGACGGCTTTTTGAAAACATAGTGACAAAAGGTGAAATTGCACAAAACGAGCAATTTCTCCTTTAGCCACAATGTTTTCCACTTTTCGTCATAGGTTATCCATTCAATTAATGGATAACCTATTTTTTGAGAAAATATGTTCAAAGTCGTCTGTTGCAGAATTGTCGTATGCGAGGTCAAAGACTGATGATGGATAGAACAGAACAGCGATCTATAAGTATGCAGATACAACTACATTATATTGCCAAGGTGTAGCATTGTATATCTTGTATATGATCCAGAATTCTTTGTCCAATAAATTCTGGATCATAAATATATATATATATATATATATATATATATATGTATGAGCATTTTTATAGAAATATTTGCAATTTAAATTAAGCCAATATTTAACCCTTTCCCTCATGCAACAATTCTGCAGCAGACGACTTTGAACATATTTTGTCAAAAAATAGAAAATCTCTATTATTGAATGGATAACGTATGACTAAAATTTGAAAACATTGTTGCAAAAGGAGAAATTGCTCAAAAAGCCATCTGCTGCAGAGGCGTCAGAAAGCGTCTATATGAGGGAAAGGGTTAAAACAAGTTAGTTAACTTGCCTGGAGAACCATTTAAATAATTTCTCTACTGCATCTACTTTCAATTTTGAAAAAACTGTAAAGGACATTTCAACAAAAAGTTGTTTCTATCAGTTACGCTCTGTTTGACATTAAAGGATACAGCAGTAACCCAGAAGTTTGGAATCTTTGCGATGAGTTCTGATCTTTTCTGAAAGAAAGGCTGTCGCAGTTTGTTGTATTTTTGTTCCACTTTAAGGATTTCTTCACTAGCCTGCTCATTCAGTCTGTCAATCTCATTCTGCACTTCATCGATCTGTTCAATTGCTTCCTGTTGCTCTTTGTCTGAAAATATTGTTTCAGTGATCATTTTACAAATCATTTAAAAGTTTAGCATTTCACCCACCACCTGCAGACAAATTTTGAATTTGTGCCATTTTACCAAAATGTTTTCAGCTCGTTTCAAATAATTTAACTTTCATTAAGTAAATTTTACATAGATATTTCATGTTTTTGAAGTCTTATTTTCTGGTCTGACCTCACAATTATAGTTGTCATCACCATCATCTTGTTTTGGTTGAATGAATAATTCTATAATGTACATGAGTACGCTATCAATGTAAATTGTGGGATATGGATGTGTGATGTAGGCTGATATAGACTGTATACAGTTTTATAGTTTGATATTGGTATGCACTGTTGTATTTGTTTCAATTATTAGTCATCGCTTTTATTGTCGTAACAATTAAATAACTTAATTTTATTTTTGCTTCTCGTAAAGGGATTATGTTTTGTAAATTGTACATACTTGTTTGTTATTTACTATAGGCAAATGTGCCTGAATGTAATAAAATGTATTGTAGTGTTCAATGCGGACCCCACCACTACCAAAGGAACATCCCTGTGAAGTTTAATCAAAAATTGGACAAGTGGTACCTTTTAGATGTCGTTTGAAGAAATTGTTTACGTACGACAATCAGAATCTCACCTCTGCCATGAGCACAAATTGCAGTATATAACTGAGCATGGAAAGGAACCAAGGGGGTCTTTTCTCACCTACACTCTCTTGTATCTAACTCTTGTCTATTGCATCTATCTGCTACTGTCAGATGCTTGTACAAAATATAGTGTACCTAAGGAGCTAAAAAAGCTTATGCTCAATCAGAGAATTTGGTCTCTATAATTATATTAGATTACATGATTTGCTCGATATACATTTTTAAGCTCTCAAGTTCAGGTCAAATTGTTTACTTCAATGATTGTTTTTTTTTTTACATCTAAAATATTTCAAATTGCCAATTATTTGTGTTAATGAAAAAGAACTTCAGATATGGTAAACAGCATGTGGTCAAAAAGCAAAATAATCCCTTTGTCTTGGTAGAATCATGGTTTAACTTCCAAGACATCAGTTTTTTTCTACATTAATAAAAACTCTATTATGGGAAGCCATTCAGCAATAAAATCTTACAACGGTTCGGGGGAGTCATTACCGTTATAAGTGAAGGGCGTCACATGCGATACTCATTCTACTTTGATTAAATTTGAAAAAGCATGGTCGTGACGTAATTTAATATTCTATTTTCGGTTTCAAAAGCCATCTAAATTATATGGAATTGAGAGGGAGAATGGAAATTCTAACTGAAAATCGAATAAAACATAAAAACAAAACAACACTAACTGTTGTAGAACGGGCAAACATCTGACAATGTATAAAATTACTTTTTCGAAATAAACAAAGCACAGATCGCGTGCGGCGATCGTGTTCGAGCATTCATTTCTAAATTTGGTGTTAACTTTTGAAAAACATCAAACTTGAAATTGATAGAAAAACAACATAATCAAGTGATACTACTTCATTGATTTCAAAACATAAGGTGACTTACCAGCCTGTTCATCGGCAGTATCTGCCCCATTCTTTTCTTCAGTCTTAGCTTGCTTTGCAGTGGTAGCCATCTTTTCGCGAAAGAGATCGATTGACGCATGCGCATTAAAGTAAACAGTACGGGAAGTTCGCGCGGAGCCAAACCTAGTGCGAAAATGAATGGTTACCGATTTAGTATTGGCAATTCTTTGATACAGGAGAACCAATTGTTTATCCACACATAATGAATAACCAACCATAGTGCGCGTTGTTATTTTGATCTCCTTCTATATTTCAAACGACACAAAATGTTAACTTATTTAACCATATCACCAAACAATTTTAAGAACTAGAGTTTAATTATAAACCTCAATTATCGTCTAGGCTGATAAAGTAAGAAATAAGTAAAAGGCTTATCAATCTGGGACTTCGTATTTTCGAGATCTATTTTTTTTTAAATTTCATTTTCATTTCTCCGTAAACATCTTCTGAAGTAGACATTTATTTTTGCACCGACCAGGGTCGTATCTTTGCAATAATCAATGTGTAGGCCGTCTCGTGAGAAAATCAACATTGTGGACTCTGCGTAAAGTATCGATCCGGATCAGGCTAAGCATGCCACACAGGCCTACCCGGATAGACACTTTTTTGCCTCCTGTGGGTATCACTACTCTATACATATATCCCCCTAAGACAGAATGTGTCGGCCGGATCAGCCTGCGCGGACAGCACAGGCTGATCTGGTCGATACATTACGCAGATGTGCATCGCCGCAGCTGCATTTTGGGGGCATGTTGAGAAAAAACGTGCCTACAGTGCCTTGATTAGAATTGATGGACTATTTATAACTTAAATCTGGGTAGGGTCACTATGCCTACATATGGTTGTTCATGAACTTCACATCATCATCACGATCATCATCCTCATCCCCACCACCACTAACACAATCATCATAATCCCCCACCACCAACACAATCATCATAATCTCACCACCACCGACACAATCATCGTAATCCCAACCACCACCAACATAATCATCATAATCCCCACAACCAACACCACAATCATCATAATCCCCCACCACCTACACAATCATCATAATAATCATCCCCACCACCACCACAATCATCATCGTCACAATTAATCAGCATGCAAAGCCTGATCAGATCGAGTCTCGGTATCTCAGTCGGTAGCGACGCGGGCTGTCAATCCAGGGGTTGTGAGTTAGAATCCCAACATTCTTTCTGACATTTGATAAAAGTCAATGCGACTAGCATAATTCGGCTTTCACCAACGGGCAATCAGTCTATGACGAAAAGCAGCCAATTGCTTGGGAAGTTTGTTGTGTGGATTACTGGTTTGGGGAAGACAGGAAAGACATGAGTTGGTGAACTGGCCGCCGTGATATGACTGGACAATTGTTGAAAATGGCGTTAAATCACAATCTGAACAGAAACACCATTAACACTTCCCCACATACAGCAAATCTGCAGCAGACGGCTACAAAAACATGAAAAATCTTCATAAATGAGAGTTTAATCATTAAAAGAGTTGAAAACATTGTGGCAAAAGGAGAATTAAATTGCTCGTTTTTTTTAGCAATTTCTTCTTTTGTCATAATGTCCCCCCCCCCCCCCCCTTCCCCCCCCCCCCCTCCCCCCCCCCCCCCCCCCCCCCCCACACACACACACACACACACAAATCGTCAGAAAGCGTCTATATGGAGGACAGGGTTTTAATTAAATTGTTGCGGGAAATTCGGATGTTATTACATACATATATTTGTAGAATTATCTGAATCTTCATGCACCTACTTTCCACATAAGATTTGGTTTCCTGGTTCAATGTAGACCAATAGCCTATCAAACGTTGTTAACCCTTTCCCAGATCAAACAAGCCGTGTCCCGGTAGCTCAGTCGGTAACGACGCGGGCTGACAATGCAGGGGTTGTGAGTTCGAATCCCGACGCGGCCATTTTTCTTTCCGACGTTTGACAAGAGTCATTGCGACATGCGTCATTCGCCTTCCACCAATGGGCTAAGTCTATGTGGAAAAGCAGCCAGTTGCTTGGGAAGAATGTTGTGTACAGTACTGGTGCGAGAAAACCAGGACACACATGGGTAGGCCGCTGTTATATGACTGAAACATTGTTAAAATCGGCGTTAAACCCCAATCAATCAATTAATCAACCAGATAAAACAAATCTGCAGCAGACAACTTTGAAAAACATCTAGGCAAAAATATGAAAACGTTCTACAAATAACAGTGTAGGGTTTATTTTTAAATAGAGTTGAACACATGATGACAACACGAGAATTTTTTTTTTTTGCCACATTGATTTCAAAAGTCATCTGTGTAATATACATCTCTGATGAAACAATCTTAGAACTGTACCTTCCTAAACCTTGATTAATGTGCACCCTAGTAGAATTAGTCTCACAGTTTTTAGCGTTTCATACACTGGTATTGTTCAGTATTAACACGTTCGATCCCTCATATATACGCTTTCTGACGCCTCTGCAGCAGATGGGTTTTTGAAAACAAAGTGACAAAAGAAGAAATTGCTCAAAACGAGCAATTTCTCCTTTTCCCACAATGTTTTCACCTTTTAGTCATAGGTTATCCATTGAATTATGCGTCATTCGTCTTCCACCAATGGGCTAAGTCTATGTGGAAAAGCAGCCAGTTGCTTGGGTAGATTGTAGTGTGGAGTACTAGTGTGAGAAAAACAGGAAATGCATGAGTAAGTGAACTGGCCGCCGTGATATAAACTGAGAAATGGTTAAAAACGGCGTTAAACCCCAATCAATCAATAAATCAATCCATTTAATTATAGAGATTTTCTATTCTTTGACAAAATATGTTCAAAGTCGTCTGCTGCAGAATTGTCGTATGAGGGAAAGGGTTAAAGCAGACGGCGTTTTGAAAACATAGTGACAAAAGAAGAAATTGCACAGAACGTGCAATTTCTCCTTTTGCCACACTGTTTTCCACTTTTAGTCATAGGTTATCCATTTGACAAAATATGTTCAAAGTCGTCTGCTGCAGAATTGTCGTATGAGGGAAATGTTTAATGTAGAACTTTTTATAGTGCATACACTATGTCGAGGGCTTGGCGTGAAACGGTTGTAACTAAAATTGGTATTTTGTTACCAAGGTTAATCACCTCGCCATAATATCTTTATAAACGTTAAATCTTTTTTTCTTGGTAAACAATGGAAATGTATGTGCCATTGCTCGTTCTGAGCAATGGCACCTGAATTTGCAATGTTTACAAAGGGGTCGAAATTGCCCCTAAACCAGGGTTTTCAAAATAGGTTTTTAGTTACAACCGTTTCACGCCAAGCCCTCGATGTGTTTACTTATTTTTGATGTCAATAGACCGATCCCGCTGATAAGAGTTGTGTAAACTATCTAGTAAATAAGCTATCGTTTATATCACAGTAGTGCACATTTAACCTCTACTTTAGTACGTTTTACAATCAAGTTATTTTTATTCTCTTGTATTAATTAATGCTTTTTGTCGGCTCTGCATCAAGAACTTTTGAAAAAACCTTGTTGCAAAAGGAGAAATTGCTCACTTTTTCTCCTTTTGTCACACTATTTTCTATTTTATAGATTTTTTATATATTTTTTTCTTAATAAAAAAAAGGTGCTTAAATAGTGTACATAGTGTATCGCAACTTTACAAATTAAAAGTTTATATTTTAAAGTTCATTATTTTGTATGATTGTTAAAATAGTAAGAAATGCACGCTTTACGTTGAAGGAGCAATTTATCTTTTTGCAACAGTATTTTCAAATTTACAATCATTTTGTTCATTTACCAAAAAAACAACACTTTTTATCATTGACTAAATGTTTTCATAATCGTCTACGTCGGAAAGGGTTAATTAGGAATACGTACGTGATTCATATTGAACATTTAAGGTAAACAGTAGTCAACTCATTTAAACGCTTGACACAATTTTGACTATTTTCAAGTTGGCATAGTACGAAATCGAATACGCCAACAAACCTGTTTACAAATAATCGATATATACAGATTATAGAACCGTGTCCAAAGGGCCACAACTCAATTATCGATTTTAAACTTAATCTCGGGCCTCGGAAAGGGACGCAATACCTGCAAATCTTCAGAAATAGTGCCACATGCAGTATTCAAAAGAGTCAGTACGACCAACTTAAACATTACAATCTTCTGCTGATGTGTCAAGATATGTTTGCATGTGGGAAAGGGTGCAATAACTACACAAACGATTCGTTGAGTAATCCGATTTAGAACTTCCTCGTTGGTGAAGGGCTAAGAGCATTCGTTATATAAAGAGTTGTAGTTTCAAGTCCCTGGTTCGCTAAAAAACAACAACACTGAAGTGGTAAGGCATATATTAAGAGTGGTAGATTCGAGTCCCTGGTTCGCCAAAAAACAACAACACTAAAGTGGTAACTTCCTCTGTGGTATAGCGATACAGCGTCCGCCTCGGGTGTGAGAGGTTGCGGGTTCGATCCCCGGAGAGTCACACCAAATATTTAAAAGACATTGTAGTAACGGCTTTCCCTCCTAGACGCTCCGGATTGTAAGGATAGTTAACATCACGAATGGCCCGCCAGTATCAAAATAAATGGACGAGTCAGGGACGTAGCTTTGCAATAATCAATGTGAAGGCCGTCTCGGGAAAAGATCAACACTGTGGACTCTGCGTAAAGTATCGACCCGGATCAGCCTAAGCATGCCACACAGGCCTACCCGGGTAGACACTTTTCGCCTCCTGTGGATTTTCTGTTTCAGGAATCACTACTCTATATATCTATCCCCCTAAGACGGAATGTGTCGGCCGGATCAGTCTGCGCGGACAGCGCAGGCTGATCTGGTCGATGCATTACGCAGATGTCTATCGCCGCAGCTGCATTTTGGGGCATTTTGAGAAAAAATGTGTAGGCACGTGCCTACAGTGCCTAAAGGGAGCTACGCCCCTGCGAGTATAACTGGTAACTTACACAAGAAACGCCTCTGCAGCAGAAAACAGTGTTAAATACCCCATAAGAACAAACAAACCGTGCTGAGCATGTTAATATTTATTTTGTATTCGGGATCCGAAATTATAAAACTTTCCCGTTTTGCCCATATTGCTCCCGGACCCCCCTAAACTGTTGATCATTACGTCGGCTGTCCCGGAAAGGTCACCAAAAATTAGCACATGTATGCCTAACAGAACAAGATGTAATAAGGTTTTGGTTGAATACACCAATCAAATTGCAGCTTTTGACTAGCTAGTCTGGAGTACCTTCCCCTTATTACTAGTAGTACGGCGGGAACCAGCCTATTGACTAGCACGCTTCCGAGCGATCGATATGTTAGGTAAATCTGCATACACTATGGTCTGGTTCCCGACGTACTACAGTACATTAGTACGTCTGGCATGAACCAACAATAGTGATTATATTGGTTACCTCCCCTTATATATCACTGGAATATGTCTGATCCGATAATGCAATGGTAGGGGCAGGTAACTACAGACTAGGTTGTATGATGTTTTACGCCGCTTTCAACACTTTTCCAGTTTCATCACAGCGTTTCCTGGGTAAGTCATTAGTACTACTGGTCCATTTAACCTGACACCAGCCAGTCAGCCCGCATCCATGACGGGCAGCCATTACTCCCATTTTTAAAGTCTTTGGTATGACCCGGCAGGGAATCGAACCTGCGACCTCCCGCACTTGAGGCGGACGCTATACCACTACACCACCGAGTTGATCTCCAGACTAAATACCCATGGCTCCGAGCGACATGTTAAGGAATTGTCGTCTGATGTTGACAAACCTGAAGTCGTCTGTTTCAGAAACAGGTTTTGAAATTCGCAGCGTATGCTGTCACTGCTTATCACTGGCATGACCTTAGCATAGAACCAGTCCAACGTTTGATCGGTATTCCCATTAATAGGTCAAAGGAATGCAATTCGGATCGGAGCGCCGGGCAGACAAGTTTAGTCGAGGGAACTTCGGATGAATCCATAGGACTGAAGTGGTCTCCCATTGGACAATATTGCTTTTTGTTGAAAGTGTTGTTAATAAAGTTAAATACCCTCTGACTAATTTGTAACCAAAACAGTGTTTTTACATTTAGCTATATTGACAGCTTTAGGGCGGTCAATATATTCTATATTTAACATGTTTTTTTTTTTAAATTGAAAGTAAAATTTTACTGCGGGATAAGGGTGACCTTTCATTTGACGTCATAGCTCAAATAAAGGAAAGACAACAATTTAGTTTTTATGCTTGTTTGGTAGTTTTATGAATGAACTTAAAATGAATATAGGTTTCTGGGTTATTTGAATTGTTGGGAAAGCCGGAGCCATAGCCCGAAACGCTATAACGGTCGCCTATGGAAAATGAATTGCTTCCATCTGACCTAAATGTCAAAACCTCTCGGAAGGTCGGGATTCGTGTGACAATGAGAGTTTGAGGACCTGGTTCTAGTCTACTGTGGCCTCTCATTCGCTAGACCTTTATCTGGGCCACGTCACGCGAAAATCGACGCGACCGACGGTAATCCAAGCCAGTCTGCACATCCGCTGCGGTCTAATCAGGTTCACCGTCTGTTTGGTAACCTCTAGAGAACGGTTATGGCAATGCAATACCACACTGTATTAACTCATTCGCTGACAAAGACAATTAAAGGCTTTTGCAAACAATGTAGATTCAGGTGAGAGAGCTCGTAATGAGCTGTCTCTCCCGAAATCTGTAGTGTTTGCCACTTAGCCATTACATTTTACCAAATTTCCTGTTGGACGAAAAATTAGTGTGATCCAATTTTCAACATGGAAGAGTCGATTTAAGGAAATTTGACGGTGAAAGAGTTACCCAAAAACAAAAACAAAGATCATCTGAGCCGTTTCGCGAGAAAACCAACATTGAGGGCTCTGCGTAAAGTATCAACCCGGATCAGCCTAAGCATGCCGTGCAGGCTTACCCGGATATACACTTTTCCCCTCCTGTGGATTTTCTGTTTAAGGAATCACTACTCTATACATATATCCCCCTGAGACGGAATGTGTCGGCCCGGATCAGTCTGCGCGGACAGCGCAGGCTGATCTGGTCGATACATTACGCAGATGCCATAATGTTGGTATTCTCGCGGGACGGTTGACGTGGCTTAACCCTTTACCACATACAGACACCTCCGCTGCAGAAGACCTTTAAAAACATTTTGAAAACAGAGAAAAGGCCCATGATTAGCCAATTAAACCCTTTTGCCACAGTGTTTTGAAAACATTCAATTTTATTTATAGAGATATTTCTTTGTTTTTCCTAGATATTTTAAAAGTCGTCTGCTGCAGATTTGTTGTATGTGGGAAAGGGTTGATCCTGTTTTACATTGCCATCTTTGACGTTCTGTTGTATCTTTAACCCCTTTCTCCATAAGCTTATTTAATTAACCCTTTCCCTCATATAGACGACTTCTGACGCCTCTGCAGCAGACGGCTTTTTGAAAACATAGTGACAAAAGAAGAAATTGCACAAAACGTGCAATTTCTCATTTTGCCACAATGTTTTCCACTTTTTGTCATAGGTTATCCATTCAATTATGGAGATTTTCTATTTCTTGACAAAATATGTCTGCTGCAGAATTGTCGTATGAGGGAAAGGGTTAAACAATGGGTGTAACAACACGTATTATCACGACTAATTCCTATTTTCTTCCAAAACCAACCTGTGTTTAAAGACCACCCGTGGGAAGAAAACAATCTGGTCTTTGTACACAGGTGATCTTTTATCGGAGAGTCATTTATGCAGAATATTAGTTAATGGGAAATTAAAAGTTTGGTTGCTTTAGACAGGGACTTGTTATATAAAGGGTTATTGCACAGGGCAATAGACAGGGAATTGCTAAACAAAGGTGGTCTTTGTTACAGGTTTGACTATAGTTGTCTGCTACAGAGGTATAGACAAGATGTCTATATAAGGTCACAGGTTAGCGGATGTATCGGTTATTCCGAGTTGTTAATTTTTCACAACGTCCAGAAGGTCGATTTACACGTGGCGTGATTCATTATTAGTGCTTCTTGGAGGGATGTTACAGGTACTATTACTGTCTTATCTTACTTTACCCTTTGTTCTGTTTCTGTCCTTCATTTCTGTCTTCGTAACGGTATATTCAAACACGCAAATAATCCCTGCATTTTGTTTAGTAATTCGCACTTGTTATTAGTTAAACAATATATACATGTACAGGAGTATAGTACGATCGATGAAAACCAACGTCAATAACTTGAGTCGGGAACCAAAATAACTTAGCGTTATTGACATAATAAAATTGACAACGAAACGTAAGCCAAAACGGATTTGTATGTTGATTGATATCCCTAACACTGTCAGAAAAAACCCAAATCCCAATCTGCGTGTGATGTTTTATAAACATCAACAACAACAACAACAACCAACTGTTCATTCTGTCATGACCGTGTAAAAACTAAAGCAACACAATCATCGAGTACAACTCCAAGTGTCACTTTAACTCAAAACAATCTTTATCTTACAAAGCAACGACCTAACATTTGTGGTAGGTCGAATGGTAAAGGGAGGTTTTCAGTCAGAGAATTTAAGTTTTAACAGAAAGTCGTGAAGTGCAGATTTATATTTTATATTCTAGTTTGGGAATACAACACGTATTCAAAGGCAATACGGAATATGCTACCTACGAAACGTAAGATTTTATTTTCAATATGGTACATCGGCCGACCTACATACACGTGTATATATTTATATAAATTATTTAACCATTTTCCAGCACTGATTATCAACTCTGCAGTAGATGACTTTGAAAACATTTTGGCAAACATACGGAAAAATTCCTACAAACAAAAGTATTTTTTGAGAAAAATGTTCAAAACACTGTGGCAAAAGCAGAAATTTCCACAATGTTTTCAAAAGTCGTCTGCTGCAGAGGCGTCAGATATCGTCTACATATGGGAAAGAGTTAATCAATAAATGTCCTCGCGTAATTGAGGGTATTGTGGTAATAGCAAACAGTGGAACCTCAGGCGAGCCTATACAAAAGCACAGCCTCATCAGAGGTTTAACTCTCTGCCTCTAAGTATTTGAGCCGTCCCGCGAGAAAACAAACATTATGGCCTCTGCGTCATGTATCGACCCAGATGAGCCTGCGCAGTCCGCGCAGACTGATCCGGGTCGACACATTCCGTCTCAGGGGGAAGGAGGTATAGAGTAACGATTCCTGAAACGGAAAATCCAGATGAGGCGAAACGTGTCTGTCCGGGTAAGCCTGCGCGGCATGCGTAGGCTAATCCGGGTCGATACTTTACGCAGAGTCCACAATGTTGGTTTTCTCGCGGGACGGCTCATTTATCATTAACATCTTAATGCATCATCTGACAAAAAAATGACCTAGAAGTGTAGCTCGACCAGATTTTAGTTACATTCAATGATGTCAAAGCAGATAGTCAATGACACCCAGAATCCCCAGACGGGCATTAAATTATATTTTCAAAAAAGAACATACATGTACAACAAAAATGCTTTCCCATTCGGGACATTCACAATACATTATAAATGGTTGTGAGGTGCGATCACGCACCTTGCTATATGTGATTACTTTGAACTTTTAACCATAGTTGACGATGAAAGGAGAAGTTATTATTACGATAAACTAAATGTTATTGCCTTGGTCAAAATACAGTAACAATTGATTGTAAAGAGACTTAATTATAGTTTATTTTAAATGATTTATATTTTTCCAATATTTTAAATATTTGTTCAATTAATTCTCGTAAATGGTAGTAGTGGTTCCCTTCCTTGGCGCTCAGGGTCATAGCATGAAGATTAATGCGCTGGTGCCAGGATGAATGGTACCGGTAGTAATGATTCTTTACCCAGGATACACCGCGGTTTAAATGAAACACAGTCAAACCTGTGTTTAAAGACCACTCATGGGAAGTGAACAATCTTGTCTTTGTTCACAGGTGGTCTTTAATTACAGGGTTGTGGAAGACAGTGGTGCAGAGGTAGAGCGTCGGCCTCTCGTATCAAAGGTCCCTGGTTCGAGTCCCGTGATGAGCGGGTCCTGACTTTGGGATTTGTCCACACAAAACGGCGCGAGTACTGGTTAAGTCTCCAGGAAGCAGACATCGAGAGTGATTAATCTAAGCCAAAGGCTTGTTTCGCAATCGATGTAAAATAAATAAGTTTAAACTAAATTACAGGGTTATTTATACAGAAAATGAGAATTTGGGAAATTAAATGTATGGTCGCTATATACAGGGGATTGCTTTTCCATGGTGGTCTTTAGCACAGGTTCGACTGTACTGTTGAAAATGGCGAATCACAACAAACAAACAAATACAAAAATGCATAGAATCAAATGTAAAACGTAAAAGTGTTCCTACTATGATTATTTTCGTTCTGCTTGTTAGTTCAACTTCCTTCGCGGACTCCTTTCATTTCTTTATTTTTTCAAAATGTTGAGAAATTACACGCCCCACGCAACAATGGATACCTCATTGTGACTAGGAGTTCGTCAAATACAGTATTCTTGCTTCACGTTTGACGTGATACTCACAACAGCTGACGGTTCTGCAGCAGGCGATCTTTAACAAGCATTGAGTAAAAGTTGAGAGAATTTGGCCATGGTGAGCAATTTCTCAATTTTACACCCATTGTCAAACATTGTCTTAATCTATTATACCATAAAACCTTTTCCACATACAACAAATCTTCAGCAGACGATTTTGAAAATGCCATAGAAAAAACATGTTCAATTAAATTGAAAACATTTTGACAAAAGGAGACATTACTCAATATTGCTCGTCTGCTTGTAGAGGCGTTATTAAGCGTATGTATGTGGAAAATGATTAATATATGTACTGCACAAATCTGCAGAAGACGCCCTTGAAAATGTTTAGTCAAATATATGGAAAATCTCTATAATTGTAGGTTTTATTACTGAAAAAAAGTTGAAAATATTGTGACAAAAGGAGAAATTGCTTGTTTTGAGCAATTTTCCCTTTTGACACGATGTTCTCAAAAGTCGTCTGCTGCTATTGAGTCAAAATGCTTCTGGAAAATATTAAACGACTACATTCTGTTATATTTCTGATTCCAGAAACAGTTGCTGTGTTTGCCTTTCTGAACCTCTTCTGTACAGGTATGTACTTACGTCTTGGCTCAATGATAAACACTCCGAACAACACACCTATTGTTGAAAAGCGTTTTAAAAGTCTCGATCAATCAATCAATCTATCTATCAATCAATCAATTAATAAATTAATTAATCAATCAATCACTGAACACCTCGGATAGTGTGGCTCATCGTCTCCTTGACGTTTCATGCTGGCCGCCATTTTAATCACATGATCAAATAATGGCGGCACACAATTGGTAATCATCGGAATCTCTCTGATGTTGGACTCCTCGTTTTACGCCTTTTCATCTTTAGTTCAGTTATATCACGGCGAAAGTAAACTTATTTGCGATCCCTGCGTAAGACAATCAGTACTAGACTAGGAAATATGCATTGCCCAAAGACACTCAACTATGACAGCTGTGATTGAAGATCGAACCCGGGGCAGCCGTTTCCAAATCCCCGACGATAACTACTCGGTCACAGCGGATTCTTATATAATAACTTAAACTAATTCAAGTATATGTTTCTGGCTTTTTCTGGCACCAGATTAATTTCATTACGTTACATGGTCAGTCCAATTAATGTTTATAATGATAACAATGGTAGTAGACTCTCTCTTCCCCTCCCCCCTTGAGACTCGGGGTTCAGGGGGATATAATAATGACATTACAACTGATGCGCTGGGGACGGGATAAGCTCACCAGCAGTACTGGTAATTTACCCAGGACACAACGTTATATGACTGTAATACTGTTGAAAGCGGCATAAAACACTATGTAAACACACATTCCGTTGCATCAAACTTGACGCCTGCTTGGAATTAATAGATGGTATATATTTTTTCACACTCCGACATTTTTCAAAGTTTTTCTCTGTCAAATTATTCTTGAAATAGCTCGTTTTAATTACGATCGTGATATATTAAGACGAATAAATAGAGGATATTTTATTTGTTTTGAGTGGATGTGGAATATATCTCATCTAGAAGTGATACAATTTTAACATTTTTACTCGCGCGTCTACTCAAAACAAACAAATTTTCTTTTTCTTTTATGCTAATTGATGATGGAACTATTTGGTGTCTTCGTACCTGTTCACACGCGGACGAATCTGTATGAATGTCCTATTCAAACACAGTATTGAAAAGTTGTAACGAGACAAAATATGAAACATATCTAATAGATTTATTTGTTTACTATATACATGTACTGGAAGGCTATATATATCAACACAGTGGTCTCTCTTTATAAGTAAAAACGCAGTTTCGGCATTCCTATATCACTGACAGTGTGGGTGATATGGATTAGATTTTACTGATAGAACACAGTATCTCATCATTTAGCATAAAATAAAGAATCGTACCTATCACTTACACACGGTTATACCACAGTGTTTGCCGCCTACCCGTACGCTCTAAGATGCCGGCGATGCGACAGGGCAGCATATGTCACTGAATGTCACGACTGGGCCCAGTGTTTGGACGACGAAGTATGCTATATGGATGAGGTCGTTACGTCATCGCTACAGGTCTATTATAACGCAGGATGTCGATCTAAAAACGTAAGTCACTTTCAGCATAACAAATCTATTATAACGAAGGATGTTGACCTGAAAGCATTTAACAATGCAAGTCCGTTATAACGCATGGTGTCGACCTAAAACCGTAAGAAACTTTCAGCATTACAAGTCCGTTATAACGCAGGGTGTCGACCTAAAAACGTAAGTCACTTTCAGCATTACAAGTCTATTATAACGCAGGGTGTCGACCTAAAATCGTAAGTCACTTTCAGCATTACAAGTCTATTATAACGCAGGATGTCGACCTAAAATCGTAAGTCACTTTCAGCATTACAAGTCTATTATAACGCAGGGTGTCGACCTAAAAACGTAAGTCACTTTCAGCATTACAAGTCTATTATAACGCAGGGTGTCGACCTAAAAACGTAAGTCACTTTCAGCATTACAAGTCTATTATAACGCAGGATGTCGACCTAAAAACGTAAGTCACTTTCAGCATTACAAGTCTATTATAACGCAGGGTGTCGACCTAAAATCGTAAGTCACTTTCAGCATTACAAGTCCGTTATAACGCAGGGTGTCGACCTAAAACCGTAAGAAACTTTCAGCATTACAAGTCTATTATAACGCAGGGTGTCGACCTAAAAACGTAAGTCACTTTCAGCATTACAAGTCTATTATAACGCAGGATGTCGACCTAAAATCGTAAGTCACTTTCAGCATTACAAGTCTATTATAACGCAGGGTGTCGACCTAAAATCGTAAGTCACTTTCAGCATTACAAGTCTATTATAACGCAGGGTGTCGACCTAAAATCGTAAGTCACTTTCAGCATTACAAGTCTATTATAACGCAGGGTGTCGACCTAAAAACGTAAGTCACTTTCAGCATTACAAGTCTATTATAACGCAGGATGTCGATCTAAAACGTAAGTCACTTTTAGCATTGCAAGTCTATTATAACAAAGGATGTCGACCTAAAACGTAAGTAACTTTCAGCATTACAAGTCTATTATAACGCAGGATGCTAACATGAAAGCAATCAGCGAAACAAGTATATTATAACAAAGGGTGTCGACCTAAGCACGTAAGTCATTTTCAGCCTTACAAGTCCATTATAACGCAGGGTGTTGATCTAAAAACGTGAGTCACTTTCATCATTACAAGTCTATTATAACGCAGGATGTCGACCTAAAACGTAGGTCACTTTCAGCATTACAAGTCTATTATAACGCAGGATGTCGACCTAAAACGTAAGTCATTTTCAGCCTTACAAGTCCATTATAACGCAGGATGTCGACCTAAAACGTAAGCCACTTTCAGCATTACAAGTCTATTATAACGCAGGATGCTAACATGAAAGCAATCAGCAAAACAAGTCTGTTATAACAAAAGGTGTCGACCTAAGCACGTAAGTCTATTATAACAAAAGGTGTCGACCTAAGCACGTAAGTCTATTATAACGCAGGATGTCGACCTAAAACGTAAGTCACTTTCAGCATTACAAGTCTTTTATAACGCAGGATGCTAACATAAAAACAATCAGCAAAACAAGTATATTATAACAAAGGGTGTCGACCTAAGCACGTAAGTCACTTTCAGCATTACAAGTCTATTATAACGCAGGATGTCGACCTAAAACCGTAAGTCACTTTCAGCATTACAAGTCTATTATAACGCAGGATGTCGACCTAAAACGTAAGTCACTTTCAGCATTACAAGTCTATTATAACGCAGGATGCTAACATGAAAGCAATCAGCAAAACAAGTCTGTTATAACAAAAGGTGTCGACCTAAGCACGTAAGTCTATTATAACAAAAGGTGTCGACCTAAGCACGTAAGTCTATTATAACGCAGGATGTCGACCTAAAACGTAAGTCACTTTCAGCATTACAAGTCTATTATAACGCAGGATGTTAACATAAAAGCAATCAGAAAAACAAGTATATTATAACAAAGGGTGTCGACCAAAGCACGTAAGTCACTTTCAGCATTACAAGTCTATTATAACGCAGGGTGTTGATCTAAAAACGTTAGTCATTTTCAGCATTACAAGTCTTTTGTATTGGCGGTTGTCGACCTGAAAGCCTTAATCACCTTCATTATAACACGTAGTGTAGTTGTAGAGTGTCCAACAAGAGTGCGGGAGGTCGCGGGTTCTATCCCGACCGGGTCATACCAAAGACAGGTTTGTGGGGTTAGCATTACGACTGACTGGCTGGTGTCAGGATAAACGGACCAGTAGTAGCGGTAACTTATCCGGGAAACGCCGTGATATAACAGAAACATTGTTGAAAGCGGCGTAAAAAACAAAACAATCACTCAAAACTAATTCCAAAGTGTCACCATTGAGCACTATGGATAGGAGGACCTACACACTATATTCAGTATATTGCCATCAAATAATTCGTATGAATGATTCACACATGGAAGGTGTTTATTGTAACAAATACCTGATGTGCGATATTTCGACTTTTCCAATTTGATAACATCTGAAGACAACCATGTAAATCGGAAATGTCGGTTGACCTCGCTAACCTGATTTCAAAAGACAACGCATTCAGAAATCTTCGGCCAAACTCAATGGAGACCATTTTGGAAACAGCGGAGTGGGTCTCGATTGAAGACGACAGGGGTCTGATTGTACTCGGCTATTTACGGAAAATAAAATAAACGAGTTCAAACGAAGGACTAGAATACAATGTGGAAAACAATATATGCTCTTTCTATCTTATTCGTAAGATAATCAAAGGTTCGTCTGCTTTGAATATTTCACAGGGGGAAAGTGTTACACCTGGAAAATTCGGAACAGTGATTAAAACGTCGTGGAAAAAGCGGGGAAATTGTTCGTTTTGTGCATTTTTGTCCTTTTTCTCATAACGTTTTCAAAAACTCGTATATTATATAGGCCTCTAATGTCGTCTGCCTCCGGTAAATGTTTTTTTTTTATCGTTTCTTTTTTCAGTACTGTGAGAAAAGCGTTGGTCAAACACGACGAGAGAACGTATTCGTGTCGTGTAGCCGATGTTGTAACGACGAACCCTTCTGCAACGAGCTGCTGTGTAATGTTCCGAAAGGTTCGTAAACAGTCGGGAATCTTCGGCTAAATTCGTAAACCTCATCGAGCCTTTTGTACACAATTTTATTGACATATGTTAATTTTCTTATGGTAATCAACCGACAAAAGTCAAAGGACTAAATAGTTCATGTACAGGTAGATAGTTACCTGGGAAGAATGTCGTGGGTAGAACAGGTGCGAGGATGACAGGAAACACTAGTCAGCCGAACAGTCACCTTGATTAAACTGAAATACTGTTCAGTGTGTGTATACCACGTGACTTTGACGTCACAAATGCTACGGCGGACAGAAATATTTTACTTCGGTTTAGAAGTAAAAACAAAGGTAACCTTTTTATTTCTTCATCCTTTTTAATGAAACCTACATGGCGCAGTCTACGCCGCTTACAGACCACTATCTCCGGTTTTTCAACGGAGTTTGATTAGTGGTTTAGTTTCTTCAAACACTTCGATAAACCTTTTCTCAAAATGTACTGATATCGCCGACAGCCGGAGCATTATAAAAACTGGATTTTGAGAACAGGTTCGTCGAAGTGTTTGAAAAAACTAGACCACCAATCAAACTCCTGTAAAAACCGGAGATAGGACATTGTAAGCGGCGTAGACTGGGTCCTGTTTCATTAAAAAGGGTGAGGAAATAAAAAAGTTATCACTGTTTTTACATTCTTATCAAGAGCAATTATGGCTGTCTGACCATGCAAATAGGACGTCAAACGTCACGTGGTATACACACACTGCTGTTGGAAACGTCGCTAAACTAACTCAAACCATCAAACCAACCAAGCCGAGCCCCGGTAGCTCAGTCGGTAGCTACGCGGGCTGTCAATTCAGGGGTTGTGAGTTCGAATCCCGGCTCGGCCAACTTTCTTGCCGACAATTGACAAAAGTCAATGCGACATGCGTCATTCATCTTCCACCAATGGGCTAAGTCTATGTGGAAAAGCAGCCAGTTGCTTGGGAGGATTATTGTGTGGAGTACTGGTGTGAGAAAACCAGGAAATGCATGAGTAGGTGAACTGGCCGCCGTGATATAACTGAGAAATTGTTAAAACGGCGTTAAACCCCAATCAATCAAATGAAATCAAACCAACCGAACAATCAATCGTTCTTAGATCAACCAGGGACGTAGACAAGAGGGATAGGCAACTCCACCTGTACACCTGTTATCTGGTTAAAATATCACATGTAGAAATAAAATTGTCCACATTTTCACATTTTGTATCAAATAAAACTTTGAAGTGACATTTGGCACATAAACAAAAAGTACATATTCTGAAAGCTTAACATTTCAACTAAAGTTAGAGATACAATGAATAACTGGAATTTCTTTGTATTTTGAACAGTGAGTGTTTTAGGACACCAATATTGGGATTTCTGAATTATATTATTTTTTTCCAAAAATTAATAGACTAACATTTTTCATACGGATAACATATTATCAAAACCTGTAATATATTAAAATATTTTTATCTACTGCAATAGAAGAATGTTTAAACTTCCAGAAAATATATTTTTTATTTTCATACCTTGAATAGTTTCTGAGTTTTACTTGCTACAATTGTCGGCACGGGTGATATTTTAGTATATAATTTAGTCACTTATCCCTCTTATCTACGTCCCTAGATCAGCTTAGATCAACTTGTACAATGAACCAAGATTAAGATGTCTTGTACAAATATTGACGAGGCTTTGACGAAACAAATATAATAGGTAAAATGTAAAGTCCCAAAGGATCATCTCGTGATCCGGACTTACAACTGTAGGATCACGTGATGATATATAGTCTGGTCTCCGAACTTTGTGAACCTAATCGTTCAAAGGAATAGTCTGTCGATGAACCTTTAGACTTTATATTTCAACACTTTTTAGTTGACTGCTAGTTGTACAAGGTCACCAGAGAAAATTGTGAGAATAATGATGTCACGAACTAAGGATAAAACTTTACGCTATATGTATTTTGTACGGTAGCTCTAAAGGGACAAACACATTTTTATAAATTACATACGAATTTTTTTTTATCTCGTGAGCACGAGATAGTATCTCGTGCGCACAAGATGAACAAAAATCGTGTGTGTCCCTTTAAAGCTGCCTACTTGACCTGAATATACACTGTTCACAAACACAAACTTGACCTGAATATAAACTATTCAAACTTGACCTGAATAAATACTGTTCACAAATACAAACTTGACCTGAATATACACGGTTCACAAACACAAACTTGACCTGAATATACACTGTTCACAAACACAAACTTGACCTGAATATACACTGTTCACAAACACAAACTTGATCTGAATATACACTGTTCACAAACACAAACTTGACCTGAATATACACTGTTCACAAACACAAACTTGACCTGAATATACACGGTTCACAAACACAAACTTGAACTGAATACACACTGTCCACAAACACAAACTTGACCTGAATATACACTGTTCACAAACACAAACTTGACCTGAATACACACTGTTCACAAACGCAGACTTGACCTGAATATACACTGGTCACAAACACAAACTTGACCTGAATATACACTCTTCACAAACATAAACTTGACCTGAATATACACTGTTCACAAACACAGACTTGACCTGAATACACACTGTTCAGAAACACAAACTTGACCTGAATAAATACTGTTCACAAATACAAACTTGACCTGAATATACACGGTTCACAAACACAAACTTGACCTGAATATACACTGTTCACAAACACAAACTTGACCTGAATATACACTGTTCACAAACACAAACTTGATCTGAATATACACTGTTCACAAACACAAACTTGACCTGAATATACACTGTTCACAAACACAAACTTGACCTGAATATACACGGTTCACAAACACAAACTTGAACTGAATACACACTGTCCACAAACACAAACTTGACCTGAATATACACTGTTCACAAACACAAACTTGACCTGAATACACACTGTTCACAAACGCAGACTTGACCTGAATATACACTGGTCACAAACACAAACTTGACCTGAATATACACTGTTCACAAACATAAACTTGACCTGAATATACACTGTTCACAAACACAGACTTGACCTGAATACACACTGTTCAGAAACACAAACTTGACCTGAATATACACTGTTCACAAACACAAACTTGACCTGAATATACACTGTTCACAAACACAAACTTGACCTGAATATACACGGTTCACAAACACAAACTTGACCTGAATATACACTGTTCACAAACACAAACTTGACCTGAATGTACACTGTTCACAAACACAAACTTGACCTGAATACACACTGTTCACAAACGCAGACTTGACCTGAATATACACTGGTCACAAACACAAACTTGACCTGAATATACACTGTTCACAAACATAAACTTGACCTGAATATACACTGTTCACAAACACAGACTTGACCTGAATACACACTGTTCAGAAACACAAACTTGACCTGAATATACACTGTTCACAAACACGAACTTGACCTGAATATACACTGTTCACAAACACAAACTTGACCTGAATATACACTGTTCACAAACACAAACTTGACCTGAATATACACTGTTCACAAACACAAACTTGACCTGAATGTACACGGTTCACAAACACAAACTTGACCTGAATATACACTGTTCACAAACACAAACTTGACCTGAATATACACTGTTCACAAACACAAATTTGACCTGAATATACACTGTTCACAAACACAAACTTGACCTGAATGTACACTGTTCACAAACACAAACTTGACCTGAATATACACTGTTCACAAACACAAACTTGACGTGAATATACACTGTTCACAAACACAAACTTGACGTGAATATACACTGTTCACAAACACAAACTTGACCTGAATATACACTGTTCACAAACACAAACTTGACCTGAATATACACTGTTCACAAACACAAACTTGACTTGAATATACACGGTTCACAAACACAAACTTGACCTGAATATACACTGTTCACAAACACAAACTTGACCTGAATATACACTGTTCACAAACACAAACTTGACGTGAATATACACTGTTCACAAACACAAACTTGACGTGAATATACACGGTTCACAAACACAAACTTGACCTGAATATACACTGTCCACAAACACAAACTTGACCTAAATATACACTGTTCACAAACACAAACTTGACCTGAATATACACTCTTCACAAACACAAACTTGACCTGAATATACACTGTTCACAAATACAAACTTGACCTGAATATACACTGTCCACAAACACAAACTTGACCTGAATATACACTGTTCACAAACACAAACTTGACCTGAATATACACTGTTCACAAACACAAACTTGACCTGAATATACACTGTCCACAAACACAAACTTGACCTGAATATACACTGTTCACAAACACAAACTTGACCTGAATATACACTGTTCACAAACACAAACTTGACCTAAATATACACTGTTCACAAACACAAACTTGACCTGAATATAAACTGTTCACAAACACAAACTTGACCTGAATATATACGGTTCACAAACACAAACTTGACCTGAATATACACTGTTCACAAACACAAACTTGACCTAAATATACACTGTTCACAAACACAAACTTGACCTGAATATAAACTGTTCACAAACACAAACTTGACCTGAATATATACGGTTCACAAACACAGACTTGACCTGAATATACACTGTTCACAAACACAAACTTGTACATTTTCTCGTGTACGAGCTCAATTATAAAATCAGTTAAATCAATCTATCTGTTTTTTATCAAAACATAGATACGAATGCAGTGATGTGTTATCAATGCGGTTATTCCGGGACCCCCGGGAGCAACATCCCGACTCGATACCCAGCGGATTGCAACTATATCGGACCTTGCAATCCTGGAGAGGTAACTGACGATGTTTGTATTCGATTATTTGTGGTATTAATAAAACGTGCACATCATTGCAATGCTTTTTGAAATTGTAGTGATGGATTTCCCTCTTTGACGCTCAGGGTTGTGGGGTTAGCATTACGCCTGACTCGCTTGTGTCAGGATAAATGGTCTAGTAGTGCTGGTAACTTTACCCAGGAAACGCCATGATATAACTGAAGAACTGTTGACATCGGTCTAAAAACACTACGCAAACAAAAACATCGGCAATACATGTATATTGATAATCCGTAAAGTAACATCGGTGTACACTCATGTATTTAGTTTAGTGTCAAACGATCTCTATACCTACTTTTGAATCCATTCAGTAATACTATACCACGAGTAGTGTCTTTATAGGCCCTACGTGATAGGTACCTACGATATGGATGTTCTATATATGATAGGTTCTTATGTAAAACCATGTACATGTATTTTGGGTCTAACGTTCTCTATACCTACTTTTGAATCCATTCAGTAATACTATACCACGAGTAGTGTCTTTATAGGCCCTACGTGATAGGTACCTACGATATGGATGTTCTATATATGATAGGTTCTTATGTAAAACCATGTACATGTATTTTGGGTCTAACGTTCTCTATACCTACTTTTGAATCCATTCAGTAATACTATACCACGAGTAGTGTCTTTATAGGCCCTACGTGATAGGTACCTACGATATGGATGTTCTATATATGATAGGTTCTTATGTAAAACCATGTACATGTATTTAGGGTCAAACGATCTCTGTACCTACTTTCGAATCCATTCAGTAATACTATACCACGAGGATTGTCTTTGTAGGCCCTATGTGATAGGTGCCTACGATAAGGATTTTCAATATATGATAGGTTTTTATTATGACGACCTTTTACATAATATATGTATTAATTATATAATTAGAACTCACCATGTTACACGATTCGTATATTAATTCTATCACAGTGGTCCAGATAAGGAGGGGATATCTCAGCTCTTTCCCCCACAAATTCTCTCTTATTATTAAAGCAAACCCTTTGTTGTGGGTACTCAAAAGAATCGTCTCAGTGAGACGATTCTTTTGAGTACCGACAATATAGGGTTAGAGGGTCAAATAAGGATGTTAGAACATGCAAACCGCCCCTTATCTAAAACTCTGTATTATAATAATCATCATATATCCAGGCATGCTACCAGAAGGCTACGACGGACCATGAACACGAGGGCCAATTATTACATTACTCGAAGTGCATGTCGTTATCCGTAAGTACAATTATTACATTACTCGAAGTGCATGTCGTTATCCGTAAGTACAATTATTACATTACTCGAAGTGCATGTCGTTATCCGTAAGTACAATTATTACATTACTCGAAGTGCATGTCGTTATCCGTAAGTACAATTATTACATTACTCGAAGTGCATGTCGTTATCCGTAAGTGCAATTATTACATTACTCGAAGTGCATGTCGTTATCCGTAAGTACAATTATTACATTACTCGAAGTGCATGTCGTTATCCGTAAGTACAATTATTACATTACTCGAAGTGCATGTCGTTATCCGTAAGTACAATTATTACATTACTCGAAGTGCATGTCGTTATCCGTAAGTACAATTATTACATTACTCGAAGTGCATGTCGTTATCCGTAAGTACAATTATTACATTACTCGAAGTGCATGTCGTTATCCGTAAGTACAATTATTACATTACTCGAAGTGCATGTCGTTATCCGTAAGTACAATTATTACATTACTCGAAGTGCATGTCGTTATCCGTAAGTACAATTATTACATTACTCGAAGTGCATGTCGTTATCCGTAAGTACAATTATTACATTTCTCGAAGTGCATGTCGTTATCCGTAAGTACAATTATTACATTACTCGAAGTGCATGTCGTTATCCGTAAGTACACTTCATTCATAATAATTGAGCCGTCCCGCGAGAAAACCAACATTGTGGACTCTGTTGCGTAAAGTATCGACCCGGATCAGCCTTAACATGCCGTGCAGGCTTACCCGGATATACTCTTTTCGCCTCCTGTTGATTTTCTGTTTCAGGAATCATTACTCTATACCTCTATCCCCTTGAGACTGAATGTGTCGGCCCGGATCAGTCTGCGCGGATTGCGCTGGCTGATTCGGGTCGATACATTACGCAGTGGCTATAATGTTGGTTTTCTCGCGGGACGGCTCATATTTCCGGACAGACGTTTAAAGTTTAAACTGATATGAACCGTTGCTGGCGATGTTGGGGGTCTTTTGGATTCTCCATAACGGGGTACATTGGCGGAATATCTGGGGTAAAAGTTCTATTATTTGAAAAATCTTAAAAATCTAGGACTTACTTAACAAAAATACGGACAGTGATGTGGTGAGACCTTCACTCACAGGCTCACCTGAGTATGCACATGCAATAGCACACAACATTGCTTGACGCCTCTCTTATCTAAGTAAACTTCACTTTGTATGCTTTCAGCCGAGCCCCGGTAGCTCAGTCGGTATCGACGCGGGCTGTCAATCAAGGGGTTGTGAGTTAGAATCCCGGCTCGTCCATCTTTCTTTCCGACGATTGACAAAAGTCAATGCGACATGCGTCATTGGTCTTCCATCAATGGGCTAAGTCTATGTGGAAAAGCAGCCAGTTGCTTGGGAAGATTGTTGTGTGGAGTACTGGTGTGAGAAAACCAGGAAAGGCATGAGTAGGTGAACTGGCCGCCGTGATATAACTGAGAAATTGTTAAAAACGGCGTTAAACCCCAATCAATCAATCAATCAATCAATCAATTGTATGGTTTCAACACTGACCGTTTAAACGATGTGCCCTTAATTCTGAGGCAATTTTGCGTAACTAGTTACGTTGTATCTCCAGTTTAAAATAACAAATACAATTCAATCTATATGCATCGACCATCTATAGGCCTAACACGAACATTCTCAGTGCAGTAGACGCCATGTAATACAAGTTTGGACTATTTTGATAACTGAAAGGCAAACAATGCTGATTTCAGGTGAGACAGCTCGTTACGAGCTGACTCGCCTGAATCAGTATTGTTTGCAAAAACCTCAATATTGCCTTTGGCGCTGAAAGAGTTAAAATAATCCGAAAGTACAGGACCATAATGGATGCTCTGTTGTATGTGGTCGTGAGTTTAAACCCCGGTTCAACGAGGCCGTTGATTCTCTCCAATGATTGCAAAAGTCATTGTGACTAGCGCCATTTGTCTTTCACAAACGGGCTAATGCGGGACGGCAGTCGGTTGCCTTGTAACAATGTTGTGAGGAGTACTGGAGCGAGGCTCTAACCGCCGTGATATAACTATATTACCGTTGATAAACAGCGCACAACTCACATCAATCATTCATTGCTCGATTTAAATCGCTCAGTGGTTTGCCATTATTCAATGTCGACCCCGGTAGCTGTAGGTAAACGAGGTCGGAGTAACCAGGACCATAATAAATTATCTGTGTGCTATGGCTGTGAGTCCGAACCACGACTCGTCTCGGTCATTGATTCTTTACGATGATTGACAAGCGTCTCCTACAAATGGGCAAATAAAAGTCTACATGGGAAGAAATTTTATTGCACGGGAAGAACATCGTGTGAAGAACTGGTTCGAGCAAGCCAGGAAACACGTGTGTAGAAGAACTAACCGTTCTATAACTGTAAACGAATCATTAATTGCTCGATTTAATCCTGTAGATTTGCCATTACCTAATGTCCTCTGTGTTCGATGCGGCTGTGAATCCATTGGGTAAACGAAATCCGAGTAACCTTGACCATAATGTATGCTCTGTGTGCTGCGGGGACGACCGATGCAATGGCTACAGCTGTAATACAATCAAACGTAAGTTATCGATTATAGATTGATTGATTTTTGCTATATATTTTGATTAATTAATGCTTATAAACGCCATCTACGTATTACGTTCTATTCCGCCAAAAGTGCTAGGGACCATCTCTTAGTTCTTATTAGTGCCCAACTGTGCATTCCGAATAATTAGGGGGGACACTATCCCCATCGTCCAGGATGATGTCATTATCTAAGGTTTTCCGATTGATACTGTTTATTGTGTTGATTTCGTTACCGTTCCAATAACTTTCCACAAGATACATCATAATGAATTATATATGAGCCGTTCCACGAGAAAACCAACATTATGGACTCAGATCAGCCTGCTCAGTCCTGCACATACTAATCCGGGCCGACACATTCCGTCTCAGGGGTATAGAGGTATCGAGTAATGATTCCTGAAACAGAAAATCCACAGAAGCAAAATGTGTCTGTCCGGATTAGCCTTCGCGGCATGCTTAGGTCCACACCTTTTTATGTGGAACGGCTCGTACAAATTTATGTATTTCACATCGATTGTAAAACAAGTTCTTACAGATTAAAACACAGATTAAAATAATCACTCTCAATGCCTGCTACCTTGACACCCATCCAGTTATTGTGCTGAATGTGTGCGGAGCCTGCTACCCGGATACCCAACCCGTACTCGTGCCGAATGTGTGGGGTGCCTGCTACCCGGAAACCTAACCTGTTCTTGTGCCGAATGTGTGGATAGCCTGCTACCTGGGTACCCAACCAGTTATTGTGCCGAATGTGTGAGGAGCCTGCTATCTTGATACCCAACCCGTACCTGTGCCGAATGTGTAGGGAGCCTGTTGCCTTGATACCCAACCCGTACTTGTGTCGAATGTTTGGGTAGCCTGCTACCTGGATACCCAACCAGTTCTTGTGTCGACTGTGTGGGGAGCCTGCTACATTGATACCCAATATGTACTTGTGACAAGTGTGTGGGGAGCCTGTTATCTGGATGTCCAACCCGTATTTGTGCTGAATGTGTGGGGAGCCTGCTACATTGATACCCAACCCGTTATTGTGCCGAGTGTGTGGGGAGCCTGCTACCTGGATACCCAACCCGTAATTGTGCTGAATGTTTGGGGAGCCTGCTACATTGATACCCAATATGTACTTGTGCCAAGTGTGTGGGGAGCCTGTTATCTGGATGTCCAACCCGTATTTGTGCTGAGTGTGTGGGGAGCCTGCTACCTGGATACCCAACCCGTAATTGTGCTGAATGTTTCGGGAGCCTGCTACCTTGATACCGAACCTGTACTTGTGCCGAATGAGTGGGCAGCCTGCTACCTGGATACCCAACATGTACATGTGCCGAATGTATAGGGAACCTGCTACCTGGATACCCAGCCAGTTCGTGTGCCGAATTTGTAGGGAGCCGGCTATCTGGATACCCAACCCGTACTTGTGCCGAATGTGTAGGGAGCTTGCCACCTTGATACCCAACCTATACTTATGCAGATGTGTGTGGAGCCTGCTACCTGATTACCCAACCAGTTCCTTTGCCGAATGTGTGGGGTGCCTGCTACCTGGATACCAAATCCTATATTGTGTCGAATGTATGGGGAGCCTGCTACCTTGATACCCAAGCAGTTCCTGTGCCAAATGTTCGGGGAGTCTGCTACTTACCTTGATACCCAAGTATTTATTGTGTCGAATGTATGGGGAGCCTGCTTCCTGTATGCCCAACCGTACTTTTGCCAAATGTGTGGAGAGACTGCTACCTTGATACCCAACCAGCTATTGTGCAGAATATGTGGGGAGCCTGCTACCTTGATACCCAACCTGTACTTGTGCCGAATGTGTGGGGAGACTGCTACCTTGATACCCAACCAGTTTGTACCAAACATGTGGGAAGCCTGCTAACTTGATACCCAACATGTATTTGTGCCGAATGTGTTGGGAGCCTGCTTCCTTGATACCCAAGCAGTTCCTGTGCCAAATGTGCGGGGAGTCTGCTACTTACCTTGATACCCAAGTATTTATTGTGTCGAATGTATGGGGAGCCTGCTTCCTGTATGCCCAACCGTACTTTTGCCAAATGTGTGGAGAGACTGCTACCTTGATACCCAACCAGCTATTGTGCAGAATATGTGGGGAGCCTGCTACCTTGATACCCAACCTGTACTTGTGCCGAATGTGTGGGGAGACTGCTACCTTGATACCCAACCAGTTTGTACCAAACATGTGGGAAGCCTGCTAACTTGATACCCAACATGTATTTGTGCCGAATGTGTTGGGAGCCTGCTTCCTGTATGCCTAACCGTACTTGTGCCGAATGTGTGGGGAGCCTGCTACCTTGATACCCAACCTGTACTTGTGTCAAATGTGTGGGGAGCCTGCTGCCTTGATACCCAACCAGTACTTGTGCCGAATGTGTGGGGAGCCTGCTACCTTGATACCCAACATGTACTTGTGTCAAATGTGTGGGGAGCCTGCTACCTTGATACCCAACCAGTTCCTGTGCCAACTGTGTGGGTAGCCTGCTACCTTGATACCCAACCTGTACTTGTGTCAAATGTGTGGGGAGCCTGCTACCTTGATACCCAACCAGTACTTGTGCCGAATGTGTGGGGAGCCTGCTACCTTAATACCCAACATGTACTTGTGCCGCATGTGTGGGGAGCCTGCTTCCTGTATGCCCAACCAGTTATTGTGCCGAATGTGTGGGGAGCCTGCTTCCTGTATGCGCAACCAGTTATTGTGCCGAATGTGTGGGGAGCCTGCTACCTGTATACCAAACACGTTCTTGTGCCGAGTGTGTGGAGAGCCTGCTACCTTGATACCCAACATGTACTTGTGTCAAATGTGTGGGGAGCCTGCTACCTTAATACCCAACCAGTTCCTGTGCCAACTGTGTGGGTAGCCTGCTATCTTGATACCCAACCTGTACTTGTGTCAAATGTGTAGGGAGCCTGCTACCTTGATACCCAACCAGTACTTGTGCCGAATGTGTGGGGAGCCTGCTACCTTGATACCCAACATGTACTTGTGCCGCATGTGTGGGGAGCCTGCTTCCTGTATGCCCAACCAGTTATTGTGCCGAATGTGTGGGGAGCCTGCTTCCTGTATGCGCAACCAGTTATTGTGCCGAATGTGTGGGGAGCCTGCTACCTGTATACCAAACACGTGCTTGTGCCGAGTGTGTGGAGAGCCTGCTACCTTGATACCCAACATATACTTGTGCCGATTGTGTGGGGAGCCTGATACCTGTATACCAAACATATTCTTGTGCGAGTGTGTGGGGAGCCTGCTACCTTGATACCCAACCTGTACTTGTGCCAATTGTGTGGGGAGCCTTCTATCTGTATAAAAACACGTTCTTGTGCCGATTGTGTGGGGGAGAATGCAACCTTGATACCCAACCAGTTCTTGTGCCGATTGTGTGGGGAGTCTGCTTCCTGTATGCCCAACCACTTATTTGTGCCGAATGTGTGGGGAGCCTGCTTCCTGTATGCCCAACCAGTTATTGCGCCGAATATGTGGGGAGCCTGCTACCTGTATACCAAACACGTTCTTGTGCCGATTGTGTGGGGAGCCTGCTACCTTGATACCCAACCTGTATTTGTGCCGAATGTGTGGGGAGCCTGCTACCTGTTTACCAAACCAGTACTTGTGCCGAATGGTTGGGGAGGTCCCAACTTTAGAAAACTCTATCACGGAAATCGAACCGGGAACCTTGAGATCACGGGGCCGACGCTATATCACTGAGCCCTTCTCGCCCACGGTGGAATATAGTTACATAAGTTGTGTTCTATTATTAAAAAACCCAGGATATTTGCACAACCAATGGCACCGAGGAAGGTTTTGCGTTTTCTTACCTTCGCCATGCAGAATTACCCATAATCGAGCAAATGGCACCATCGACATTGCCTTTCTTTAAATATATAGTGAAGATCTTAAATGAACGACGATAACTTTTCCTTCAAGCTGCGTCATGTGACCTTTTGTAGTGTTTTCTGTGCAAACAGTGAAGACTCAGACTAGCCTGTGCATCAGCAGAGCCTCACCATAACCTTCACTGTTCGTCTACTTGTATTGTGTTCATTGATGCAACTTTTCACAACAAGAAGCGTAGACCACCCTTACTTTACGCCAATGTAACTCTAGCACTTTCTCGCATACAAACGCTGTGTGACTCCCATGCAGGCGACTTTTGAAAATATTGTGGCAAACAGAGACATACCTCATGATGAGTAAACTCTCCTTTTTCCGCAATGGTTTTAATCACTGATTTATGTGTTTCAGATTTTGACAATATGTTTTCTAAGTCATCTGCTGCAGATCAGTCGTATATTGGAAATGTTCAAACAATGCCAAATGGAAGAGACAACACGACCCCGAGTCGCCATGCACAAGTGATGTCTATTTCAAAATTGATTATATCCACGTTGAATTTGCTCATGTATTTTCTTGTTTTTCAGAGCGCATGAAATCACTGTACGAAAATGGGTTTTTGAACTTGACCACCCTCCAGGAGATTTTCTAGATGTAGGACACATCGAAATGTTTCACTGGAAATTGATACAATTGATTCGATTAAATTCCATGACACTGCCAATTGTTTTGTTATTTTAAGCATGCATTGTTTGCTGGAATTAAATTTGAAAATTCATGAACGCTTCTCTACGTACAATTTGTTTTGAAGCAGACGCATTAAAAGACATATACCTACACATATGACAAAACCTTTTATGGAAGAAATTATGAATATTGAATATTATGCGCAATGTTTTAATGCCGTTTTCTTCTGATGATTCGACTGCATGTTCGTTTGAAAGATATAAGCCGTCTCGTCGGAAAACCAACATTACGGTATCTGCGTAATGTATCGACTCAGATCAGCTTGCGCAGTCCGCGCAGACTGATCCGGGACGACACATTCCGTCTCACGGGGATAGAGGTATAGAATTATGATTCATGAAACAGAAAATCCACAGGAGGCGGAAAAGTGTCTCTCCGGGTAAGCCTGCACGGTATGCTTAGGCTGATCATGGTGGATACTTTTCGCAGAGTCCACACTGTTGGTTTATAGACAAGCATCCTCTAGCACTCTCGACCTTTGTGTTTGTTTGAAATGACTTGTTGACAGTGAACCAGTCTAAGGTTACTTAAGCACTTCAGACTCGAGTACAATATGGCTGAGTGTTTTGCTATATCACCTGCAAACAGAATCTCCTGATACCGGTTCACCTGTCCTATTGCATGAGTTCCCGCAATCCGGTTCACAAAGAAAGAAATCGAATACATAATACTTTTCGACCTAAAACAAACGCGAAAACTAAAAATAAGGCATCATAATTTTGATTTTTCACGTTAAATTATTTCCGAGAATTGTTGAGAGAAAACTTTTTCTACATCAAATAATCACGAAAAGTCGAAATTAGTAACTACTTCTTTCTTCCGTTCGCGTACGAGCATTCCCATATAGTCGAACATTCGAAGTTTAAAGCTTAACAATTGTGACGTTAATTTAGAGTTTTCGACCTAGAGTTAACCTCGAAAAGTCTAAATTCCGCGTTCTAACTTCCTTTTTACGATTTTGATATAACGTGAAAAAGCCAAATTAGAGCTGCTAGTTTCTAGTTGTCACGGTAGGACCTTCCATTTGTATTAATTAACTGGTGTGGTAATTTGTACAATCACCGTTTACACCGTTAACAATGGCACGTGTTTCCAACGATGCAGGTAGGCATTACAGATTAAAAGTATCGTGTGCGCAACCACATTTAACATCGCAAGCAAGACCTGCCACTCATTTAGGCTGCATGCGATACTGTTCAGCATTTTCCTACGATGTGCGAACTGTAAACGGTGATATGGTAGTTTTAACCTTCGCGCCGCTTACCGTTGTTTGGATAGCGATAGCGAAATCCCATTACAAGCGTCCGAACCCGAAAAGTATAAATAAGCACTTAGTCTAGGCATAAAACTCGAAATTGTATTGACATTTGTCGAGAAACAAATTTTCGAATTTCGACGGAAAATTTGAGCGAGAAAAGTCAATGTTTTCTTACCAATTGTCGGGTCAAACACTTTTCGACTTTTCTAGGGAATAATTTACTGCGAGAGTCGAAATTAGGATGCCTATTTTATAGTTAACGTGCTCCTGTTATGTCGAATATGAATTTATTTGTAAACCATGCAGAACTTTGGTTACCATAGAAATCAGCGATAGACACAGCAAGTGCACATGACTGAGGATTAATTTGAATAGAATATATATTTCACGCGTTTCGTAGAAGAGAGTGAAATATTTGTCTTCGCGTAGCGTATACACAAGGGTTAATACGTAAGCGCTTGGGTGCACGGGTAGCAAGGTATTTGGCGGGAATTATGGCTATATATTGTTCGTGATGGCGGGAAATGGTCATTCTACCGGACGAAAGCAAGCAGTACATGTCAAATTTCCGATAGTTATTTCACGGTTAACATAACCAAATTGCATAGAATGAGGTCTAACATTCAAATCTGTCATTGACAAACTGACACAGGTTTCCAGAGTTCTTCCATACAATGGTTTTTATCTCTGGTCGTTCCTGGGCGAGACGGATTTCCAAAAATACAAAATACTGCTTTATTTTGAAATTGAGAGGTTATATGTAAAACATAAATACTATAATTCAACTCGTATTACAAAAGGTCACATGTATATAAAATTCACTGTTTAAACTGCTTCTTTGTTCATTAAATAGACACGCGTCTGGTACTTGCATATGGGTGTTTGTTGTTTAATGTTTTATTTATACGGAAAGAGAAGACAAATGCTATATTGGTTTCCTAGTCCTTTCAAAATACGACCCACAACCGCGCACAATTGTCATGCATAACAAACAGCGCATGTGAGAGTAACGAAAAAAAGGTCTATAAGCAAGTTTTGGAAAATGTAAGTCCAATAGTAACACAGAGAGCTCTATTATAAATAGAATAACGATGAAGGCTTTGTGAGACTATGTTGCTGTAGGAATACTCTAAGGAATCATGTGACAGACAGTGGAGCAGTGATAGAGCGTCGACCTCTCGTACTAATGGTTCCAAGTTCGAATCCGGCACTGAAGATTTTCCACGGAAACAATGCATGTTCTTCTTAAATATCCAGGCAGCTGACATCGAGAGTGCGTCAATTGCTGAATACTGATTTCGCAATTGATTAAAATAAATAGGTTTATATTAAACTTCGGAATCCGCTATGATCAATAAATCAGCGTTCGGGATTAAAGACCATGAGTCCAAGGATGGATCTCCATTCGGGGGCAATGGTTGAAGAGTGTCCATGTGCAAGGCAAATTTAGCATCTGCGTAATGTATTGACCAGACCAGCCTGCGCTGTGCGCGCAGACTGATCCGGGCCGACACATTCCGTCTCACGGGGATAGAGGTATAGAGTAATGATTCCTGAAACAGAAAATCCACAGGAGGCTGAAAGTTTCTGTCCGGGTTAGCCTGCATGGCATGCTTTAGCTGATCCGGGTCGATACTTTACGCAGAGACCACAATGTTGGTTTTCTCGCGAGACGGCACATTTAAGATGTCCTAACCTGGTACTGGTTAGTCACACAATAACCATGATTAAGGGGTCACTTTAGTCGTAGTTGTATAACTGTGTATCATTCTAATTCCAAATTATTAAATTCTCATTGGCTCAGATATATTTACTTTTTATTTCCTCTTTTTACAGAGATTACAACATATAATATATGTACCAACAGAACAAAAACTTATCAATGTAGCAACATGTGTAGAATAAAAGAAAAGAAAAAGAGCAAACAATGATGATGATTGTGATTATTATGATAAATAATGTGGCACGAGACATATGAACAGAAGTATACACACAGTTATCAAGCTGTGTGTGAATATTCATGTTCAGATTCGAGTCTCAACAATGCAAGTATATCGAACAAATGAGGATGGAAAACAGGAGGGGTCTTGTCGAAACGATATACAATTATATTAAAACCTGCAAAGTATTAAAGAAACACTATTATAGCTAGCACTTTTTCAACACATGCTGAATAAAGTGATATAACTGTATATGCACGAGCAGGAAAAAAAAGGAGACACGACTTTTATAAGTAATGCCGAATTTCTATTTTGCTATAAAAGGCTTGTTTTTTACATCATATACTAATAGCTCAATGTTCTAATACAAAAACTCACCCATTTTGAATCACAAAATTAATTAACTCGTCTGTCACCAGGACACGGATACACTTATGGTTGTTATTACATGTTCATGATGCAAATATTATGCATGTAAGTATATATAGATACATAATAATGCAAGGATGAGGATATGAGAGAGTGAGACATGGCGGAGTATGATGATACGGAGAAGAAGAAGAATACTAAGAGGAAGAGGAGGATGAGCAGAAGGTGGAAGAGGAGGATGAGGAGAAGGTGGAAGAGGAGGATGAGGAGCCAGTCTTGTACATATGTTGAATAGTATCAATAGTATCATGTTACACATGTTGCAGGATGATATTAATTGGACTTTTAAGTTTCAGCCCAATGAAAACCCTGTTAAGACCATCGCGTCATGTTGCAGAGTCTTGTAAATGTGTAGTGCTGGTTTAGGTTTAAATCAAATAATGACAAAATATTGTTTGTAGTCAATAAACACTTTATAAACGACTCGGAGTCTTTATTTTGCAACCAGATCACACATATCAGTCTCAATTATGAATCACATGGGCCTTGCGAATGGAACAAACATTGATGTTTCACGTTTGATAGATCTTGTGTTCATGCTATCAGTGTCAATTATGAATCGAATGGGCCTTGCAAATGGAACAGACATTGACGATCCACGTCTGTTAGTGTTCATGCTATCAGTGTCAATTATGAATCGAATGGGCCCTGCAAATGGAACAGACATTGACGATCCACGTATGTTAGTGTTCATGCTATCCGTGTCAATTATGAATCGACTGGACCCTGCGAATGGAACAGACATTATTGTTTCACGTCTGTTAGATCTTGTGTTCATGCTATCAGTGTCAATTATGAATCGATTGGGACCTGCAAATGGAACAGACATTGACTTTTAACGTCTGTAAGTGAACATGCTATCAGTGTCAATTATGAATCGATTGGGCCCTGCGAATGGAGCAGACATTGACGACCCACGTCTGTTCGTGTTCAACGACTGGACACTGAGACTGGAGCGGACATTGACGTTTCACGTCAGTTCATCTTTATGCTATCTGTGACAATATTACATCGAATCAACCCCGTGAGTAAAAGTTATGTTGACGTTTCACGTCTGCCAATGCTCATGATATCAGTGTCAATGATGAATCACCTGGACACTGAGAATGGAGCAGACATTGACGTTTCACGTTTGTTAGTGTACATGCCATCAGTGTCAATACTACATCGTTTCAACCCCTTGAGTAAAGCTGATCTTGTCGTTTCACGTCTGTAAGTCTTCATGCCATCAGTGTTAATTATACATCGACTTAACCCAGCGAGTAAACCTGATCTTTTCGTTTAACGTCTATAAGTCTTCATGCTATCAGTGTCAACTCATCCTCGGTACCCAGGCTATTCATAAACTATATGATACCCTGGGCAAATTGGCTGTAAAAATCTCGTACTCATGAATAATTTATGAGGTGAAATGCAGCCGCTTGATTGGGCGCATGATACAAACCTCATGCGATACCAAAGCGTAGTTACGGAGGAAATCGTGGTGCATGCTTACGAAGTTTCGCTAGCCAATTTGCCCAGGGTATCATATAGTGTATGAATAGCCTGGGTACCGAGGATGTGTCAACGATACATCGACTCAACCCCTTGAGTTAAGCTGATCTTGTCGTTTCACGTCTGTAAGTGTTCATGCTATCAGTGTCAATAATACATCGACTCAACCCCGCGAGTAAAGCTGATCTTGTCGTTTCACGTCTGTAAGTGTTTATGCTAACAGTGTAAATAACACATCGACTCAACCCCGTGAGTAAAGCTGATCTTGTCGTTTCACGTATGTATGTCTTCATGCTATCAGTGTCAATAATACATCGATTCAACCCCGTGAGTAAAGTTGATCTTGTCGTTTTATGTATGTAAGTGTTCATGCTATCATTGCAAATAGCACAGAGATTCAGCCCCGCGAGTAAAGCTGATCTTGTCGTTTCACGTCTGTATGTCTTCATACTTTCAGTGTCAATAATACATTGATTCAACCCCTTGAGTAAAGTTGATATTGTCGTTTCATGTCTGTAAGTGTTCATGCTATCAGTGTAAATAACACATAGATTCAGCCCCGCAAGTAAAGTTGATCTTGTCGTTTCATGTCTGTAAGTGTTCATGCCATCAGTGTCAATAATACATCGATTCAGCCCCGCGAGTAAAGCTGATCTTGTCGTTTCACGTCTGTATGTCTTCATACTTTTAGTGTCAATAATACATCGACTCAACCCAGTGAGTAAAGCTGATCTTGACGTTTCACGTCTGTAAGTCTTCATACTTTTAGTGTCAATAATACATCGACTCAACCCAGTGAGTAAAGCTGATCTTGACGTTTCACGTCTGTATGTCTTCATGCTATCAGCGTCAATAATACATCGACTCAACCCCGCAAGTAAAATTGATCGTGTCCTTTCACGTCTCTAAGTGTTCATGCTATCAGTGTCAATAATACATCAAATCAATACCTTGAGTAAAGCTGATCTTGACGTTTCCCGTTTCATAACAGTTTTAAATATCGCAAGACAAAATACCGCGAATAAACCCCAGTTTGAAGTTACTATGACGTACTGCGTCTGTCAAATATAGACCAATTGAAGCTCATTTTACTGTTAATACTAGCACTGTCAATACGACCCACAAAGGATGAAGATCTGGACCCCAAGCTTTTGGAATATACAGTGCTTACTCCGTCATTGTCGTCTTCATGTTCGCTCAAATATAATGAACGTTTTTCATTGGATAAACTCGCACTGTCAGTGTATTCTTTGACAGAAACTAGATATTCTACAATATCGTCTTCGTCTGAATACGGGATCCCTACAAATGGTTCCAAAAACTCAAATCCAAACGTACTAATACAAATGTCTTGCGTGCAGAGTAGTAAGTTGATTAAAGTTGTATGGTTGGGATCCTTTGTTGAGAATCTTTCGAAGTTTTGCAATATGCAATTTATGACTTCAAAAGACTTGCTGCGGAGGTCGAAATATGATTGATCCAAGTGACATTTGTTCGACAGAAGATTGATTTTAGTGTAAAAGTTCGGTAAGAAACGCTGCTTATATGCCGTAGATAAGTACAACAATATCTCTTCAACACAGGGTCTGATGTCAGCCTTTTTTGATGTACATATATCTAAGTGACGTATCAGAGAGGTTTTCATTACATATGATGGAATATAATCGTACATACACGCAGACTTTGGGAACACACAACTGATAATGCTTTTTAAAGCCATATACACATCTCTGTGCTTCTGAGATGCTTTTCTTATTAATTCTATTTCTTGGCTGCAGTGGGATATTTTCCAGCAGGAGTTATGATCGCCACAAGATTTTGGAACGAGATGTCTAAGTCCAGAGCTTTTTATTGCTTGCTTCAGTTTATGTAAACCAAAGGCAGGTAGCAAATCAACTAGAATGTATACATATTGGTGTTCTGATTGGCTGTAGTTGGCTGTCGATTGCCTTGTCCACTTCAGGATGATATTGCATTTCAATTCATGGGCCGAACCGATATCATCGTACGAGGCTATAGATAATGATCCTGTTTTTGTCTTTACCGAACAACGGGTACAACCAAGACCTTTGTTCTGTAGAAGATAGCCTTCATCAGACCAATATAATTTGTAACAATGGCATCGGTTCTCGATTGATTTCATAAATGCTTCCTGAAAATGACCTGCCACATCTTTTGTCGATAAAAACAAAACCTTAGAAAAGTCAATGATCGAGCCTAATTCTTTACTTTCCTCAACAACATTCATGAATCCATCGCAAGCCACGTGAGTATGTTTACTATAAGTAGGGGGTTGTTTCAAGATTGCCAGAAAGTCAATCTCTAAATAAAGCATGTCATCAGTTTTACCCCAAACTCGCGTTCCTTCCTTTGTGCTTCCACATCGTTTGAATTTTGTTATTTTAAAGAAGTCGTGAATATCGTTTATAGACTTTCTGTAGCGAAACAAAAGTTTCTTCACTGACCTTTGAATGTCCTTTATTTCTTTAGAATACTGATTTACAAATGTTGTTGCTTTAAACTCATCAAAAAGCTCTTCCATGTTTGCTCATCTGTAAAGTTAAAATTAGATTGTATTTTATTAAAACTCGAATCTGTTTATTCAGTGCTTACGTCTCTTTAACATGTACTGTAGTTAGAGCGATAATCACATTGTTAAAGAACCGTCACATCCTTTTAACTGATATTTCTAATTCAAAAGAGGTATCTTTACTTTTACTAATCATATCAGTGTGATATATATTGTATGATAAACAACAACACTATGGTTAAATTAATTTTGATCGGAAAGTATAATTACTAAATAAAGTTGAAAACATCGTGTCAAAAACAGAAATAGCTCGTTATATGAGCAATTTCTACTTTATCACGATGTTTTCTAAATGTCACACGTAAAAACAGTACGATCAAATATGGTAATGGGACATCACTGGAATTTGATTTCACGTCATTCATACGCTCCGAGTAGACAAACTAAAGCCGCGTTTCTCTACCGTAACATATTCTTGTTCTTTTTCTATATATATCTGTTACTAGTTTTAAGACAGAAATAATACAAATTAAACACATTTAACTTATGTTATGTTATTCATGAAATGAGAATGTATGATTTTTTTGGGGGAACGACGTCACATTTCCGCATTTTGAATGACACCACATTACCATAATTGGTACCGTACTACTCCTCCTGGCTGCCATTTTTTCATCCAGTCAATGTGGCTTGAACAGTTATTGTAAAGGGTCACCCACAAACTAATTATACCATATTATCTTTGGATCAGACAAGCGGATTGAAAGACGAAGAATGTTAAAGTGTGGGCATTTTCCCCCCTTTCTGATGAACCCAATTGTCTTCATAAAATGTAACCCTTTCCACATACAAACGTTTTCTGACGCATTTGCAGCAACCTACTTTTGTAAACATTGTGGCAAAATGAGAAACTGCTCATGATGAGCAATTTCTTCGATTATCACCATGTTTTCAACTCTATTCAATGATTAAACTTTCATTTATTTTACCCAGGTGTTTTCGAAGTCGACTGCAGCAGATTTGTCATATGTTGGAAAGGGCTTCGAACAATTTTGAAAGAAGGTCAAAGAAATATTCTTGTTGAACTTAGGTTTAAATTTAAATGATTAATTACAAAAAATAAAAATATAATCCCCTTTATTACATAAATGTTTTTTATTAATAAAAGCATATCACTTAACAGTTTGCTTATCTTAATAGTAACTTCAACTTACATAAGCAATCAACAAGTACAAACATTGCTGCAAAATGTAGTCTCTTGACAAAATATACTCGATTCGCTTATTCCATTTACGGACTCATACTGACACATTTACAGCAGACGACTTTTTAAAACATTCTGGCAACAGGAGAAATGTATCAGAATGGCCATTTTCTTCTTTCGCTGCAATGGTTTCAACTGTATTTGAATATTATACTATTATTTATAGAACTTTCAATATAGATATATTTGTTTGATTTGATCATTGAAGGTATTTTGACCTTGTGTGAAAATGAAAGAAGAGGATGTGGAAACCCAGTTTCAGCCTAGCTGGATTGTGGTAAAAAGGACGGTCCCCATCTTCACAGAGCGAGTTCTTTCAGGCATAATGCATGACCCCACATTTTCTATGGATTATTTTAAAGATAAGAAGTATCTCTTTTCAATGTTCTACCTGGGAAATGCATAAAAAGTGTGACAAACGAGGGTTGAAGCTTGTTGATTTACATGTAAACAAAAAAGGAATTTAATTAGTGTATTGTGACCTTTAAGAAAATCGGGAGCCAAGTATACAACGACATTAAGTTAATGTCCAATTCTATTTTAAATCAAATCACTGAAAGAGCTCACAGCAAGGGGCTAACTGCATATTAAATTTGGACATGGATTTATCGATCCCAAAAGTCTAACTTGAACACTTTACAATAGCACTTTGTTATGTCCATATATAGAATAATAAAGGACTTGAACGCAAAAAACTGTACACACAGTATGGTTGTCTATCGATATACTAAAACTTTACATACATATGAGCATCTGCTATCTGGATAGTTTCTGATAAGAATACCGCCTAGTTTACAATGGATTTTAGCCGGTTTTTTTAAAATGCAATTAACGCTTATACATGTCATATCAAAATCACAATTGCCTAACAATAAAAAGTATATTGAGAGTCCAATTCTACTATCAAAGCAGAAACAAAAATCATGTGTTATCTACATTTTTTTCAGCGTGATATATAACTGAAATATTGTTAAAGGCGACGTAAAACATCATACACACGAATAAATACATTTCTTAAAGTGTTTCACAACGCATAGGTGAAAAGTTTTAAATGCATTGCTTTTGAATTCATTTTAAACCCCAACATTTTGAAGGAGTTTTTTGCAGCGGTGTCAACTGACAATTGCATCACTGATATAAGCAATTTATAAGACAAAAATGAAAAATATAATTATAAATTACACTATGTAATTTGGAATTGATTATTTTAAATATTTTTACAAATTTGTTTCGTAAGGACAATGTATGTCCTCACTCATCAGAAACTAAGTACATAGTGATATTTCAATCACTTTACGAACCAATGTGATACTTTTTTACTCATGATTTGTTTTATACACAAAAGATTACCTGTGAGTTTACCATACATCAGGTTTGTCCCTTCAGGATATAACATTTAGACGCATGCTAGTCGTCGATGACATGGTTATTCTTGGAAAGAGTGTTGAAATATACAGAATAGTTTAAATCTGTTGAAAATTATTGTAGAAGGTGGGGGTTTAGAAGTAAATACAGATAAAACTTAAGTACTGGTGTTTTGGAAACGTGGTGATCTACTGCACAATGTAAAATGGTTATATAAAATAAATGTGAGTAATTTAAATGATTTATTCTTTAACTATACTGGTACATTTGTTTTAAATCAAGAAACACTTGTTGTGAAAGGTTTAAAAGCATTAAATGTTCTTTTATATAATACCAAACGATTTAATTTTAAACCCTCAGTATTGTGCCAACGTTTGATGCATTTGTTGGCTTTACATTGAATTATGCATGTTCAGTACTGATTAGGTAATTATGGATATTCATATGTATGGAAAAAAACCTTGTTCGATACATTTAAACTAATTCGATCTAGAGTTCAAATCAAGGGTTTTAGATGTTTTTAAACAAGGTTAGTTTATTGACATTTCTGAAAGTAGCTCTCTTCTAAATTTGAATCTGACTTCAATGTACTCCGCTCAAGATACAGAATAGCATTGTCAAATTAAGATCATCTTCGCACCAGTTAAGGGTTGAAACCGGCCGGTATACTAACTTATCAAAGGATTTATATATGTGTATGTAAATTAAAAGATATTTCCATTCATTTTAACTGACCTGCATTTGTTTGTATTTGCTTAAAGTATTGTTTTGTAATATAAGCCCACTCTGTAGCGCGTGAATACAATAGACAATAGTAGACAATCATTCTATTGACGTGAACTGTACAATATCTTGGTATACATACAAACTATTCACGTATTACAATTAACACACACACGGTAGCATGCAAGCACGTACGCACGCACGTACTCACGCACGTACTCACGCACGCAATAAAAAGTGTAACAGAAAGAATATATCCCTAGGGAACACCCATTTCCTGTTCATGTGGTTCAGAAAAAGTATCACCAACACGAACTTTAAACTGACGGTCAGTTAAATATGCAGAAATAAAATAAGCAAGGCGACCTCTTATGCCAAAATCATAGAGGTCATTCATAATTCCATACTTCCAAGTCGTGTCATATGCACTTTCTAAGTCAAAGAAGACGGAGACTACAAGCTTCACGGATAAAAGTTTCAAAAAGGATCAACTGATCCATTGTGCTTCTATGTTTACGAAAACCAGACTGGACAGTTGTGATTAGTTTGTTCTTTTCAAGATACCAAACAAGTCTGTCGTTGACCATTCTTTCCATGGTTTTACATATACAGCTGGTTAAGGATATAGGGCGATAATTACCAGGATTAGTTGTATCTTTACGAGGTTTGGGAATTGGAATAACGATGGCCTCTTTCCAAGAACCCGAGAGACTTCCCGTTCGCCAAACCTGATTATAAACGTCAAGTAAACAAGAAAGGGACCGAAAAGGTAAATGCTTAAGTAATTGATAGTGTATATCATCTGAACCCACAGCGGTATTATGGCACTTCTTGAGAGCTGTTTTTATCCCCCACTTTTTTGAAGAAAAATGGGGGGTTATTAATTTGGGTTTGTCCGTCTGTCTTTTCGTCTGTCTGTCTGTCTGTCTGTCACACTTCGTTTCCGTGCAATAACTGCCACAAATGTTAACCGTTTTTTTCAAACTTGGTAACAAGGTTAAATGCCTTAAGGGCTAGGCCAAGTTCGATCGTCACTTTCGGCGGACTTTATTTGGTGGAGTTATGGCCCCTTATTTAACAAAAATGTCGTTTGTTGCTGTTTCCGTGCAATAACTGCCACAAATGTAAACCTTTTTTTTTCAAACTTGGTAACAAGGTTAAACGCCTTAAGGGCTAGGCCAAGTTCGATCGTCACTTTCGGCGGACTTTATTCGGTGTATTTATGGCCCCTTATTTAACAAAAAATGTCGTTTGTTGCTGTTTCCGTGCAATAACTGCCACAACTGAAAACCTTTTTTTTTCAAACTTGGTAACAAGGTTAAATGCCTTAAGGGCTAGGCCAAGTTCGATCGTCACTTTCGGCGGACTATATTCGGTGGAGTTATGGCCCCTTAATTAACAAAAAATGTCGTTTGTTGCTGTTTCCGTGCAATAACTACCATAACTGTGAACCGTTTTTTTTTCAAACTTGGTAACCATTTTTCGTCAACCGCGGCCCCCACCCGCCACGGAGTCCAACAAGGGAACACGATACATGGAGCGGAAATCCAGCTCCTCGTGCCAAGGGTACACAGATGGTATACAGTACAGTTCAAGGGTTTCTCCAAAAAACGCTCGCCCCGGGGTTGACGGGGTATCGATAAAATGATAAAGTTGCTGCCACGGCCTAACCAGGCGTTTTCCAGGTATGTCAGATATGTGCCCGCTTAAGAGGAATGCAGGGTTCCCTCCGCAGAAAATGTTAAATTTGTATAGCCTGTCTTTCTCCCGCGGAGTCACCGCGGAAAAAATGAGAGTGGGTGTGTTTTACTTTTTATCCGATTATACATTATGTAAACTATTCTAAACTATATATATATATTGCCAGGTTGATTATTCTGCATGGCGAGTGTTTATTAAAAAAAAATCAATATATAGCAATTTAATTTCAATAATAATTACGTTCTTTCTCAAGCTCCCTCGAGATTAAATGTTTAGATTACGTTCCCTCTTTTCATTGGTTTTTAATTTGTGTTACTATATTTCATATTGTAACCCATTTCCATTAATCCGAACCAGAGGTCTTTAAACGCATCTACAGGAGTCGATTCATGATGTAATTATGGAGGGAAGAGAGAAATTTTTCAATTGTTTGTCCAGATGTTTTCATAGGTTTCTGTTACAGATTTGTTGAGATGTGGAAAATTATAACATCCATCTTTTCTAAACAAAATTACATGTACTTAGAAATGTATCAAAGTTAACTCTTAAATTTCCAACATATAGATGCTTTCTGACACCTAGCTCTGCAACAGACGACATTTGAAAACACTGTCACAATAGAATACATTGCTCAAAACAAGTAATTTCTCCTTTCGCCACTTTGTTTTTAACACTGTTAGATAACTATACTTTCATTTATAGAAAGTTTCCAAACGTTTGCGAAGATGTTTTCAAGCCGTCTGCTGCAGATTTGCTGTTAGTGGTAAAGGTTTAACATTTTTCGTGCATTGTCCTTTTTTTGATTGATAAGTTTATTGGTTATTTATATGTTAACATTGCATAACTTTTTTGTCCATATATGTATACAGGGGCATCGATTCTTTTACGACTGAAAGGTTATTCCCATTTAAATTCTTTTCAGAGCTTTGGTTAGATAATAATGAATTCCCTCTCTAATTTAGGGCCCGCTAGTTCTCACTCCCTACAATGTCACGGTTGTATTATTTACTTACAAAGACACTGGTTATTTATAACCATAGCAGGCTAAACTTGAAGTTGATAGCAAACAAATGATGAGTGTTTACATATCAGTGAAAAGGACGCTACTCGAGAACACGCTATGTGTCCTTTCCCAAAGGCTGGAACGCCCACTCATAAAGGCAAAAACATCTCTATAAATAAAGGTACAGTTATTGAATATATAATTTTAAAAATATCAAGGCAAAAGGATAAATTGCTTGTTATGAGCAATTTCTCTAGTTGCAACAATGTTTTCAAAAGTCAAAAGGACAATCTTGGAACAACCATTGGTCTTTACCAACTAATCATGCATGTCTGAGCCAATATTGGTTGCCAAAATGTTTAGCCCTTTCCAACATGCAGATGCATTTGAGAAATGTACATCACAGAAAATGCGAAAACCCTCCGGCAAAGGAAGAAATTGCACATAGTGAACAATTTCTCATTATGCCACAATGTTTTTATTTCCATTGATATCAAAAACAGCAATCTTTAAAAAGACGTTGCTTTCTATACAAATGTTGATCTTTGAGGGGGTCTTCTTTTGTCAGTCAAGTTGAAAGCATTGTATACAATATAGGAGAAATTATCGGTCCATTTGTAAATAATGTCGTAACTAATGAATTACTTTAAATAAAGAAGGGTCGAGTCTGCTATGAAAGGACTCTATATATTGCATCTGTGAAAATCCAAGACTCAGGACAGAGAACTAGATATTAACCCTTTCCATCTTGACATCTAGAAAAAAGTACGGAATATATCTATAAATGAATGTATGCTTTCGTAAAAGAAAATTGAGCAATTTCTTCTTTTGCCACAATGTTTTTAAAAGTAGTCTTCTGCTGCACAGGCGTTAGCGAATGTATATATGCAAACAGGTCTTTTTGCAAGAATATCATTATTTTGCCTTAACATACATAACCCTATGTCGTGGGTACTCAAAAAAATTATCTTAGTGAGACGATTTTTTTAATACCCACAACATAGGGTTTGAGGGTCAAAGGAGGTTGGAGAGTTAAAAACATTGTACAAGCGTTATCTAGAGCTCTGATAGGATGGACTATACATTTTCACAGTTTCATCCGAGTCCTCCCTGTTCTGCTACATCAAGATGAGCAATTATAATCTCACCAACGTAGTCTCTCAAAATATTACCTCTGTGGAGCAAATAGCAACCTCTTAGTTAGAACCACATTCTCCATATTCTTACAAAAAGCAAACAGTAAATATTAAAAAAAGTCAGGTTATTTTGGGGGAATAGAGTGGAAAACATTGCACGAAAAGAAGACATTTGGTCTCCATTAGCAATTTCTCCATTTCCCATAAGGTTTTCCTATATTGTCAGCATTCAGATGACTCGAAAAGTGATTCTATTCAAAGAATGTTTAAATCTCTTAAGAGCAACACCTCGTTAGAACGGCTGTACGTCTTTAACCCTTTCCCACATAAAAACGCTTTCTGACGCCTCTGCAGAACACTGTTGAGACGAGCAATTTCCCCTTTTGCCACAGTGTTCTCAACTCTTTTCAGTAATTATACCTACATTTATAGAGATTTCCATAGAATTTTCCTAGCAACTTTCAAGGTTGTCTGCCGCATATTTGTTGTATGTGGGAAAGGGTTAACTTGTCTCTGTACGGTGTTGATCTGGGGAGGGGGAACTTTATGTTTCTATGACAAATATGAGGTGCTGCCCAGCTCTTTTACCTTGATGTGATACCAACATACAAAACAATACAGATGCAACAAGACCCCTTTTGCCATGATAGGGCTAAAACATAATGAACTTCACCTCAAGATAAAATGAATGCCTTTCATACTTAAATATAGATTATGCTATCTTCTTTAAATCCCCATTGTAGGGCACGAACAGAATTCATATTTAGACTTAATGGCACAAGTTTTAACCATTCCCACATATCTATCATTGTGGAAGACAGTGGTGCAGAGGTAGAGCGTCGGCCTATCGTATTAAATGTCTCTGGTTCGAGTCCCGTGATGAGCGGGTCCTGACTTTGGGATAAGTTTAAACTATAATAATAGTAATAATAATAACTAGAGATTGCTTTTTTGAAAAAGCGTTTGTCTCCCCATTTGTGTGGTCGTAGGGGAGGAAAAGTAATGATGAAGATGAATTTTGTAGTTTTGGACTGGAGATGAAGTAACAGTGACAAACCTCTTTTATTGAGCAGAAACCATTTTTCAGCTGAAGGTTACCATGACCTTGGCCTTTGACCTAGTGATAGGGGTCATTTGCTGGTGGTTACCAGCCTGCACACCAAGTATGAAGTTCCTGGGCCCAAGCAATATTCAGTTATTGAGCGGAAACCATTTTTCAGCCCAAGGTCACCTTGACCTTGACCTTTGACCTACAGACATCAACATCAATAGAAGTCATCTACAGGTTAGTACCAACCTGCACACCAAGTATGAAGTTCCTTGGCATAAGTGTTCTTGAGTTACTGAGTAAAAAACATTTTGCAGCTGAAGGTTACCATGACCTTGACATTTGACCTTGTGACCTCAAAATCAAACACGTTCAATAAAGGTCATCTACTGGTTAGGACCAACCTGCACACCAGGTATGAAGTTCCTCGACATAAGCATTCTTTAGTTATTGAGCGAAAACCATTTTTCAGCTGAAGGTTACCATGACCTTGAACTTTGAGCTAGTGACCTCAAAATCAATAGGGGTCATCTACTGGTGGTGACCAACCTGCACACCAAGTATTAACTTCCATGGCCAAAGCATTCTACAGTCATTAAGCAAAAACAATGTTTCAACTCATTGTTACAGTGACCATGACCTTTGACCTTGCGACCTCAAAATCAAAACAAAAAATTAATAAGAGTCATTTACTGGTTAGGACCAACCTGCACACAAGGTATGAAGTTCCTCGACATAAGCATTCTTTAGTTATTGAGCGGAAACCATTTTTCAGCTGAAGGTAACCATGACCTTGACCTTTAACATAGTGACCTCAAAATCAATAGGGGTCATTTCCTGATGATGCCCAACCTGCACACCAAGTATTAACTTCCATGGCCAAAGCATTCTACAGTTCTTAATCAAAAACAATTTTCAGCTCATTGTCACTGTGACCTTTCAGCTCAAGGTCACTGTGACATTGACTTTGACCTCAAAATCAAACAAAATCAATAGGGGTCTTCTACTGGGCATGGCGAACCTGCATACCAAGTATGGTGTTCCTCGGCCATTTTTTACCTCACAAGGTCACCATAACCTTGACCTTTGACCTTCTAACGACAAAAATCAATAGGGGTCATCTAATGGTCATAACCAACTTGCATACCAAGTATGAAGTTCCTACGCCCAAGCGTTCTTCAGTTATTGAGCGGAAAACCATTTTTTTACGACACAAGGTCACCATGACCTTGACCTTTGACCTTCTGACATTAAAATCAATAGGGGTCATCTACTGGTCATGACCAACCTGCATACCAAGTATGAAGTTCCTACGCATAAGCGTTCTTCAGTTATTGAGCGGAAACAAGTGTGACGGACGTGACCTTGACCACTGTGACCTTGACCTTTTACCTAGTGACCTTAAAATTGATAGGGGTCATTTGCTGGTGGTGACCAACCTGCACACCAAGTATGAAGATCCTGGGCCTAAGCAAAAACAAATTTTACAGCTCATTGTCAAAGTGACCTTTCAGCTCAAGGTCACTGTGACCTTGACTTTAAACGTACTGACCTCAAAATTAATAGAGGTCTTCTACTGGACATGGCTAACCTGCATACCAAGTATTGAGTTCCTCGGCCAAAGCGTTCCTCAGTTATTGAGCGGAAACCATTTTTTACCTCACAAGATCACTATGATATTGACCTTTGACCTTCTGTTATCAAAATCAATAGGGGTCACCTCCTGGCCATGAGCAACCTGCATACTAAGTATGAAGTTCCTACGCCCAAGCGTTCTTCAGTTATTGAGCGGAAACATGTGTGACAGACGGAAGGATGGACGGAACGGGCAAAAACAATATGTCACCCCCATGGTGACTCATTTAGTCATTGGCTATTTTACAATGAGGCCATCTTAATAGCTATCATAAAGACGCATACAATGATGAAACAATTAATTCCCTTATCCCCAAAAAGCACAATTCCCCGATTCTCCCCGCCCCCTAAATAACATCAAACATGAAAACGTCAATTGTGATACAGAAGCGTAAAAAGTAAACAAGAGTAAATAATGTATCAAACTTGAATGTGATACATGAAATTCAGTAAAGTGTTTGTTGAAAAATAAGTTACCCACATGCACTGTGACTGACTTTTTAGAAGTAATATATATTACAAAGGATCGATCTTAATTTTTTTTTACTTGTGAGTTCTATAATAAAGAAAGAAAGAGTCGTTACAGAAGATGATGTTTCGAAACAATGTGCTTTATAATTGCACACTTAAATTTTGTAAGATCTGAAAAGAACCTAATGTTTGAAGATATGGCATTCCATAAATGTACACCAGAAAAATGTAGGCTTTTTTTTTAATAGTTCTGTAGATGGTTTCGGACAAGAAAGGTTATTATTTGAAACCGAGCGTTAATGGTAAGTATTGGTTGAATGTGAAGAAAAAATATCGGTTATATACCGAGGTGTTTGTTCATGCATAGCTTTGTATATCAATATTGATTTGTTGTATTCTATTCTTTCATAAACATCCAACCATTCCAATTCCGCAAATAATGGTTTGGATGGTGAGTCATAGGGTTTATCTAGAATAATTCGTGCAGCAGACTTTTAAAGTTTCAGGATTCTATTAAGTTGTACTTGTGGTGCATTACCCCAAATAGTTAAACAATAATCAATGACAGGCAGAATGTATGCATTATAATACATTTTCCGATATTGTATTGAAAGGTAAGGTTTAATCCGTCTAAGAAGAGCAATATTTGAAGTAATTGAGTGACATACACTGTCTACGTGTTTGACATAGGAAAGATTGTTATCTTTATTTATGCCTTAAAGTTTATGATTCTTTACACAATCTACAGGAATACTATTCATTGATATATTCAATGATTTTGCTGGAAATTCTGTCGATTTTTGATTTGTTGCTAAGAGCATACTTTTAGTTTTTGAAACATTGATCACCATACTGTTTTCATTACACCAGCCTTGGATGTTATTAATGTCTGTAGAAATATCCGTTTCAATTGTATGCAAAGAAGATAGTGTGAAATGCAGAGATATATCATTCACATACATTAAGACAAGTAGCGGACCTAGCACAGAGCTTTGAGGAACGCAAGACAATATAGCAAGACATTCTAAACTAATGCTCCCAATTTGAACACGTTGTATCCTTTATTCAAGATAGGATTTAATCCAAAGTATTGATCTATTGTCAAATTTGTATAGAATAGAAATAGGTCTATAATTTCCAGGGTCAGACTTTTTCCCCTTTTTAAAAATCGTCGTTACTTTTGCAATTTTTAATTTGTCTGGAAAAGTGCCTTTTTTATCTTTTTTTTATTAAATAAGCAACAGGTTTGCATTTTACATGGGCGGCAATTTTCAATAAGTTTGGCCCAAGAGTTTCAACCACAGCGGATTTATTAAAATCCAATTTAGATAGTAATCTGTATACTTCATGTTCATGTATGCATTTTAATTGGAAGTAAGTATCAATTGAAAGTTTTGTGTTCATGAATGTTTGAAGATTATTCAATGTTATTTTGCTAGTTCTTTGGAATTATTCATTATTGAATGACACGCTTGTAAAATAAGAATAAATCAAATTAGCTATATCCTCAGCAGTTTCAACCTTTTCATTTTCAGACATTAACACATGTGGCATATTTGTCCCTGTCTTCGGATTTAGCTCTTTCATGTATTTCCATATATCAGTAGTGTTTTTAATTTGATCAATAACATCGGAATAGTATTTTCGTTTTGCATTTCTGATTAACGATTGGACATTGTTACGCCATGCTTTAAAACTATCCATATCTTTTAATTTGTAAAAGTTATCCCTTTTATATCTTGCCTCATTTATTTCCGGAGAAATCCATTTTGGCTTATTCTGTAGCTTGACCCTTTTTGACTTAACTTTTGAATGCTGGTTAAGAATTCCAAAAAACAAATCATAGAACAATTGAAGATGGAAAACAGGAGGGGTCTCTAATAAATAAATACTAATAGCTCAATGTTCTAGTATAAAAAAAAAGAAAATCACCCCATTTTGAATCACAAAATGAATTAACTCGTCAGTCACCAGGACACGGATACACTTATGGTTGTTATTACATAACCGTCCATGATGCAAGTATAATGCATGTAAGTATATACATACATACTAATGCAAGGATGAGGATATGAGGGAGTGAGACAGGGCGGAGTATGATGATAAAGAGAAGAAGAATAATAATAAGAAAAATAAGAGGAATAGGAGGATGAGTAGTAGGAGGAGGAGGAAGGGGAGAAGGAGGGGAAGGAGAATGGGGTGAGGAGGAGAAGGAGAAGGAGGAGAAGAAGAAGGAGGAGGAGTCAGTCTAGAACATATGTTGAATATTAGCACCATGTTACACATGTTTCAGGATGATATTAATTGGACTTTCAAGCTTCTGCCCAATGAAAACCCCGTTAAGACCATCGCATCATGTTGCAGAGTCTTTTAAATATGTAGAGCTCGTTTAGGTTTAAATGCCAAAATATTGTTCGTCGTCAATAAACACTTTATAATCGACTCTGAGTCCTTAATGCAACCAGATCACACATATCAGTGTCAATGTAGAACATAGACACTGCAAATGGAGCAGCCATTGATGTATTACGTTTGTTAGTGTACATGCCATAAGTGGAAATAATACATCGATTCAACCCCGTAAGTAAAGCTGATTTTGTCGTTTCAGGTCTGTAAGTCTTCATGCTTTCAGTTTCAATAATACATCGACTCAACCCCGCGAGTAAAGCTGATCATGACGTTTCACGTCTGTAAGTGTTCATGCTAACAGTGTCAATAATACATCGACTCAACCCCGCGAGTAAAGCTGATCATGACGTTTCACGTCTGTAAGTGTTCATGCTATCAGTGTCAATAATACATCGACTCAACCCCGCGACTAAAGCTGATCTCGTCGTTTCACGTCTGTAAGTGTTCATATCATCAGTGTCAATAATACATCGACTCAACCCCGCGAATAAAGCTGATTTTGACGTTTCACGTTTGTAAGTCTTCATGCTTTCAGTGTTAATAATACATCGATTCAACCCCTTGAGTAAAGCTGATCTTGTCGTTTCACGTCTGTAAGTCTTCATGCTTTCAGTGTTAATAATACATCGATTCAACCCCTTGAGTAAAGTTGATCTTGTCGTTTTATGTATGTAAGTGTTCATGCTATCATTGCAAATAGCACAGAGATTCAGCCCCGCGAGTAAAGCTGATCTTGTCGTTTCACGTCTGTAAGTCTTCATACTTTCAGTGTCAATAATACATCGATTCAACCCCTTGAGTATAGCTGATTTTGTCGTTTCACGTCTGTAAGTCTTCATGCTTTCAGTTTCAATAATACATCGACTCAACCCCGCGAGTAAAGCTGATTTTGACGTTTCACGTATGGAAGACTTCATGCTTTCAGTGTAAATAATACATCGATTCAACCCCCTGAGTAAAGCTGATTTTGACGTTTCACGTCTGTCGTCTGTAAGTGTTCATGCTTTCAGTGTAAATAATACATCGATTCAACCCCCTGAGTAAAGCTGATTTTGACGTTTCACGTCTGTCGTCTCTAAGTGTTCATGCTATCAGTGTCAATAATACATCGTTTCAACTATCACTGTCACTACGACCCACAGTTCTGGACCCACCGCTTTTGGTACGTACAGTGCTTACTCCGTCATTTTCGTCTTCATGTTCGCTCAAATGTAATGAACGTTTCTCATTGAATAAACTCTTACTGTCATTGCATTCTCTGATAGAAACCAGATATTCTACAATTTCGTCTTCGTGTGAATACCGGATCCCTAGAAAAGGCTCCAAAAACTCAAATCCAAACGTACTAATACAAATGTCTTGCGTGCAGAGTAGTAGGTCTAATAAATGTGTATGATTGTGATCCTTTGTTGAGAATTTTTCGAAGTTTTGCAATATGCAATTTATGACTTAAAAAGACTTGCTGCAGAGGTCGAAATATGATTGAGGCAAGTGATCTTTGTTCGACAGAAGATTGATTTCAGTGTAAAAGTTCGGTAAGAAACGCACCCTATATGCCGTAGATAAGAACAACAATATCTCTTCAACACAAGTTCTGATGTCAGCATTGTTTGATGTACATCTATCTAAGTGACCTATCAGAGCGGTTTTTATTACATATGATGGAATATAATCGTACATATACGACTTCGCGATCACACAACTGATAATGCTTTTTAAAGCCATATACACATCTCTGTGCTTCTGAGATGCTTTTCTTATTACTTCTATTTCTTGGCTGCAGTGGGATATTTTCCAGCAAGAGTTATGATCGCCACAAGATTTTGGAACCAGATTTCTAAGTCCAGAACTTTTTATTGCTTGCTTCAGTTTATGTAAACCAAAGGCAGGCAGCAAATCAACTAGAATGTATACGTATTAGTGTTCTGATTGGCGTTGGTCTGCTGTCAATTGCCTTGTCCACATTTTAATTCATGGGACGAACCGATATCATCGTACGAGGCTATAGATAATGATCCTGTTTTTGTCTTTACCGAACAACGGGTACAACTAGGACATCTGCTGCGTAGAAGCTAGCCTTCAACAGACCAAATTAATTTGTAACAATGACATCGTTTCTTGATTGATTTCATAAATACTTCCTGAAAATAACCTGCCACATCGTTTGTCGATAAAAACAAAACATCCTTAAAAAACACATTTTTTTTACTTTTCCCAACAACATTCATGAATTCATCACACGCCACGTGAGTATGTTTACTATAGGTAGGGGGTCGTTTCAAGATTGCCAGAAAGTCAATCTCTAAATAAAGCATGTCATCATTATAACCCCAAATTCGCCTTCCTTCCTTTATGCTTCCACATCCTTTGAATTTCGTTATTTCAAAGAACTCGAAAATATCGTTTATAGACTTTCTGTAGCGAAACAAAAATTTCTTCACTGACCTTTGAATGTCCTGTAATTCTTTAGAATCTTTATTTATAAATGTTGTTGCTTTCAAGTGATCAAAAAGCTTTTCCATGTTTGCTCATCTGTAAAAATAAAATTATATTGTATTTAATTTAAACTCATAACCGTTTCTTCAGTGCTTACGTCTCTTTAACATGTACTGTAGTTAAAGCGATAATCACATTGTTAAAGAGCAGTCACATCCTTTTAACTGATATTTCTAATTCAAAAGAGGTATCTTTATTTTTACTAATCATAACAGTGATATATTCTGCAACAACACTATGGTTAAATTTGTTTTGAACTGAAAAATAAATTGTCCTAGTCGAATACAAATTTTAATCCGGCGTTCTGTAATTGCTCGTGACATTTTGCATGAATTTAGGCCGGAAAATTGCAGGTATAATATATTAAGCAAGGAGTAGTATATATGTTACAGGAGCGAAACTTCGTGTTTTATTGACATTCGAGGTACCGCTACTAGAGCGAAACAATCGGAAACGTTTTAATGTAGGCAACACTGATCTACACACAGGTGACAGATACAAATACTTAGGGGAAACATATCAGGAAACGTGTACTTTTGAATTTAATTGTGAATCGCTAGCGAAGGGAACATGATGCGCATTAGGAAACATAATCTACAAAATGCACAATTAAAAAAAACGTTTGACGTCTATTTTGAACATTTTTCGTAGAGAGTCACTGAAGGAATATTTCTACTTAATTACCTTGGAATCGGACAAGCGGATTTAGGGGATTCTATATATAGCTTGAAACATAATTAAGAAAATTACCGCCGAAAGAACATTCCTGTGACGTTTTATTTTGTTGTGACCAGTGGATAAAAATGAGATGTAATTTGAAGCTTAAAGTTAAATTTTCCACTTTTCAGATGTCATCTGGTTTCTATGACTTTTCAACAAATTAATATGATTTAAATATATGTAGAGGATTACTGAATGAACAGTTCTGTTAAACTATCTTGAACTCTGCAGACAAGCACTTTCACCCTTTCTGATGCCGCAGAAAGTTCTCCGTAGAAAATAAATATACCGCGTAACCTCTTCTTTTGCCACAATATTTCCAAAAGTCGTCTGTATGTGGGTAAGGGTTGATATATCAGGCTTATTCTACTGAATATTTCAGAATAGTATAGAAAACTTTGTGGCAAAATGATATTGCTCTGTATGATTAATGTCTCATAATGCAAATGCAGCTGCGAGTGGGAAAAAATACTATTCAAATATCAAAAACAAATCTACTTTATAGAAGAAATATTATGTTACTCAATGATTTATGTTTTTAGCGAAGGGTTACAACTTACAAAGAGTAATTTGAATAGGCAGTGTGTACAAACTTAAGTATATGAGAGGTGGGAAGCGTAGTGATATCCTTATCCTTTATTACACTTAAATATAATATTTACACATTCGGAGACTAGTTATTTTATTTGGTTACATAAAATAAGTTTTTTTATTTTTTTATTTATTTGACTTTTTCCTCTGTTTGCATTCGTCATTCAGTCAATACTTTTTTTTCACTATTTTGTTGGCTTACTTAATTTGGTGTTCTCAGTCATTTACATCACGTGACTTCAAAACCTCATCAGAAACTATGGTAGCCTTACTGACGCGATTCTTCCAATACAAATTAACTTTCACAAACAAAGTAAAAAAAGGCAATTCGAAAACGAAATTTATCAATAATTAGATTAATTACAATCTATCAGAATTCCGTGTTTATTGACTGAATAGATAATAACAGCTAGCACAACAATACAGAATCATTTCTCCCGAATTCCAATCAATTTATCAATCAAACTACTGTTATTGAACTTCCATCATTACATGGCTGAAAAATAATAAGATATTTTCGTCATTCATGAACTCACAGCATAAGCCAAGACCTTTATATGAATAATTCCGGGGATAGGATAAAATATTCACATATTCCATGTGTACGTACTGATCAGGCTGCACATCCGATACAAAATGATTCGTCTTTGTTATAAAGTTCACATGGAGTAAAAAGGTGGAAAGTCTCTCCGGGTTAAAGACTGGTCGCCCTTGATTAAAACACTTTTCTTAATTTGAAAATGTATAACTTAACACATATCTATATATTGTGTTACTTTACACGTGAACACTAAGGCTGTAGTCGTATGTATATGTTTAAATGTTTGATAAAATAAAAATGATTTCATTTAAACAAAATCAATAGCAGTTGCCTGATTTTATAAAATTTCCAGTAGCCTTTGCTAAAAGACCTTCCAGAATCACAGTTCACCAACATGCGTACGATAAAGGGTGTAACAATTGATAATTCTTATTGAATGAAACAATTGTTTTGTTTACTTCGACATTGGCCTTATGACTCGTTGGTAACTCAATTGAAGTATAAATTGTAAAGATTGTATAGGTTTTGTCTACATTGAGATACAATTTTACTATATAGCAATCTATAATATCTTATGTGACTTCAATTTTTAAATGACGTCCTTTTACATATATTTTACCTTTAATATTATGATGGTGTTAATCATAATAGAACAATAACATTACACTTTTCTAATTACAACTACAAGTAATTTCTTGTTACTTTTTGTGTGAAATAACGTATGTCCAATGCCTCAATTCGTTTATATGACAACGGTATATACCTACACCTATGCATTATGTCAACATAAAGTAGAGCATAGAAAAATAAGGCCTGTACCTTTTTGAATAACCCCTCGTATATCCTATTATGTATATATACATAATTGGTTTTTGTAAACGTAATGTAATACATGCTGAAATTAAATGAAACTTGAAACATAAATACGTCATATTCGATCAGTTAAAAGACGTGATATAGAGTGTATTTACACTTGCCCCTACGCGTTGAGCTTTTCCCCATCAGCTTTACATTTGTTGGGATCACCTATGCATTCTGAACACTATCTCTCTTCGTCGTCAGACACATATCTCTCCGTAGTTAATGTTTTTGCTTCAAATGACTTCTCCTCTTAATCCACTGGACCAATTAAAAAACAAACCTCACATGAATGTTGCTTTGGTTGTCCAATACTTTTAAATTTTAAAATCCTTCTTCTCTGAAAGTTTTTGGCTGATATCTAGGTATTTCCGTATACATATACCTGAGTTGAACCTCAACATCAATTGTTCGAGCCACCTTGACTTGTAAAAAACTGATTGACAGGCGGAATCTGTAAATGGGTTAAATGAAACAAATTTCTTTTACTTTGAATATAAGTGTCTGATTACGTGATACATTGACAAACAGGTTCATTAGGTGACACTCAGCCAAAATATGTTCACGCATATTGATTATATAAAAAAGTATAGCGGTACATGTATTTGTACGGTTGCGTACAAAAAGAGGCAAATAACAAAAACTTTTTTTCACTTAAACTACTTAATAATTTCTTCTTCATGTGACCTTAATGTACAATGTATTTTAGCCATATTGATTGGTTGAAAAACATAACCGCTTGGATAAATGACAAAACTTGAATAGTATTCTCATCTGAATTATTGCAAATCTATGAACATCTGGAAACAATACTAAAGCCACATACAATCAACATCTTTTGATATTTGTAATATCTGTCATAGAATGTGTATATTTACAGAAAATAAATACGTTTAAACAAAACCCATATTGAATGAATTAAAAACAAAGCTACCAAAGACTAGGGCTAGCTACCCTTTTAATACTTTTGGAAGTGATTATTTCGTTTGGCCGTCAGACGGTTGTTTAGAATGCCTTGTGACAAATATACTGCTATGCTATTTCATGTACAGTGTCCATTCTTTGCCAGTTGTATTCCAACTATTTTGCAAGTTTTCCTGATAATATCTCCTACATATTTGCTACTATATCCCCAATGAGGTTATTGGTGTAGAGTCATCTCTGTCCTCTGGTTTAGACAACAGATTTCCATTAACTATCCTAAGTTATTTTGTCAAACTGATCTCTCAAATGGATAATTGAGCCGTCCCACGAGAAAACCAACATTGTGGACTCTGCGTAAAGTTTCAACCCGGACCAGCCTAAGCATGCCGCGCAGGCTAACCCGGACATACACTTTTCGCCTCCTGTGGATTTTATGTTTCAGGAATCACTCTATACCTCTATCTACCTAAGACGGAATGTGTCGGCCGGGGTTAGCCTTCGCGGACTGAGCTTGCTGATCTGAATTGATACATTACGCAGAGTCCATAATGTTGGTTTTCTTGTGGAACGGCCCAATTGATAACTTTTGACCCTGTCAGATTTAAAAAAAGCCGGAATTACATACTTCCGCCTCATAGATATTTTGTATGTGCTACTCTTTTTACACTAGCAACTGTAATGGATTGTGATGTTCAAATACCCCAAATTCCTTCAAATTGTACAAGGAGTTTCCAATTCAAGTTATGAGCTAACAGAATGAAAGGACGTCTTACACTCTTTCCGTCGAAGACCCATGTGCGTTACTTACGTGTTACAGTTTCCTATCAGAAACAAATAGTTCTGGTTTCAGGTATCATCTTATCATTTAATAAGAAACGCCCACTTTCGTTAGGTTACGACGTCATGTTCAATAAGAAACGCCCATTTTCGTTAGGTTACGACGTCATTTTCAATTTGATGATGTGGCACTCTTCGAGTAATATTTCGTTACGAATACGCTAATATCATTTCGATAGCAGCCTTTCGTTAAATATTATATTGTAATTCGATTCGGCAACGTATTTCCTTCCGCGACAACATTGCGCTAAAATAGCACATATTATTTCCGACTCCCACGTTCAGACAGAATCGTTACCGTTGACTTTCGACCCTTTCGTTGAAAAGGAGATGGGCTTAAGTATTTGATCAGAAATCGAATCGGCCAACAAATGCCTACAAGCCGGGGGTTATGTAGTCACAAATGTTTCATGTTTATTCTATCAAGCTATACCTATTTCATGTTAAATATATCCTACTACCGTATCCATCAAACACGTATATACAGTATTCCGGTTAGCACACACACATTCAATCAAACAGACACATTGTGTCAGAGCTGTTTGTAAACCTACTTATGATTTTTCACCCCGTTCTATATTTATCATATACCCCGTTTACTAACCAACGAGTGAGTAACTGTTCGCGTATTTTACATCGTACTTAACAGACTTTAAATACCAAGAACCGTAGAGATTTTGTTTAGTTGTCAGTATAACTCATTACATTTTAAAAATGTGAATAGAATTGTCACGGATATATTTTAAAGAAAAGTACAAGTATATCGTTTAAATGTCACTAAAATGCCAAATCAAGGACATTGTAATAATATTCCTTCTTAAATACACTATCGTTCAAATCCCCTATCGTATATATAAATAACTACGTGATGAGATGGTCCCCTAGTTCTATTCATGCATGCAATTTAAACAAGACACAAAAACCGACCAATAAACATGGCAATAAACATTGCATTACACATTTAAGGAGATACACGATCCATGACAAGTTATCACATTTCTATATCTGATATAAGGAGAAAAAGTTTACGCAGGACGTGAAATGTCTCTCCTTTCCCAAAGTGTTTCTATTCCACGAAAAGTATACTTGCATTTACATAATTATGTACTCTACACGTCCTTTCTGTCATCAGATATTTGGTGAATCTTATACTAGAATAGCGAACAAGTCATCAAGGAAGTTTTAAAACACGGTCATGAATCACGTGACTTGTAAGGTGGATCGAATGAACAGGATGGCGGGAGAAAATAGCCTATTCGAACCATACAACATGGTATTTAAGCATTCTTCTATCACCATTCTACAAACTTGTGTGGAAGGTTTTAGTTTCTTGTGCTATACAATCAATCATTATTATAGCCATACTATATTGCAAACGCATTGTTGACTTGCTTATAATTTACTGCGTCGTCAACCTATTGTAAGGCTACACTCACACATGTTGAAATTTAAGACTTTTAGATTGGATAAAAAGTTAATGTATCAGAAAGGATACTTTAGTGAATATTTTGAAATGACTGATAAACGTGTTATTACAATGTCTTGAAGATGTTAGAGAGAAAGATAGAATGTATGGAAGGGTAAGTTCCATAACCAATTTAGATTGAGGTATGTTCAACGTACAACAATCGGAGGTCGTATGGCGTGACAGTACCAGAGACACACACACTAATCATTTCAGTTTACGTTTTAACCTTTTTCAAAGATACCACTTTAAAATGAAAATATGACCCAGATCAGCCTTCGAATCCGCGCAGGCTAATCCGGGCCGGAACATTTCGTCTCAGGGGATAGAGGTAAAGAGTAATGATTCATGAAACAGAACATCCTTAGGAGACGAAAAGTGTTTGACCGGGTTAGCTTACGCGGCATGCTTGGGCTGATCCGGGTCGATACATAACGCAGAGTCCCGTGACGATGTTGGTTTTCTCGTGGAACGGCTCATAAATAATGAAGCAGCTTACTTTCAGAGTTTGAAAGATAAAACCGCTTGGTCCACAAAGATACGTGTCTCTTTAGTAGTGTGTGTGGTATACAATGTCATAGGGCTTCGCCATATTGGGTTTTGCCTTACCCTATAGGTCAAAGGGAAGTAAATCATTTTCCATAGGCGACCATTATAGCATTATGGGTTATGGTTCGTTACTAGCAAATGAATGAACACATATACCATATATCAAACTAAAGTTCATTCTTAGAACTACCAAAAAAGCAGAACAAACCCACATGTTCACCGTTTATTGACAGAGCTAGGATGTTAAATCAAAGGTGACCTTTATCCCGCACCGAATTTTACTTTCAATTTCAGAAAATACAGCATCTTCTAAAAAACGACTATTAGAGTGTCAACATAGCTGAAAGCAAACAATATTTTGGTAATAAATCAGTCAGAGGTTATTCAACTTTATGAAAATCACTTTCAACTTTCAACAAAATCATTATTGTCCAATGGGAGCCAACCTCAGTCTTATATATTCATCTGAAATTGTCTGCCGGCAAGCCGATCCGATTTACTTCCCTTTGACCTATAATGTTAGGAAGGGCAGTTAACTCAAGACTAGGCTCAATCTTGTACTATGAAGGACCTCGTTTTTATTTGGGTTTTACGCAGTTTTGAAAGTGACATAGAACATCTGTGAAAACACCTTTATCTGTGAAACTGAACTGGTATTAATATATCTGTCCTTCAAGTGTAACCTTGCCTACCTTATTTAATCATTATTAAATCATTAGACCTATCATATGGAGTATTTGACGGTTAAAAACAGGAACGTAGATCTTATCTACTTCCCTGCATTTTATCCACATCATCCCTGGTATTATTCACCCACGTCATATTGCTGTCAAGTCATCAAAAAAGCACACGATTGTTAGATCTGTATTTGCTCTAATTAATCCTTTTCCCAACTCAAGAAACATTTTGACTCATAAGAAGCAATCGACTTTTGAAAACATTCTGGTAAAAGGACGACTGTTATAATAATTATACTTTCATTCTTTGTGTGTACAGTTTTGCCTTGAACTTTTCAAAATCGTCTGCTGCAAAGTTGTTGTATGTTAGAACGGGTAATTATATATGAGCCGTTCCACAAGAAAACCAACATTATGGACTCTGCGTAATGTATCGACCCGATCAACCTGCGCAGACCGCACAGGCTAATCCGGGCTGACACTTTCCGTATCAGGGGGAAATAGGGTAATAATTCCTGAAACAGAAAATCCACAGGAGGCGATAATTGTCTGTCCGGGTTAGCCTGCGCGGTATACTTAGGCTGATCCGTGTCGATACTTTACGAAGAGTTCACAATGTGGAACGGCTCATATGTTGCTTAACATGTAACACATTTACATTACATTTACATTACATTTACATTACATTTACATTACATTTACATTACATTTACATTACATTTACATTACAGTTTTGTTACACACTGTACACATCCCTGTCCTCTCTGCTGGCGTGAAAAAAGACTAAACTAAACCGCCAAAGGCACTGTAATGGCGATTGTGTAAAACAGTATCTCGGTGTAGGCCTTGCGATTTAACATAATATAACTTTCTGATTCGGGTCAGTTTGTACTAGGTAACATTTGAGAAAAGAATGTGAACACTCTAACAGATGCTTTTCTTTTTACAGTAGAATAATGAAAGTTTGTCAGAAAGTTTGTCTTAGGTTAAATTCTTATTATGTTTATGTCACATGAAAGTAAGGTCACTATCACTAAGCCAAATTTAAGAACAATGTAGTGGCCACATTTTTAATACAAAAAAAAAATCGAATACCAGTCATTTTTTATCTTAAACTAGATCACTGGGCCAAACTCTTGTGTACACTCGTATTTTGCAACCATGGTTGCACTGTTAACCCTTGCCTACCTGCAGACGCATATGTAGCAGCAGTCTGTTGAAAAAAGAAATTGCAACAAAAAGAAAATTGCTTATCATTGTTAAAATGTTTTTAACTATATTCAGTACTTATACGTTCGTTACATATTTTTCATAATTTGCCTATATGTTTTAAAAGGCATCTGCTGCATATGCCTTTCCGCATAGACTTAGCCCATTGGTGGAAGACGAATGGCGCATTGACTTTTGTCAAACGTCGGAAAGAAAGTTGGCCGAGTCGGGATTCGAACTCACGACCCCTGGATTGACAGCCTGCATCGTTACCGACTGAACTACCGGGGATTCGGCAATTAACTAGGAACTCAGACGGGAACGATGAACGTGTAGCAGATGAAAACAGTTTTAACAACCTTAATTTTTTATATAACAACAAAGAATTCTCCTTCACTTAGAAATAATCTATTAAAGAATACAAAGGATCACGCGACAACGCATATTTTCGCACATAACATCATCAAAGAAATAACGTGTAGTTTGTGCCACCTAATTAAAAAATATGTAATCTTGGTGTGATAATTAGGATTACTCATTACTCCTACACTTGATAATGATTTATTAAAGAAATACAAAGGATTAATGATCAAGCGACAACGCATCTTTTCGCACGTAACATCATCAAAAAAATGCATTTTGTACCACTTAAGAATTAAGAATTATTCGGGTATTACACACGTAACAATTAAACATTATTAAACATCGTCGAATGCAATTCCATTAAAGGAAAGACAAACAAACAATCAAACAGGTTGATTATACGATAACAAATTTAAACTTGATATTCCTATTCTACGGTATAAATATTATAAAAAATACTTAAATCATTTAAAGGATATGACAATTTTCTTAGACCAGTATCGCGAAGCAAATGATCATCATTTTGTTAAGCGGGATATATGGAACGCCTCAACTGTCTTATAATGACGATTATTATTATATTGTGTGCACCCTTTATTATGTTGTGTACATACTTTATTATGTTGTGTACATACTGCAACATGTCATGTTCATATTGTATTATGTTATGTACATACTTTATTATGGTGTGTACATACTTCATGTTGGTCTATGCATTGTTTATTTTGTTTTGTGCATTTCTCATTATTTTATATAGTGTTTCTATTATGCTAAGTGCACTCAATGTTATGTTCTGTGAGAGTTTTATTGTCTTATGTACATTCTTTGTTATCTTGTGTACGTTCTATATTCTGTTATGTAGATTCCTTTTTTCCTAATGAAGGCATATACTATGTATTACATTGTGTAGGTTCTGTTTGTTATTTTGTGATTGTTGTATTGTGATATGTACACTCTTTGTTATGCTGTGTACAATTTTAATATTGTGTTTTGTTTCTTGTTTTATATGGTGTACACACTGTATTTCGTTATGTAGGAAGTTTATTATGATGACGCAGACAATATAAACGGTATAATTCCAGCATGCACCGTCAAAAAAACGGCTAGCGCAACGTCTTTCGATCCATGAGCAATTTCTCCTTTTGCAACAATGTTTTCATCTTTATTCAATTATTGTTCTTTCATTTATAGAGATTTTCCATATTTTTGACTAAATGTTTTCAAAGCCGTCTGCTGCAGATTTGCTGTTTGTGGGAAAAAGGCTACTTTTTGTTGTTTAATTTTTCAAATTTTATTTTCAGATTTACATCATTTGTTTGTAAACCATCTCGAAAAAATGACACCATTAAAAATAATTTAATAAAATTCATTGCATAAAAAATAACAAATTTTCAAAAGTTTTTTGTTTAATGATTCAACATTCAGATTTTGTTAAAATTTGTATAAATATAGGTATATATATTACTGTATCAAAATTTAACTTACAAATAATAGGTAACCAGATTGCTTTCAAATAAAATAAAATCTTATTTTAGGTGGTGGGTCGAGAAAGAAATTGTATTGTATTGTATTGTATTGAGTCAGAAAAAGGACAGACGGACGGACGACGTATAGAGCGTGATCCGATTAGATCACCTTGTGCTTTGATCTTAAAAACTACTAGTTGTCAAATAAACACACACTTTTACTTATATATATAAACATGAGCTGTGCTCCAGGAAAAACTCATCTTGGCATATTTATGACAAGTAAAACAGAAAGTAGAAACTGTCTGTTACTATTCAGCAAACAGTGCAGAGTTGGATAGGACTACACATATGTGTATGTTTATCTAGAACTACATTGGTGACAAATGCCCTGTGGTCGATATTCCTCCAATTTGGCTAATGAAATAAAAAAGATAGATCCGAAACTAGCGCGATCGTCTTTAATACATCGCGGGTCACCCATCCAGGCACTAACCGCAATGAACGTTGCTTAACTTACAGGAAGGAGGCGACCAATGTCGCTATAATAGATGGCTTCGAAATGTGTTTTGTAGAAATGCTATTTAAACCTATACCCCGTTCACGTTACTTTTTACCGGTGCATCTTTGAATTCTACCCGTTTGTGTTGTCCGCGTCATCATAATAAACTATCTACATAACGAAATACAGTTCGTACACCATATAACACAAATATACACAACACAATAAGAAGTCACGTAAGACAATAAATAATGCACAGAAGATAATAAAGACTGCACAAAACTGAATAAATAATGTGCATAACACGATAAAAAACCTTTTCAATGTATCAACGAATGTACAAAACACAAGAAAGATTGCACATAGCATAACACAGAGAGTGCATAAGATAACGAAAACTGCATAAAACACAATACAGGATGCAAATGAAGAAATAAATAATGTGCATAACATAATTAAAAGTGTACTCAGCAAAACAAAGAGTGTGCATATCATAATAAAAAGGTCACACAACAAAAATCAGAAACTACACAATGGAATAAAGTGTATGTGCCTTCATATATGAATAAGGAACCTACGTAACATAATATAGAACGAACACAACATAACAGAAAATAAACATAAGGCAACACAACTCTCACAGAACATAACATCGAGTGCACTTAGCATAATAGACAAGCTATATAAAATAATAAGAAATGCACAAAACAAAGTAAATAATGCACATACCATATTAGAATATGTACTCATCATAATAAAGGATGTACACAACATAATAAAGTATGTACATGACATAATAAAGCATGTACACAACATAATAAAGGGTGCACATAATACAATAATAATCGTCATTATAAGACAGTTGAGGCGTTCCATAGGGATAGACGGAATATTGCCCATGTTTTACTAGCTTTAAAATAAATCATTTACGATTACATATTAGGACAAAATACCCTAATTCGCTAAGCGTGATAAATACACGCCGTGATAAACACTATTTCGCTAAGCGTGATAATTACACGCCGTGATAAACACTTCCAGGTAAAAATCATAGGGACAAGATATTCAGTACGATAAGGCGTTTATATAGGGCGTTTCTAGACCATACTATTTGAAAGACCCTGTGCCCGGCGACTAATAATTGGTTTAACCCTTTCCAACATACAAACTATATGCAGCAGACGACTTTCAATACATGTAGGCAAAAGTTATTGATATCTCAATAACTGAAAGTAATATATCTATAGGTGCTACCTATTTACGAAAAAAAACTCGCAAGATAATTATAAACAAAAATTAAAGAGCATACTTTGGCCATAAAAAAGGAATTATAAGTAATTGACTAGACAATAATAATGTTAATGTCATGTTTCTTGCATTATTAAAACATATTTGGAATTCGTATTGATGTTGTCTATTATTTGAACCGAAAATAATAAAGTAAAGACTTTCAGACAATCAAGGAATACATTTATAATGAACGAGGTTAAAACATGAGGGCCAAGATGGTCCTTAATCGATCACCTGCATTATGGTAAAGAAGCAAATAGATCAGCCCTTTTCTGATGCCACCTGGCGACAGCCTTTTTCAAGCAGTCAATATGACTGGAACAAATTATGTAAGGGGTCACATTTCTGCTAAACCCTTTCCCTATTAGAGACGGTTTCTGAGGCCTATGATTTAGGAAAAGAGTGTCGCAACAAGAACAATTGCTCCTTATGAGAAAGTTATCCTTTTGCCACAATGTTTGATAAATAATTATACTTTGAATGATTGAGTCAATAGCTCATGTATAGGAATTTGGGGCCTTTCATGTTGATACCACTTTTTTGCGGCAAACGACGTCGCTCCATTGACGTTACGCCAAGATGAAGTGTAGCGGAAATGACGTCACGTCCTTCTACGATACAGTCAAAATTTAGTTTCGGGCGTAGAAGGCTAATGCTGTCGTTTTTTTAACGAACGGGAAAACATATTTCTTATAGATTTCCATTTATTTTTAACTTTTCGTACAAATGTTAATTCCAGCACTTTAATGATCTTAAATATCGATTTAAAAAAAATTGATTAAAAAGACGACAATAATTTTTTAATCCGTGTTTTTCTGCTCATTTTATACATACCCAAAATACTGATTTTAAAAATAATGATTAAAAAGCCGACAATAATTTTCAATCTGTGTTTTACGTCTGCTTTTTATACATATCCAAAATGGCGGCCCCCATGGATTTTTTCAGTTTCATTTCAGAAAGCTTCATGGGTTATTGAAAAAAAAAAAAAAAAAAAATCTCACGCCCGTTAACTATAAGCGAAAAAACCCATTCATGGTTTTTTTTCGTATAATTACTAAATAAAGTTGAAAACATTTTGTCAAAAATAGAAATTGCTCGTCATTATCACAACGTTTTCCAAATATCAGGCGTAAATACAGCAGGATCAAATATGGTAATGGGACGTCACTGTAAATTGGATTTCACGTCATTCAAACGCTCGGAGTAGACACACTAAAGCCGCGTTTCGCTACTGTAACATATTCTTGTTCTTTTATTATATATCTTTTACTAGTTTTAACAGAAACAAAACAAATTAAACACATTTAACTTATGTTACTCATGAAATGAAAATGTTTGATTTTTTTTTGTGAACGATGTTACATTACCTCATTTCGAATGACGCCACATTACAATAATTGGTACCTTATTTGTCCTAGTCGAATACGGAATCCGGCGTGTTGTTTTGGCACGTGACATTTTGCATGAATTTAGGCCGTAATAAAGCAGGTATATATTAAGCAGGAAGTATTATGTTACAGGAGCGAAACTTCGTGGTTTATCAACATTCGAGGTACTGCTACTAGAGCGAAATAATCGGAAACGTTTTAATGTACAATACAAGAGAAAGTTGATGCAAAGCATCAATGTCGCCGGAAAAGACTGCATTGATTTATTTTTTAACACACATGTATTCTTGACTTTCATTAGTCTAAACATACACATAATGTTTTCATAAGGACTAATTCCAGGATTTTTGAAATTCCACATAGATCTACAAATTTCAGGATTTCTTTTGGTCAGGATTTTGGATGTTTTGTATTTGTCAATAAAACCACAACAAATTAATACATTTTGGGATTTAAATCTACATGCAATAAAAAGCTATTAAATATTTCCATGTTTGAAGCAACAATGAAAACCTTTAAACGCTTAAAACATTGAGAAAACTGTTAAATTGCTGAAGACATGAACTTCCTCCTTTTTAATAATAATTATAATAAATATTTCACAGATGTTAAAATGTTTAAAAAGTAGACCACACTTGAAACAACATATCAGCTAAATTGTTTATCTAAATCGTTGATGCATACAATATATGTTTGGCGCAAGAGAAATGCCAGTTGCGAGTCCCATTACTATTTAATAGGTGGCAAGTATGAAATTAATTGGGTGCGAAAGAGCAGATTTTCTTTATTTCTAAATCTATTGTTTATCAGAGTTCGTTCTTCTCTTAATTTGTTTCAAGCCAAATAATCATTTAATATCACATATATTTAAACATTTAAGTGTGTAATATTAGCTATCTATCTGTAATAAGGTGTTTGAGCATTCTTTCGAAATGTTGACCCTCGATCGTTTCAAAATCGAGTCGTAGTGTCAAACATCGAAGAAAGTGAATAAAACATCAGGCAAAGCGTTATTGCATTCGAGAGAAAAAAGCATTTCTATAGTATATGTCTTTCTCCTATATTCGACCCATGCACTCGTTTCGTGACGTTTAAGAAATCAATTTGTCGTGCAACATTTTTTGTATGCATAAAAAAGTCACTTTTCTAAGTTTACATTTTACTTCCGGTTACTTCGCTTTGTTTACATTTTGACAATATGAAACTAGGTCACAAACTGAGGAAAAGGCGTTTCGACGTTCACGACCGATAAACAGGCTTATATTTGAGACATATTTTCACCAATTATTCTTATTTTTGTTTCTGTTTCCAGTTTATGTTGATACTTATCTATTAAAAGGAGAATTCGACGTGATTTTAATATCGATAATCGGCTGCAAGCAGGTGCGCGTATGTAATCAAATTAGACTGTGCGACGTAAAGGTTTTTAGTTATCGCCTTTTGATTACATAGTTTATGAAAATAAAGTATCCCAGTCTAGCTAATAGGGACTATTTGTCTTCGTAAATAAAACACAAAAACGTAAATGCCAGTCAAAATAAAGAAACTGCACATACTTAAAACATCGGAATATTTATTTCATTTTAGATGTGTCATAACTTAGTGTTTTTAAACAAACGCAATTGTAATATGTTCAAGACATTTAATTTTTTTTTTTTAAATAATAACCCCTCCTCCCATGTGATTTCCGAAAACCTATTAAAAATAGAAGTCGCGGGCTTCTGCCCGGCGACTAATAACAGATACAAATACAATCAATTGACAGATACAACTACTTCAGAACACATGTACTTTTGAATTTAATTGTGAAATGCTAGCGATGGGAACATGATGCGCATTAGGAAAGATAATCTCCAAAATGCCCAATTAAAAACGTTGGGTATTTTGGATTACTTTTTAAGTGTGTCGGGTGGAAAGACTTATTAGTCTATACACAGGTACTAAAATTGCTGCAGAATGCAGCATAAACAAGAATGCGCCGTGGAGGGTAATATATATCAATGCAATTGCGGCAGACGACTTTTGAAAAAAAATTGACCAAAGGAGAAATTAGTCTTCTATAATGAGCAATGTATTCTTTTGCCGCAATGTTTTCAAATACATTTAATTATTATACTATCGTTAAAAGAAATTGTACACATATTTTGTTCCAAAAGTAGTCAGTTTTATTAATGAACAGCTTTTAAATTATTGAACGGCTAATAAGCTAGTTAATATTACAAGGAATATAACAAGGTCGGTAGCCGAGTAAACAAATCATTAATTACATTTTTATTGTCTACGAAGTTGTGAATGTTTTTCAATAATGAAAAGTATCTTAAACCAAGCTATGTTGACCACACCTCCAGTCGTTCATCAGTTATTGAAGTTATTGTAACATTGATATAATACACCAAAAAATCATTTCGTAGGAATAAAATTCCAATCTTTTGTCATTCTTCGTCTTTTCTGATTGCTCCTGGCTGCCATGTTTTTCATACAGTCAATGTGGCTTGATTAGTTATTGTAAAGGCTCACCCAAAAATAGTTAAATCACATTATCTTGGAATCAGACAAGCGGATTGAGAGACAAAGAATGTTAACGTTTGGGCATTTCCCCCCTTTCTGATGAACCCAAATTTCTTCATAAAAATTTAACCCTTCCCACATACAAACGCTTTCTGACGCATTTGCACTGAATACTTTTGAAAACATTGTGGCAAAATGAGAAACTGCTCATGATGAGCAGTTTCTCCTTATGCCACTATGTTTTCAACTCTATTTAATGATTAAACTTTCATTTATAGAAGTTTATCACAATTGTACACAGGTGTTTCCTAAGGCGTCTGCAGCAGATTTGTCACATGTTGGAAAGGATTAAATCTTCGAAACTTTTTGAAAGAAGATCAAAGCAATATTCCTGTTCAAATTGATCCAGTGATTTAAGAACAAAATTATCTTGGAATCAGACAAGCAGATTTGGAGGAGAAGAACTTTAAAGTGTTGGTATTTTTGAAACCCCCTTCTGATGCCGCTGCAACCAAAGTTCTTAATTTCATTTACGTTCTTGAAATAATAAACATTCCTATGGCGTTTGCTTGAATTGGATCAAGGAGGAGATGCCGTTTGAAGCTAAACGTTAACGAAAGATGGGCAGACAGACGTGATCAGAATATATCAAACTCTGTTTTCACTTCAGGTGATCTAAACAAAAACGCACCCTGTAACATAAAATCACATTATAACATTTGTATAAAGTTGAAAACATTGTAAAAAATAGCGGAATTACTCATCATGAGTAATTTCTACAAAAACTAAAAAATATATTTACCTTAAAAACATTCAACAAAAGCATTATCATTTATCAAACCAAAATAGATTCTAGTTTAGCCTGAACAGTTTGCTTGTCTTAATAGTAACTTCAACTTACATAAGCAAGCAACAAGTACACAAATTACAGCAAAATACAGCAACAAAAGGTTGCGCGGTAAAGCGAAATAGTCTCTAGACGAAATATCCTCGATTCCATTTACGGACTCATACTGCCACATGTACATCAGACGACTTTTTAAAACATTGTGGCAAAAGGAGAAATTTCTCAAAATGACCAATTTCTTCTTTTGATGTAAAGGTTTCAACTCTATTTGAATATTATACTATCATTCATAGAACTTTCAATATAGATCTATTTGCATAGATTTTCACAAAGCCGTCTGGTGTCGAGTTAATTAATACATTTAGTAGGCTTACTTAACTTATTGAAGTTGATGAGCTAGTAAACAACTGCAGGTAGCTGTGAACGCGGTAGCTGTATGTTAAAATTATGAAAAAATACAGGACTATATTGGATGCTCTGTTGTATGTTGTCGTGAGTTTACCACTACACCACGGAGGCGGACGTTCTACCACTACACCACCGAGGCGAATGTTTTACCACTACACCGTCGAGGTGGACGTTCTACAACTACACCACGGAGGCGGACGCTCTATCACTACACCACCGAAGCGGACGCTCTACCATTACACCACCGAGGCGGACGCTCTACCACTACACCACCGAGGCGGACGCTCTACCACTACACCACCGAGGCGGACGCTCTACACCAGCGAGACAGAAGCTCTACCACTACACCACCGAGGCGAACCATCTACCATTACACCACCGAAGCGGACGCTCTACCATTTCACCACCGAGGTGGACGCTCTACCACTAAACCAGCGAGACGGACGATCTACCACTTCACCACCCTGGCGGACGCTCTACCACTACACCTCAGAGGCGGACGATCTACCACTACACCACTGAGGCGGACGCTCTACCACTACACCACCGCGTAGGACGCCCTACCACTACACAACCCTGGCGGACGCTCTACCACTACACCACCGAGGCGGACGCTCTAGCACAACACCACGGAGGCGGACGTTCTACCACTACACCACCGAATCGGATGGTCTACCACTAAACCACCGAGGCGGACGCTCTATCACTACACCACCGAGGCGGACGCTCTTCCATTACACCACCCTGGCGAACGCTCTACCACTACACCGCCCTAGCGGACGCTCTACCACTCCACCACCGAAGCAGTACGCCACTACAATGTGCCATCTGTATTCGAGGTAGCTGTGAACGCGGTAGCTGTATGTTAAAATTATCAAAAAATACAGGACTATATTGGATGCTCTGTTGTATGTCGTCGTGAGTTTAAACCCCGGCCGTTGATTCTCGCCAATGATTGACAAAAGTCATAGTGACAAGCGCCATTTGTCTTTCACAAACGGGCTATTGCGGGACGGCAGTCGGTTGCCTTGTTACAATGTTGTGAGGAGTACTGGAGCGAGGCTCTAGTCGCCGTGATATAACTACATTACCATTGAAAACAACGCATAACTCACATCAATCATTCATTGCTCGATTTAAATCTCTCAATGATTTGCCATTATTCAATGTCATCTGTGTTCGACCCCGGTAGCTGTAGGTAAACGAGATCCGAGTAACCAGGACCATAATAAATTATCTGTGTGCTATGGCTGCGAATCCGAACCATGACTCGTCTCGGCCATTGATTCTTTACGATGATTGACAAGCGTCTCCTACAAATGGGCAAATAAAAGTCTACATGGGAAGGGATTTTATTGCACGGGAAGAATATCGTGTGAAGAACTGGTTCGAGCAAGCCAGGAAACACGTGTGTAGAAGAACTAACCGTTCTATAACTGTAAACAAATCATTATATACTCGATTTAATCCTGTAGATTTGCCATTACCTAATGTCCTCTATGTTCGATGCGGCTGTGAATTCATTGGGTAAACGAAATCCGAGTAACCTTGACCATAATGTATGCTCTGTGTGCTGCGGGGACGACAGATGCAATGGCTACAGCTGTAATACAATCAAACGTAAGTTATCGATTATAGATTGATTGATTTTTGCTATATATTTTGATTAATTAATGCTTATAAACGCCATCTACGTATTACGTTCTATTCCGCCAAAAGTGCTAGGGACCATCTCTTAGTTCTTATTAGTGCCCAACTGTGCATTCCGAATAATTAGGGGGGACACTATCCCCATCGTCCAGGATGATGTCATTATCTAAGGTTTTCCGATTGATACTGTTTATTGTGTTGATTTCGTTACCTTTCCAATAACTTTCCACAAGATACATCATAATGAATTATATATGAGCCGTTCCACGAGAAAACCAACAGTATGGACTCAGATCAGCATGCTCAGTCCTGCAATACTAATCCGGGCCGACACATTCCGTCTCAGGGGTATAGAGGTATCGAGTAATGATTCCTGAAACAGAAAATCCACAGAAGGCAAAATATGTCTGTCCGGATTAGCCTTTGCGGCATGCTTAGGCTGATCCGGGTCGATACTTTACGCAGAGTCCACACTTTTTTTTGTGGAACGGCTAATACAAATTTATGTATTTCACATCGATTGTAAAACAAGTTCTTACAGATTAAAACACAGATTAAAATAATCGCTCTCAATGCCTGCTACCTTGACAACCAACCAGTTATTGTGCTGAATGTGTGCGGAGCCTTCTACCCGGATACCCAACCCGTACTCGTGCCGAATGTGTGGGGTGCCTGCTACCCGGAAACCCAACCTGTTCTTGTGCCGAATGTGTGGGTAGCCTGATACCTGGATACCCAACCAGTTATTGTGCCGAATGTGTGAGGAGCCTGCTACCTTGATACCCAACCCGTACTTGTGCCGAATGTGTGGGGAGTCTGCTACCTGGATACCCAACCAGTTCTTGTGTCGGCTGTGTGGGGAGCCTGCTACATTGATACCCAATATGTACTTGTGCCAAGTGTGTGGGAAGCCTGTTATCTGGATGTCCAACCCGTATTTGTGCTGAATGTTTGGGGAGCCTGCTACCTTGATGCCGAACATGTACTTGTGCCGAATGAGTGGGCAGCCTGCTACCTGGATACCCAACCTGTACTTGTGCTGAATTTGTGGGGAACCTGCTACCTGGATACCCAGCCAGTTCGTGTGCCGAATTTGTGGGGAGCCGGCTATCTGGATACCCAACCCGTACTTGTGCCGAATGTGTACTTGTGCCACCTTGATACCCAACCTATGCTTATACAGATGTGTGTGGAGCCTGCTACCTGATTACCCAACCAGTTCCTTTGCCGAATGTGTGGGGTGCCTGCTACCTGGATACCAAACCCGTTATTTTGTCGAATGTATGGGGAGCCTGCTACCTTGATACCCAAGCAGTTCCTGTGCCAAATGTGCGGGGAGCCTGCTACTTACCTTGATACCCAAGCAATTATTGTGTCGAATGTATGGGGAGCCTGCTTCCTGTATGCCCAACCGTACTTGTGCCGAATGTGTGGAGAGACTGCTACCTTGCTACCCAACCAGCTATTGTGCAGAATATGTGGGGAGCCTGCTAACTTGATACCCAACCTGTACTTGTGCCGAATATGTTGGGAGCCTGCTTCCTGTATGCCTAACCGTACTTGTGCCGAATGTGTGGAGAGCCTGCTGCTTTGATACCCAACATGTACCTGTGTCAAATGTGTGGGGAGCCTGCTATCTTGATACCCAACCAGTTCCTGTGCCGAATGTGTGGGTAGCCTGCTACCTTGATACCCAACCTGTACTTGTGTCAATTGTGTGGGGAGCCTGCTACCTTGAAACCCAACATGTACTTGTGTCAAATGTGTGGGGAGCCTGCTACCTTGATACCAAACCAGTTCCTGTGCCGAATGTGTGGGTAGCCTGCTACCTTGATACCCAACCTGTACTTGTGTCAAATGTGTGGGCAGCCTGCTACGTTGATACCCAACCAGTACTTGTGCCGAATGTGTGGGGAGCCTGCTACCTTGATACCCAACATGTACTTGTGCCGCATGTTTGGGGAGCCTGCTTCCTGTATTCCCAACCAGTTATTGTGCCGAATGTGTGGGGAGCCTGCTTCCTGTATGCCCAACTAGTTATTGTGCCGAATGTGTGGGGAGCCTGCTACCTGTATACCAAACACATTATTGTGCGATTGTGTGGGGAGCCTGCTACCTTGATACCCAACCTGTACTTGTGCTGATTGTGTGGGGAGCCTTCTATCTGTATACAAAACACGTTCTTGTGCCGATTGTGTGGGGAGAATGCAACCTTGATACCCAACCAGTACTTGTGCCAAATGTGTGGGGAACCTGATACCTTGATACCCAACCAGTACTTGTGCCGATTGTGTAGGGAGTCTGCTTCCTGTACCAACCAGTTATTGTGCCGATATGTGGGGAGCCTGCTTCCTGTATGCCCAACCAGTTATTGCGCCGAATGTGTGGGGAGCCTGCTACCTGTATACCAAACATGTTCTTGTGCCGATTGTGTTGGGAGCCTGCTACCTTGATACCCAACCTGTACTTTTGCCGAATGTGTGGGGAGCCTGCTACCTGTTTACCAAACCAGTACTTGTGCCGAATGGTTGGGGAGGTCCCAACTTTAGAAAACTCTATCACGGAAATCGAACCGGGAACCTTGAGATCACGGGGCCGACACTATATCACTGAGCCCTTCTCGCCCACGGTGGAATATAATCCAGTTAACGTTATTACCTAAAATTACATAAGTTGTGTTCTATTATTAAAAAAACCCAGGATATTTGCACAACCAATGGCACCGAGGAAGGTTTTGCGTTTTCTTACCCTCGCCATGCAGAATTAACCATAATCGAGCAAATGGCACCATCGACATTGCCTTTCTTTAAATATATAGTGAAGATCTTAAATGAACGACGATAACTTTTCCTTCAAGCTGCGTCATGTGACCTTTTGTAGTGTTTTCTGTGCAAACAGTGAAGACTCAGACTAGCCTGTGCATCAGCAGAGCCTCACCATAACCTTCACTGTTCGTCTACTTGTATTGTGTTCATTGATGCAACTTTTCACAACAAGAAGCGTAGACCACCCTTACTTTACGCCAATGTAACTCTAGCACTTTCTCGCATACAAACGCTGTGTGACTCCCATGCATGCGACTTTTGAAAATATTGTGGCAAACAGAGACATACCTCATGATGAGTAAACTCTCCTTTTTCCGCAATGGTTTTAATCACTGATTTATGAAAACTGTTTCAGATTTTGACAATATGTTTTCTAAGTCATCTGCTGCAGATCAGTCGTATATTGGAAATGTTCAAACAATGCCAAATGGAAGAGACAACACGACCCCGAGTCGCCATGCACAAGTGATGTCTATTTCAAAATTAATTATATCCACGTTGAATTTGCTCATGTATTTTCTTGTTTTTCAGAGCGCATGAAATCACTGTACGAAAATGGGTTTTTGAACTTGACCACCCTCCAGGAGATTTTCTAGATGTAGGACACATCGAAATGTTTCACTAGAAATTGATACAATTGATTCGATTAAATTCCATGACACTGTTCCCTGCCAGTTGTTTTGTTATTTTAAGCATGCATTATTTGCTGGAATTCAATTTTGAAATTTATGACACTTCCCTACGTACAAATTAATTGCAGCAGGCGCATTAAAAGACATATACCTACAAATGTGACAAAACCTTTTGTTAAAGAAATTATGAATATTGAATATTATGAGCAATGTTTTCATGCCGTTTTCTTCTGATGTTTCGACTGCATGTTTGAAAGATATAGTCCGTCTCGTCAGAAAACCAACATTACGGCATCTGCGTAATGTATCGACCCAGATCAGCCTGCGCAGTCCGCGCAGACTGATCCGGGACGACACATTCCGTCTCACGGGGATAGAGGTATAGAGTAATGATTCCTGAAACAGAAAATCCACATGAGGCGGAAAAGTGTCTCTTCGGGTAAGCCTGCACGATATGCTAAAGCTGATCCGGATGGATACTTTTCGCAGAGTCCACACTGTTGGTTTTCTCGCGGGAAGGCTCATATAGACAGGCATCCTCTAGTACTCGACCTATATGTTTGTTTGTAGCGACTTGTTGACAGTGAACCAGTCTAAAGTTACTTCAGCACTTCATATGGCTAAGTGTTTTGCTAATCACCTGAAAACAAAATCTTCTGATACCGGTTCCCACAATCCGGATCACAGAAAAAGGAATCGAATACACGAAATTGATAAAATGGATTTTATCATTGGACTTTTGATCCCGCCATCGACTTTTCGACCTAACAGAAACGCGAAAACTAGAAATAAGGCATCCTAATCTGGACTTTTCACGTTAAATTATTTCCGAGAATAGTTGAAAGTTTTTGACTCGATAATTTTCAAGACAACTTTTGATTGTTCTACATCCAATAATCACGAAAAGCCGAAATTAGTAACTACTTATATCTTCCATTCGCGTACGAGCATTCCCATATAGTCGAAAATTCGAAGTTTCAAGCTTAACAATTGTGAAGTAAATTTAGAGTTTTCGATCTACAGTTAACCTCGAAAAGTCGAAATTGCGCGTTTTAACATCCTCTTTTGGATTTTGACATTACGTGAAAAAGCCAAATAAGAGCTGCTAGTTTCTAATTGTCACGGTAGGACCTTCCATTTGTATTAATTAACTGGTGTGGTAATTTGTACAATCACCGTTTACACCGTTAACAATGGCACGTGTTTCCAGTGTTTCCAACGATGCAGGTAGGCGTTAAAGATTATAAGTATCGTGTGCGCAACCACATCTAACATCGCATGCAAGACCTGCCACATATTTAGGCCGCATTCGACTGTTCAGCAACTACCTACGATGTGCGAACTGTAAACGGTGATATGGTAGTTTTAACCTTCGCACCGCTTACCGTTGTTTGAATAGCGATAGAGAAATCCCATTACAGGCGTCCGAACCCGAAGTCTAAATAAGCACTTACTCTAGGCCTAAAAATCAAACTTTGAATGACATTTATCGAGATACAAACTGCAAGATTTCGCCAAAAAGAGAAAAGATTTCTTACCAATTGTCGGGTCAAACACTTTTCGACTTTTTTAGGGAATAATTTACTGCGAAAGTCGAAATTAGGATGCCTATGTTATATAGTTCTTTTATATGTAAACCATGCAGAACTCAGGTTACCATAGAAATCGGCGATAGACACAGAAAGTGCACATGACCGAGGATGAATTTGAAAGAAAAATGCTATATTGGTTTCCTACTCCCTTCAAAATACGACCCACAGCCGCGCACAATTGTCATGCGTAACAAACAGCGCACGTGGCAGTAACGAACAAAGGATCTATAAGCATTTTTTTAAAAAAGATCTCAAAGGTAAATCAAATGGTAACACAGAGAGCTCTATTATTTAAAGAATAACGACGAATGCTTTGGTGAAGCTATGATGCTGTAAGAATAAACTAAGGAATCATGTTACAGACAGTGGAGCAGTGATAGAGCGTCGACCTCTCGTACCAATGGTTCCAAGTTCGAATCCGGCAATGAGGATTTTCCACGGAAACGATGCATGTTCTGGTTAAATATCCAGGAATCTGACATCGAGAGTGCGTCAATTGCTGAATACTTAAAATAAATAGGTTTATATTAAGCTTCGGAATCAGCTATGATCGAGAAATCAGCGTTCGGGATTAAAGACCAGGCGTCCAGGGATGGATTTCCGTTCGTGAGCAATGGTTGAAGAGTGTCCATGTGCAAGGCAAATTTGAGCCGTCCCGCCAGAAAACCAAAATTATGGCATCTGCGTAATGTATCGACCAGATCAGCCTGCGCTGTCCGCGCAGACTGATCCGGGCCGACACATTCCGTCTCAGGGGGATGGAGGTATAGAGTAATGATTTCTGAAACAGAAAAACCACAGGAGGCGGAAAGTGTCTGTCCGGGTTAGCCTACACGGCATGCTTTAGCTAATCCGGGTCGATACTTTACGCAGGGACCACAATGTTGGATTTCTCGCGAGACGGCACATTTAAGATGTCCTAACCTGGTACTGACGATTTTCCGATATCAAGAAATACATTTTCTGATATCAAATATTCATTTTCTGATATCAGGAATTCGAATTCTTGATATCAGAAAATCATTTACATTTCTTGATATCAGAAATTCCATTCATTGATATCAGAAAATCATTTTTTGATGACAAGAAATCCATTTTCTGATATCAAATAATCTATTTTCTGATATAAAAAAATACTGATGATTTTCTGATATCAAGAAATACATTTTCTGATATCAAATATTCATTTTCTGATATCAGGAATTCGGTTTTTAAGTCAGTTTGCAATGGGGGTCAGAATGTAATGTTACACTGGTCGCATATTACTCATAAGATTTATCCGTTTTGTACGGTGGCATAGAGGTGACATGTGTGTTTTTATTTTTTATTTTACTATGTCGTGCGCACGACATACTAAGTCGTGCGCACGAGATACTAAGTCGTGCACACGAGATACTATGTCGTGCGCACGAGATAATTTAGTCGTGCTCAAGAGTTACTAAGTCGTGCGCACGAGATACTATGTCGTGCGCACGAGATAATTAAGTCGTGCGCACGAGATACTAAGTCGTGCGCACGAGATACTAAGTCGTGCGCACGAGATACTAAGTCGTGCGCACGAGATACTTTGTCGTGCGCACGAGATAATTTAATCGTGCTCAAGAGTTACTAAGTCGTGCGCACGAGATACTATGTCGTGCGCACGAGATAATTAAGTCGTGCGCACGAGTTACTAAGTCGTGCGCACGAGACACTAAGTCGTGCGCACGAGTTACTAAGTCGTGCGCACGAGATAATTAAGTCGTGCGCACGACATAATTAGCCAATCAGAATACACTTTACATACATGAATGTTGTTTGAAAATGGCTGATAGCAGAAACGATTTTATTCTATTATATTTTAATGCATGGTTAACGTATGCAGAAATTCGGTTTCTTTTAGGCAATCAGCATGATATACACATATTCTCAAACAATATTCATGTATTCAAAGTGTATTCGGATTGGCTAATTATGTCGTGCGCACGACTTAGTATGTCGTGCGCACGACTTAGTAAAATAAAAATAAAAACATACACATGTCATCTCTGTGCCACCGTAGTTTTGATCTATCAATACAGGCGAATGAATCCGGGCCAACTCGGTATGTACTGTATATGTATGTTTGTAGTGTCCGGTTTTTTCGACGGCCTCTGAAGCATATCATAAACATAATTTCGAGGGCTTGGCATGAAAGGTTGTAACTAATTTTTTTTTTTTACCAAGATAAATCACCTCGCCATAAAGTCTTAAAAAGCGTTAAATCATATTTCTTGGTAAACAAAGGAAATTTAGGAGCCATTGCTCGTTCGAAGCAATGGCACCTACATTTGCATTGTTTACAAAGGGGTCAAATTTGCCCTTAAACCAGGGTTTTCGAAATAGGTTTTTAGTTACAACCCTTTCAAGCCAATCCCTCGATTTGCATTGACTTGCTTGTTGTTGTTGAAGGTAAATTGTATAATTGTTATTTTGACACTTCATACTTTTCTAAATAAAAAGGTTTTCCCCTTTCACGCAAATTTTATGAAAAAAGTTTACTTTAGTATTATAGTTACAAAATGTCTAGAGCCACTAACACTAGAACCACAAACTTAAATATTTGTGTTGTTTTATATCATTGACACGAGAAAGAAACCAAGAAAAAAACCTGTCTTTTAAAATTTTGAGTTTTCCCTCATTTTGCTTTATTAAGATGTCGAATTCAGTAAACTACAATGTCTTAATAAAGAAAATAGAGAGAAAACTGCAATATAAGATCAATTTCCTTAGATAATTTTATAGTTGAAATAATAGTTGATACAGGCCAACTTGACTAATAACCAGACGGACCAGGGTTCGATCTCAGGTCGGTGTCACAAGATGGTCAAGGGTCGACAACTCACTAAAGTAGAATTGAACGCCGATGGTTGAATAAAAATATATGTTTAATTTACAGTTATGAAATATATACAATTTTGAATAACAATTTCTTTCCTAACAATTCGAGAGGCTATAAACAAAAGAACTACTCACGCACTCTCATACACTCTCACCCCAGTCACTTAACTGTCCCATCACTTCCGTTACTGTACCCTGTATTTGGAATGTTCATACACGTTGTACTTCACATCCAACTGTATCCGTTTCCCGACTTCACCGAGTCGTTGTACTTATATTCATTGCGTCGCGTATATCCTTGGATTCCGGGATCGACAAGCCACACAACTGTGGATATATGGTTCTACACGTCCTATGACGGCACTCCTCCTAATGTCCCCCGTTACGACGTCTTATTATGTTGTGGACTGCGTCACACACTGGTTCTTCAAACTTCTGCGTTTGGACCTTCGTTTGTCTGGCTATCGATATGGACTAGCCATAGACATAAAACGGCTAAAATTGTAATAAATAACCATGTCTTACAATAATATCAATAATGCTCCGTAAACCTAACAGCCTACCATTTTATACTCCTATGGTAGCTCATCTCTATACTAATATCCTTTTACATTTCCCACTTCCATGCTTATCCTTTTCATACAACATATCTTTCCCAATAACATAACACATTGTCTCGCTCCTAACGGACTCAATTTCTGTAAAAAACATTCACTTCGTGAACCAGAAATTCTCTAAACAATTCAATCATGTAATAATTATCTCAATCCCTAACATTGTAAATTTGCACAGATTCCATTCCTTAAATTATGCCGAAAACCCCTTTGCACAATAACTAAGAATTTACATACCCATATGCCGTGTGAATTGGTCACATCAACTAACTCACTATAACGAGTGAAAACCATCTGGCAACTCCTGTGATACTGACGGTCAAAACAAATGTTTGAGTAAGTTATATAGCACCAATCAACCTCTGGGTCTCCTGATGACAGGCAAAATTCCCGTGCAAATCGTAATTCACAATCAACAACTAGTTTCAATACATTTATAGGCCAAATGAAAATAGCAACATAGTTTAACGTAATTAACGTTTTTAAACCCGTCAATTCCTTAATTCTCAACGGATTTACATGAAATGAACTCTTAATATGCTTAATATCACTTATCACATATGTATATGATAATAACTTCATAAACAATGATCTCCCTGACAATCCTGCGATAAGTTAAAACCATACGTGACCAACCTGCACTAACTGACCGACTTTTATTTAGGCCACGCCAAATCTATTTTGTTACAACACGTTCCCCCCAAGGATAAAGTGGTTACACTTTGTCTATTTAACAAAATACACCAGGTTCGTTCCCTGTACTATTTACAACCCGTATCTTAATTTCCCTTAGTATTGCATTCCTTATATATATATACACGATTACACAGCTGTCATGACTCCAATGTGTGCCTAAAATACTCATTTCACTAACTGTTTTCTGATTCCTCTACTTGCCTCTTTACTTTACTTAAGTAATCTGCCCCTACATTTTCTTTACCTGGACTCGCTCTAATGCTAATCCTCTACAAAACCGAACTGTGCCGTCCTTCTTCCTAACAAATACTATAGGACTCGAAAACGATGCATTAGAATGCTCTATGACTCCTAACTCTAACATCTTACTGACCACTTCGTTTACTGTTGCCACCGACTGGTATGGAATAGGATAACCCTTGAACCTGATGGGTTCTGATGTATTTAATTTAATATCATGTTCCACAAGTGACGTAGTTCCCGGTATGTCTGTCAAAACATCGGCGAACTCTTCCAAAACCATGTCAACCTGCTCCCTCTGTTCAGGAGACAACTCTTTACAAACGTCTACATCTTTTTTAGACTCGTTACCTACTATAGAAAGACACTCTAAAGGTATCTTCTCATCTACCCAATCTACGTCTGCATTATCTAATTTCCGATCTTCACTATCTTCAATAACTGCAGAACAAACCACTGCTAATATACCTTTATCACTACTACCGTCATCAGCACTTCGCTCATTGTACTGTTTCAACATATTGGCATGAAAAGTCTTTTCCTTACCCTTCATATTAATTCTATAATCTACCTTATTCATCACCTTGATCACTTCAAATGGACCCTTCCACTGCAATAATAATTTATTGTGACTTACCGGAAGTAATACCAGAACCTTGGCACCTATCGGGAAATTTCTGTCCTTTGCCCGTTTGTTATAGTATATCTTCTGTCTAGACTTTGCCTTACTTAACTCATCCTGTGCCATCTTACATGTCTCTTCGAGTCGCTCACGTAAATCTATTACGTACTGGTATGTCAATTTCACTTCAACATCATTGACCTCGCCAGACCATAACTCTTTCAAAATGCTCAACGGTCCTCTGACCGTCCGGCCATAGAGTAATTCAAATGGGGAAAACCCCAGACTTTCCTGTGGCACTTCCCTATACGCAAATAACGCAGCATTAATGTACTTATCCCAATCCTTGGGCCTCTCGCTACACATACGCTTAATCATCCGTTTCAATGTTCCATTAAACTTTTCCACCAATCCGTTACACATTGGGTGGTATGGCGTTGTAGTCAACTGACGTAAGGATAAAAGTCTACTTACCTCAGCCATCATCTTAGATGTGAACTGTGATCCCATGTCCGTCAACATCTCCTCCGGTATTCCTAGTCTACTGAACATATCGACCAATGCTTCCGCTACTCGTTCAGTCTCAATCCCTGGTAAAGCAACGGCTTCCGGATACCTTGTAGCATAATCTACCATGACTAAAATGTACCTGTTTTTCCTGTCTGTCATTGGTTCGATTGGTCCTACTAAATCAACTGCTACACGCTTAAAAGGCGTTTCTATTAATGGCATCTCTCCTAATGGTACTTTTTGAACCTTACCTTTTGGCATCGTTCGTTGACATATATCGCATGATCTACAATACCGACTGACTTCCGAACAAACCCCTGGCCAATAGAACTCTGCTAATGCTCTGTCCCTAGTTTTTCGTATACCTAAATGCCCTGCCATCAATGACTCATGTGCTATCTTTAAAACCGCTTCCCGACACGTCTTAGGAACAACTAACTGATAAGACTGCTTCCGATTAGGAAATTCAAATTCCCTATACAATAATTTGTTCTTAAACAGATACCTTACCTGTCCACCCCCTTTGCAATTATGAAAAGTTCTTTCACTCGCCTTTTCTCTCGTCTTCGACAAAGTTTCATCTGCCATCTGCAGGTCGCGGTATTCTGCTTGCGATATATCTAAAATCTTACCTGGAACATGTAATTTCCTGTATGGTTTAGGATTTTGTTCTGTTTGCGACCGAGTCTGCATTGCATTTGATACATCTCCGGGTTCCGGATATTTCGCGCCTGTAATGTTACCTACAACTAAATCATAGAGTGGAGTGTCTATACATAACGCCTCCGTTGTACCCTCATAATATGGAGTCTTCACCTCTATCATTGCTACCGGAAAATAATGCTCAGATCCATCGATATATTTGCAACATCTTTCCTTACCTAAGAACTGGTGTTCCTGTACTAACCGTTTCCTTACAACTACGCACGTGGCACCCGTGTCTCTCATCATTTCTACTCTTACTCCGTTAACTGTGCCTTCCTTGGTAGGACAATTCCTTTCCATACATGCACCTAGCTGTTCCGAACTATCGTTACACAAATATATGAAACTAGAACTGGCTGTTCGTTTTAATCCCCCACGATACAGACCTCGAGGCTTTCCTCTTCCTTTGAAATATTGGTTACCCTGATTGTGGCTATACCTTTCAAATGGACCAGTACTTGCATTCCTAGTATCTCCACCCGATGTAAATCGTCCACCAGTATCGTCGACAGCAGCCATACTATGCCTACTACCCCTTTTCCTACAATCGTCCGATCTGTGATTACCACCACAATAGCTACATTTCCAATTAGTGAAAGAATTACCTGCCTTCTGCGTACTGGAACCCTGTCGTTGTCCTGTATCGGACCTAAACCCTCTAGCAACCTGATCCTTTTCTTTATTATTTCCACTTAAAACAACATTCCTACACCCACCTCTTGCTTCAGCAAATAGATCCGCCTGTACCGCCATCTCATTACCATCTGTAAACATCTTTTCTTTCAAAAATAAATACAAGTCCTTATTGCAAATTGACAACAACTGATCTCGTAACAAAAAATCAATGACGCCTTCGTACGATTTTACTATCTTTCCTAATTCAAACCAACGTTCGAGATAATTCATTGATCTCCGTAAGTACTGAACAAACGTCTCTCCCGTTTCTGGTTTAGCTACTTTGAACCGTTTTCTAAACCCTTCTTCAGTTAACTCAAAACGTTGCAATAATGCCGACTTTAACTTGATATACTCTAAAGCGTCCTCTGCAGGTAATCTAGAATAAACATCTAACGCCTTACCTTTCAATAATGCACTAAGATGTAATGACCACTGATCATTCTTCCAACCTTGTGCTTCTGCATATCGCTCAAACCTGGATAGATAACTGTCCATATTATCCTTATCCTCGTCAAACCATGGTAATTTCGGTCCTTTGATTTTTTGATCTTTAATAAAAGACTTACCTAATCCATGTTTGGCCAACTCCATCGCCTGCTGATGTTCTAATTGAACTAACTCCAATGCTCTCCGATGATCCAGCTCTTCTTTCTCTCCCTCGACTACTCTCTGTCGTTCCATTAACTCTAATACTTTATGTTCCTTCTCTCTCTCAGCTTCTCTCTGCCGTTCTATTAACTTAACTTCTTTCTCTTCCTTCTCTCTCTCGACTTCTCTCTCAAATTCACGATCTCTCAGTCTATGTTCTCGTTCCTTTGCTTGTTCATCTTGAACGAACCTTTGAAGATTCTCACCTTCATGGCCGAACTCCTTGCCTAACTCTATCAACTCCTTCATACTAGTCATGACTATCAATAGTACTATACGCTAACCCTATATCAAAACTTAATAACTACAATCTAAGTTAATAATAACTACACTTCATTGGACTTCAAATCTATATTTGAATTCTCTGCATATCCTGTACGATATAATTCACTTTCGTGACTCACTATGCACGACTCTAATTCTATTTATAATGTTCAGATATCAGTCTTAACACTTTTAAAGCACACCCCTTCTATCCCTCAGACTCCACGCTTTACTGCAGAAACGCTTATGGCAGCGCCGCTGTGTCTCATCACAGGGAACAAAAAAAAAACCTAAATAAAAACCCCATGTATAAAGCATAAGCTATTTGTATCAAGTGTAAATGCACTGTACAATTTCCAGAAAAATGAATCTTATAAAGGAATATCTGCAGAGTTACAATTAACCTATCCAATTCTACCCTAGTTCGTTGCCGCCTCGATACATCGAGCGAATCATCCCACTTCTGACACCATTTGTCACAAGATGGTCAAGGGTCGACAACTCACTAAAGTAGAATTGAACGCCGATGGTTGAATAAAAATATATGTTTAATTTACAGTTATGAAATATATACAATTTTGAATAACAATTTCTTTCCTAACAATTCGAGAGGCTATAAACAAAAGAACTACTCACGCACTCTCATACACACTCTCACCCCAGTCACTTAACTGTCCCATCACTTCCGTTACTGTACCCTGTATTTGGAATGTTCATACACGTTGTACTTCACATCCAACTGTATCCGTTTCCCGACTTCACCGAGTCGTTGTACTTATATTCATTGCGTCGCGTATATCCTTGGATTCCGGGATCGACAAGCCACACAACTGTGGATATATGGTTCTACACGTCCTATGACGGCACTCCTCCTAATGTCCCCCGTTACGACGTCTTATTATGTTGTGGACTGCGTCACACACTGGTTCTTCAAACTTCTGCGTTTGGACCTTCGTTTGTCTGGCTATCGATATGGACTAGCCATAGACATAAAACGGCTAAAATTGTAATAAATAACCATGTCTTACAATAATATCAATAATGCTCCGTAAACCTAACAGCCTACCATTTTATACTCCTATGGTAGCTCATCTCTATACTAATATCCTTTTACATTTCCCACTTCCATTCTTATCCTTTTCATACAACATATCTTTCCCAATAACATAACACATTGTCTCGCTCCTAACGGACTCAATTTCTGTAAAAAACATTCACTTCGTGAACCAGAAATTCTCTAAACAATTCAATCATGTAATAATTATCTCAATCCCTAACATTCTTAAAAAGCGTTAAATCATATTTCTTGGTAAACAAAGGAAATTTAGGAGCCATTGCTCGTTCGAAGCAATGGCACCTACATTTGCATTGTTTACAAAGGGGTCAAATTTGCCCCTAAACCAGGGTTTTCGAAATAGGTTTTTAGTTACAACCCTTTCAAGCCAATCCCTCGATTTGCATTGACTTGCTTGTTGTTGTTGAAGGTAAATTGTATAATTATGTTATTTTGACACTTCATACTTTTCTAAATAAAAAGGTTTTCCCCTTTCACGCAAATTTTATGAAAAAAGTTTACTTTAGTATTATAGTTACAAAATGTCTAGAGCCACTAACACTAGAACCACAAACTTAAATATTTGTGTTGTTTTATATCATTGACACGAGAAAGAAACCAAGAAAAAAACCTGTCTTTTAAAATTTTGAGTTTTCCCTCATTTTGCTTTATTAAGATGTCGAATTCAGTAAACTACAATGTCTTAATAAAGAAAATAGAGAGAAAACTGCAATATAAGATCAATTTCCTTAGATAATTTTATAGTTGAAATAATAGTTGATACAGGCCAACTTGACTAGTAACCAGACGGACCAGGGTTCGATCTCAGGTCGGGTCATATCAAAGACGTTAGAAAGGGTACTAATGAGTTTCATCTTTACCGCTAAGGTATGCTGGGATAGCATTACCACTGACGCATAGGCGTCGGGAAAACTAGAAATTTACTTACCCTTTCTCACATACAACAAATATGCAGCAGATGACTTTAAAAATATATATTAAAAAAATATGGAAAATCTCTATAATTGTAGGCATAATTACTCAAAAAAGTTGAAAACCTTGTGGCAAAAGGAGAAATTGCTCGTTTTGAGCAATTTCTCGTTTTGTTACATTGTTTTCAAAAGTCGTCTGCTGCAGATGCGTCAAAATGCGTCTACATGTGGGAGATTTACTAGGGAAGACTGTTGAAATAAGAAAGTGTTCCTTCTGTGGTCGCTGCGGTTTCTTTCTAAAAATAATAACGTATTCGGTAATTTTAATCGGGGATTGATCAATGATCTGTCGGTGAATCACTGTATCAATGTGACTTCCTGATTGAACATTTATTACCACACCCGTTTCACATCAATGAATTCTAAAATGTTTACAGCTTATTCACACAAAAAAAGCATTCCTTCATAGGGACGTACCTTGTTCTATGCACATTCCGTCACTTTAAGCGACCATTCGGGTAAATATGTCTCAAAGCGACCGGCAGACAGTGGTGCAAAGCATCGGCAGAGGTAGAGCATCGGCCTCTCGTACCATAGGTCCCGGGTTCGAGTCCCGTGATGAGTGGGTTCTGACCTTGATATTTTTCCACACAAACGGAGCGAGTACTGGTTAAGTTTCCAGGAAGCAGACATCGAGCGCGAGCAATATAAGCTGAAAGCTTGTTTCGCTATCGATGTAAAATAAACTAGAAATACTCTGAACTAAGCTCACTGAAGAATACCCCCCGCATCGAATACAATGGTAAAGTTTCTACTATGCTGTTGAAATTCCAAATGTCTTTCTGATCAAATAAATATCGAATGTTACATAATATTGATTAAATTTTTAATTGTGTTCTTGATTAGACATGTTTGTTTACCATTTTAGTTTAAAATTCAAATCCAGACACTCAAATAGAAAAATATCATGTCACAATGGTATCTACATATGATGTGTAACCTTCATTTAAAGTTTGAACCAAATCCATTGAGCCGTTTAGGAGGAGTAGTGCTTACAAGAAATGTGGAGGTATGTGCACAGGAGTCCCTCGCAAGTAATCTCTAAGTTGAATTATCTCCCCTTGGAAGAATCCGAGGCGCATGATCTTCCTTCATGCATATCTACATATGATGTGTAACCTTCATGTAAAGTTTGAACCAAATCCATTAAGCCGTTTAGAAGGAGTAGTGCTTACAAGAAATGTGGAGGTATGTGCACATGAGTCCCTCGCAGGTAACCTCTAAGATGAATTATATCCCCTTGGAAGAATCCGAGGCGTATGATCTTCCTTCATGCATATCTACATATGATGTGTAACCTTCATGTACAGTTTAAACCTAATCCATTGAGACGTTTAGGAGGAGTAGTGCTTACAAGAAATGTGGACATACTTACAGACAGACAGACAGACAGACAGACAGACAGACAGACAGACAGACAGACAGACAGACAGACAGACGGACGGACGGACGGACGGACGGACGGACGGACGGACGGACGGACGGACGGACGGACGGACGGACGGACGGACGGACAGGGTGATTCCTATATACCCCTCCCCCCAAAAAAAAAAAAAAAAATTTGTTTGCGGGGGGTATAATAAGATTTAACTTAAGCGACGGAATATTCAAAAGACTAGGATATAGCAAGGATAGCTATATGCGTTATGAGTTGACGTTCAATTCATCACGTTACACGAAAGCGAACCTTCAAAAATTTTCGATCTGCGCCTCCGTGCAGTCTGTTCGCCAACTGACTGAACATTCACAAACGGAAGAATATGGAGAAAGTCTCTGAATAAAACTGCTGATATAAAAAAGATATGGAATTTGACAGTGTAGTCGAATTTGCGTTGGTTATCAACAAACAGATACTTTCTGACGCCTCCTTAGTAGACGGTTTTTGACATTGTGGCAAAATGAGTTATTGGGATTCGCTAGGTATCCCTTATTGTCAGGCTTTTCCGTCTGTCTGTTTGTCCAAATATTTGTAAAGCGACGCTCCACAGCCCAAAACGACGGACCGATTACGATGAAACTTGGTGAACAGGTGCCATATCGGCTCGGGTAGTGCGAGTTTGAGTTTCGTTTTATAAGGACTCACCCGTTGCTATGCAGCTGGCAAAAAACCGCTTTTAAGAACCCAAACCAATTTTCTATCTTCTCAAAGATAGGGTATCATTTTACCGTCGTTTTTTACTTCAATCGACCCTAGCGCTGCAGTGGTATTGTTCGATAGCGATTTTATTGCACCATCTGACAGAGCTATTCAAAAGCTTCAAAAAGGATTCTTACGTGATTGACCTCCGACCTCTGGTTTCCGATCTAGAGCCGGAAGTATGAAGGTCATGATATACAAAAATACAAATATTCTTAAGTCGTCTCGGAATCAGAGATCATAAGAAAATTAAAGTAGTCTAAAGATGTTCCCTTTTCATACTAACTAAAAAGAAATTGTACACGCACAAGATAAATGTTTAGACAATGGAAGAAAGCATGATATTCACAGTCAGTTACCTCTTTTTACGTTTTACGTCTACCAATGTTTATGATATCAGTGTTAATGATGAAACCTCTGGACACTGAGATTGGAGCTGACATTGACGTTTCACGTTTGTTAGTGTACATGCCATCAGTGTCAATACTACATCGATTCAACCCCGCAAGTAACATTGATCGTGTCGTTTCACGTCTGTAAGAGTTCATGCTATCAGTTTCAATAATACATCGACTCAACCTCGCGAGTAATGCGGATCTTGTCGTTTCACATTTTTAAGTCTTCATGCTATCAGTGTCAATAATACATCGATTCAGCTCCTCGAGTAAAGTTGATCTTGTTGTTTCACATTGTTAAGTCTTCATGCTATCAGTGTCAATAATACATCGATTCAGCTCCTCGAGTAAAGTTGATCTTGTTGTTTCACGTCTGTAATTGTTCATGGTACCAGTGTCAATAAACAATCGGTTCAACTACGTGAGTAAAGCTGATCTTGACGTTTCACGTATGTATGTGTTCATGATAAAGATCGACTGGACCCCGTGAATGGGGCAGCCATTGTTGTTTCACGTCTGTAAGTGTCCATGCTATCAATTTCAATACAACATCGATTCAACCCCCGCGAGTAAAGCTGATCTTGTCGTTTCATGTCTGTAAGTCTTCATGCTTTCAGTGTCAATAATACATCGACTCAATCCCTTGAGTAAAGCTGATCTTGACGTTTCACGTTTGCTAACAGTTTCAAATATCGATAGACAAAATACCGCAAATAAACTTAAAGTTTAAAGTTACTATGGCGTACCGCGTCTGTCATATATCGACCGAGTGAAGCAGATCTCTACGTTTTACTATAAATATACTAACACTGTCAATCCACAAATGATGCAGATATGGAGCCACAGCTTTTGGAACGTACAGTGCTTACTCCGTCATTGTCGTTTTCATGTTTTCTCAAATGTAACGAACGTTTTCCATTGAAAAAACTGATACTGTCATTGTATTTTCTGATCAAAACCAGATAGTCTACAATTTCGTCTTCGTGTGAATACCGTGTCTCTAGAAATGGCTCCAAAAACTCAAATCCAATCGTACTAATACAAATGTCTTGCGTGCAGAGTAGTAGGTCGAATAAAGTTGTATGGTTGAGATGCTTTGTTTGGAATTTTTCAAAGTTTTGCAATATGCAATTTATGACTACAAAAGACTTGCTGCGGAAGTCGAAATATGATTGACGTAAGTGATCTTGGTTCGACAGAAGATTGATTTTAGTGTAATAGTTCGGTAAGAAACGCTGCTTATATGCCGCAGATAAGTACAACAATATCCCTTCAACACAAGGTCTGATGTAAGCCTTTTTTGATGTACATATATCTAAGTGACGTATCAGAGCGGTTTTTATTACATATGATGGAATATAATCGTATATATACGCAGACTTTGGGAATACATAACTGATGATGCTTTTTAAAGCCATATACACATTTCTGTGCTTCGGAGATGATTTTCTTATTAATTCAATTTCTTGACTGCAGTGGGATATTTTCCAGCAGGAGTTATGATCGCCACAAGATTTTGGAACCAGATTTCTAAGTCCAGAGCTTTTTATAGTTTGCTTCAGTTTATGTAAACCTAAGGCAGGCAGCAAATCAACTAGAATGTATACATATTGGTGTTCTGACTGTCTGTGGGTGGCTGTAAAATGCCTTGTCCACTTCAGGATGATATTGCATTTCAATTCATGGGGTGAACCGATATCATCGTACGAGGCTATAGACAATGATCCTGTTTTTGTCTTTACCGAACAACGGGTACACACACGACCTCTGTTGTGTAGACGATAGCCTTCAGCAGACCAATATTATATGCAACAACGACATCGGTTCTCGATTGATTTCATAAATGCTTCCTGAAAGTGACCTGCCACATCTTTTGTCGATAAAAACAAAACTTCTTTAAAAAAGTCAATGTTCGAGCCCATTTCTTTACTTTCCTGAACAACATTCATAAATCCATCGCAAACCACGTGTGTATGCTTACTATAAGTAGGGGGTCGTTTCAAGATTGCCAGAAAGTCAATCTCCAAATGAGGCATGTCATCATTATTAACCCAAATTCGCGTTCCTTCCTTTGTGCTTCCACATCGTTTGAATTTCGTTATTTCAAAGAAGTCGTGAATATCGTTTATAGACCTTGTTTGTGTACGATGGCCTACAAACAGAGTCAAATAACACAAACTTTTTATCACTTAAACTACTTAATAATTTCTTCCTCAGGTGACCATAAAGTACAATGTATTTTACAAAATGTCTAGAGCCACTGACACTAGAACCACAAACTTAGATTTTCGTGTTGTTTTATATCATTGACACGAAAAAAACCATCTGTCTTTTAAAATTTTGAGTTTTCTCTCATTTCGCTCTTTATTAATGTTGTCGAATTCAGTAAACTACAATGTCTTAATAAAGAAAATAGAGAGAAAACTGCAATATAAGATCGATTTCCTTTGATAATTTTATAGTTGAAATAATAGTTGTTACAGGTCGACTTGACCAGTAACCAGACGGACCACGGTTCGATCCCCGGTCGGGTCTTACCAAAGACGTTAAAACGGGTACTAATGACTTTCATCTTTACCGCTAAGGGTTGCTGGGATAGCATTACGACTCATCGGCGTTGGAAAAACTGGAAATTGTCTAACCCTTTCTCACATACAACAAATATGCAGCCGATGACTTTAAAAATATATATTAAAAAAATATGGAAAATCTCTATAATTGTAGGCATAATTACTCAAAAAAGTTGAAAACCTTGTGGCAAAAGGAGAAATTTGCTCGTTTTGAGCAATTTCTCCTTTTGTTACATTGTTTTCAAAAGTCGTCTGCTGCAGATGCGTCAACATGCGTCTACATGTGGGAGATTTACTAGGGAAGACTGTTGAAATAAGAAAGTGTTCCTTCTGTGGTCGCTGCGGTTTCTTTCTAAAAATAATAACGTATTCGGTAATTTTAATCGGGGATTGATCAAGGATCTGTCGGTGAATCACTGTATCAATGTGACTTCCTGATTGGACATTTATTACCACACACCGTTTCACACCAATGCACTCTAAACTGTTTACAGCTTCTTCATACAAAAAAAGCATTCCTTCATAGGGACGTACCTTGTTCTAGGCACATTCCGTCACTTTAAGCGACCATTCGGGTAAATATGTCTCAAAGCGACCGGAAGACAGTGTTTCAAAAGTAGAGCATCGGCAAAGGTAGAGCATCGGCCTCTCGTACCATAGGTCCCGGGTTCGAGTCCCGTGATGAGCGGGTTCCGACCTTGGGATTTTTTCACACAAACGGAGCGATTACTGGTTAAGTTTCCAGGAAGCAGACATCGAGCGTGACCAATATAAGCCGAAAGCTTGTTTCGCTATCGATGTAAAATAAATAAGATGAAACTAAAGCGACGGAATATTCAAAGGACGAGGACATAGCAAGGATAGCTATAATGCGTTTTGAGTTGACGTTCAATTCATCACGTTACACGAAAGCAAACCTTCAAGAGTTTTCGATCTGCGCCTCCGTGCAGTCTGTTCGCCAACTGACTGAACATTCACCACGGAAGAATATGGAGAAAGTCTCTTAATAAAACTGCTGATATAAAAAAGATATGGAATTTGACAGTGTAGTCGAACTTGCGTTAGTTATCAACAAACAGACACTTTCTGACACCTGCGTAGTAGACGGTTTTTGACATCATTGTGGCAAAATGAGTTATTGGGATTCGCTAGGTATCCCTTATTGTCAGGCTTTTCCGTCTGTCTGTTTGTCCAAATATTTGTAAAGCGACGCTCCTCAGCCCAAACCGACGGACCGATTCCGATGAAACTTGGTGAACAGGTGCCACATCGGCTCGGGTGTGCGAGTTTGAGTTTCGTTTATAAGGACTCACCCGTTGCTATGCAGCTGGCAAAAAAACGCTTTTAAGAACCCAAACCATTTTTCTATTTTCTCAAAGATAGGGTATAATTTTACTGTCGTTTGTTACTTCAATCACCCCTAGCGCTGCAGTGGTATTGTTCGATAGCGATTTTATTGCACCATCTGACAGCTATTCAAAAGCTTCAAAAAGGTTTCGTACGTGATTGAAGCTCATAAGAAAATTAAAGTAGTCTAAAGATGTTCCCTTTTCATACTAACTAAAAAGAAATTGTACACGCACAACAGAAATATTTAGACAATGGAAGAAAGCATGATATTCACAGTCAGTTACCTCTGTTTACGTTTTAAGTCTACCAATGTTTATGATATCAGTGTCAATGATGAAACCTCTGGACGCTGAGAATGGAGCTGACATTGACGTTTCACGTTTATTAGTGTACATGTCATCAGTGTCAATTACGGTGTTCCGTTAGGGCCATCGTTGTTTCGCGGTTTCTACCTACGATAACGCGATGCGAAAGTTCGAAAACGCGATGCGAAAGTGCTTTCGCATCGCGTTATCGTACTATCTACCCCAGGTCGATATTAATATCGTACTTTCGCATCGCGTTATCGTACTATGCGATCCGATAGTACGAAAGTGCGATGCGAAAGTACGATATTAATATCGACCTGGGGTCGATAGTACTATCGTACTGTCGACCCTAGGTCGATAGTACGATAACGCGATGCAATAGTACGAAAGTGCGATGCGAAAGTACGATATTAATATCGCCTCCTCGCATCGTGGTCTCGCAGTTTCGCATCGCGTTTTCGCAGTTTCGCATCGCGCTATCGTACTATCGCATCGCGTTATCGTACTGTCGACCCTAGGTCGAAACCGCGAAACTATGATGGCCCTAACGGAACACCGTAGTCAATACTACATCGATTCAACCCCTTGAGTAAAGCTGATCTTGTCGTTTCACATCTGCAAGTCTTCATGCTTTCAGTTTCAATAATACATCGACTCAACCTCGCGAGTAATGCGGATCTTGTCGTTTCACGTCTGTAAGTGTTCATGCTATCAGTTTCAATAATACATCGACTCAACCTCGCGAGTAAAGCTGATCTTGTCGTTTCACATTTTTAAGTCTTCATGCTATCAGTGTCAATAATACATCGATTCAGCTCCTCGAGTAAAGTTGATCTTGTTGTTTCACATTGTTAAGTCTTCATGCTATCAGTGTCAGTAAAGTTGATCTTGTTGTTTCACGTCTGTAATTGTTCATGGTACCAGTGTCAATAAACAATCGGTTCAACTACGTGAGTAAAGCTGATCTTGACGTTTCACGTATGTATGTGTTCATGATAAAGATCGACTGGACCCCGTGAATGGGGCAGCCATTGTTGTTTCACGTCTGTAAGTGTCCATGCTATCAATTTCAATACAACATCGATTCAACCCCCGCGAGTAAAGCTGATCTTGTCGTTTCATGTCTGTAAGTCTTCATGCTTTCAGTTTCAATAATACATCGACTCAATCCCTTGAGTAAAGCTGATCTTTACGTTTCACGTTTGCTAACAGTTTCAAATATCGATAGACAAAATACCGCAAATAAACCCCAGTTTAAAGTTACTATGGCGTACCGCGTCTGTCATATATCGACCGAGTGAAGCAGATTTCTACGTTTTACTATAAATATACTAACACTGTCAATCCACAAATGATGCAGATATGGAGCCACAGCTTTTGGAACGTACAGTGCTTACTCCGTCATTGTCGTTTTCATGTTTTCTCAAATGTAACGAACGTTTTCCATTGAAAAAACTGATACTGTCATTGTATTTTCTGATCAAAACCAGATAGTCTACAATTTCGTCTTCGTGTGAATACCGGGTCCCTAGAAATGGCTCCAAAAACTCAAATCCAATCGTACTAATACAAATGTCTTGCGTGCAGAGTAGTAGGTCGAATAAAGTTGTATGGTTGAGATGCTTTGTTTGGAATTTTTCAAAGTTTTGCAATATGCAATTTATGACTACAAAAGACTTGCTGCGGAAGTCGAAATATGATTGACGTAAGTGATCTTGGTTCGACAGAAGATTGATTTTAGTGTAATAGTTCGGTAAGAAACGCTGCTTATATGCCGCAGATAAGTACAACAATATCCCTTCAACACAAGGTCTGATGTCAGCCTTTTTTGATGTACATATATCTAAGTGACGTATCAGAGCGGTTTTTATTACATATGATGGAATATAATCGTTTATATACGCAGACTTTGGAAATACATAACTGATGATGCTTTTTAAAGCCATATACACATCTCTGTGCTTCTGAGATGCTTTTCTTATTAATTCAATTTCTTGACTGCAGTGGGATATTTTCCAGCAGGAGTTATGATCGCCACAAGATTTTGGAACCAGATTTCTAAGTCCAGAGCTTTTTATAGTTTGCTTCAGTTTATGTAACCCTAAGGCAGGCAGCAAATCAACTAGAATGTATACATATTGGTGTTCTGACTGTCTGTGGGTGGCTGTAAAATGCCTTGTCCACTTCAGGATGATATTGCATTTCAATTCATGGGGTGAACCGATATCATCGTACGAGGCTATAGACAATGATCCTGTTTTTGTCTTTACCGAACAACGGGTACACACACGACCTCTGCTGTGTAGACGATAGCCTTCAGCAGACCAATATAATATGCAACAACGACATCGGTTCTCGATTGATTTCATAAATGCTTCCTGAAAATGACCTGCCACATCTTTTGTCGATAAAAACAAAACTTCTTTAGAAAAGTCAATGTTCGAGCCCATTTCTTTACTTTCCTGGACAACATTCATAAATCCATCGCAAACCACGTGTGTATGCTTACTATAAGTAGGGGGTCGTTTCAAGATTGCCAGAAAGTCAATCTCCAAATGAGGCATGTCATCATTATTAACCCAAATTCGCGTTCCTTCCTTTGTGCTTCCACATCGTTTGAATTTCGTTATTTCAAAGAAGTCGTGAATATCGTTTATAGACTTTCTGTAGCGAAACAAAAATTTCTTCACTGACCGTTGAATGTCCTGTATTTCTTTTGAATCCTGATTTACAAATGTTGTTGCTTTCAACTGATCAAAAAGCTTTTCCATGTTTGCTCATCTGTAAAATTAAAATTAGATTGTATTAAATTAAAAGTCAAATCCGTTTATTCAGTGCTTTTTAAAATGCACTATAGTTAGAGCGATAATCACATTGTTAAAGAGCCCTCACATCCTTTTAACTGATATTTCTAATTCAGAAGAGGTTTCTTTATTTTAACTAAGTATACGAGTGTGATATATCTTTTATGATTAACAACAACACTATGGTTAAATTCATTTTGAACTGAAAGTTTAATTACTAAATAAAGTTGGAAACATTGTGACAAAAAGAGAAATAGCTCGTCATGAAAAATGTCTTCTTTATCACAATGTTTTCTAAATGTCAGCGTAAAAAACAACACGATCAAATATGGTAATGGGACGTCACTGGAATTTGATTTCACGTCATTCAAACGCTCCGAGTAGACACACTAAAGCAGTATTTCACAACTGTTACATATTCTTGTCCTTTATTATATATCTATGACTAGTTTTAAGAAAGAAACAATGCAAATTAAACACATTTAACTTATGTTACTCATAAAATGAAAATGTTTGATTTTGTTTGTGAACGATGTGAACGATGTTACATTACCTAATTTTGAATGAAGCCACATTCAATAATTGGTATCGAATTTGTCCTAGTCGACTACGGAATTTTAAACCGGCGTGTTGTGACATTTTGCATGAATTTAGGCCGTAATAAAGCAGGTATATATTATGCAGGGAGTATTATGTTACAGGAGCGAAACTTCGTGTTTTATTGACATTCGAGGTACCGCTACTAGAGCGAAATAATCGGAAACGTTGTAATGTAGGCAACACTGATCTATAAACAGTTGGCAGCTACAAATACCTAGGGGGACATATTTCAGGACACGTGTACTTTTTAATTTAATTGTGAAACGCTAGCGATGGGAACATGATGCGCATTAGGAAACATAATCTAAAAAATGCACAATTAAAAAAACCTTTGACGCCTATTTTGAACATTTTTCGTAGAGAGTCACTGAAGGAAGATTCTAATCAATTATCTTGGAATCGGACAAGCGGATTTAGGGGAGAAGAATTCAATTGTATTCCTTGGAACATAATTAAGAAAAGGGCCACCAAAAGAACATTCCTGTGACGTATGTTTTTTTGGTCCAGTGGATAAGGATGAGATGTCATTTGAAGCTTAAAGTTCAATTCCCCCTTTTCAGATGTCATCTGGTTTCTATGACTTTCAACAAATTAATAAGTCTTAAACATATGTAGAGGGTCACTGAATGAACAGTTCTGTTAAACTATCTTGAACTCTGCAAACAAGCACTTTCACCCTTTCTGATGCAAGTTCTCCGTAGAAAATAAATATACCGCGTAACCTCTTCCACAATATTTCAAAAAGTCGTCTGCTGCAGAGGCGTCTGCATGTGGGTAAGGGTTGACATATCAGGTTTATTTTCCTCAATATTTCAGAATAGTATAGAAAACATTGTGGCAAAATGATATTGCTCTCTGTATGATTAATGTCGTCTTTTGCCACAATGTTTTAAATAGTTGTCTGCTGCAAATGCAGCTGCGAGTGAAAAAAAATGCTATTCAAATATCAAAAACAAATCTACTTTTTAGAAGAAATATTATGTTACTCAACGATTTATGTTTTTAGCGGGAACAAAGGGTTACAATTTACAAAGAGTAATTTGAATAGGCAAGTGTGTACAAACTTGTATTTGTTTGGTATGCACTATTGTATTTGTTTCTATTGTCATTGTTTTCATTGTCGGAAAAATTGTTTAATATTCATAACTTATTTTATCTTTGCCTCTCGTAAAGGGATTACGCTTTGACATTTGTAAATATTTGTTTGTAATTTTCTATAGGCAAATGTGCCTGAATGTATTAAAAAACTGTATTGTATATGAGAGGTGGGAAGCGTAGTGATATCCTTATCCTTTATTACACTTAAATATGATATTTACACATTCGGAGATTAGTTATTTTATTTGGTTACTTAAAATAAGTGGATTCTTTTTTACTTATTTGACTTTTGCTTCTGTTTGCAGTCGTCATTTAGTCAATACTTTTTTGCACTATTATTTGTTTGCGTACTGAATTTGGTGTTCTAAGTCATTTACATCACGTGACTTCAAAACCTCATCTGAAACTATGGTAGCATTGCTGACGCAATTCTTCCAATACAAATTAACTTTCACAAACAAAGTAAAAAAAGCCAATCCAAAAACGAAATTTATCAATAATTAGATTAATTACAATCTATCAGAATTCCGTGTATATTGACTGAATAAATAATAACAGCTAGCACAACAATACTGAATCATTGCTCCCGAATTCCAATCAAACTACTGTTATTGAACTTCCATCATTAAATGGTTGAACAATAATGAGATATTCTCGTCATTCATGAATTCACAGCATAGGCCAAGACCTTTATATGAATAATTTCGGGGATAGGATAAAAGGTACACATATTCCATGTGTACTACTGACCAGACTGCGCATCCGATACAAAATGATTCGTCTTTGTTATAAAGTTCACATGGAGTAAAAAGAGGAAAGTATCCCCGGGTTAAGGACTGGTCGCCCTTGATTAAAACACTTTTCTTAATTTGAAAATGTATAACTTAACACATATTTATATATTTTGTTACTTTACAAGTGAACACTTCTGCTGCACAGTTTTGTTGTCGTATGTATATGTTTTAATATTTAATAAAATAAAACTGATTTTGTTTTAAACAAAATCAATAGCCTTTGCTGAAATAAACATGATCTTATAAAAATTCCAGCATCCGTTGCTTAAATAAACCTGATTTTATAAAATGTCCAATATCCTTTGCTAAAAGACCTTCCAGAATCACAGTTCACCAACATGCGTACGATAAAGGGTGTAACAATTGATATTCTTATTGTATAAAACGACACTTGCACTGTTTCTATCAGCATCAGAACTGACTTCATTACAAGACGGTATTATATCTCCGCTCACAATGAAACAATTGTTTTGTTAACCTCGACAGTGGCCTTATGACTCATTGGTAGATCAATTGAAGTATAAATTGTAAAGATTTTATAGGTTTTGTCTACATTGAGATACACTTTTACTATGTAGAAATCTATAATATATTATGTGACTTCAATTTTTAAATGACGTTCTTTTACATCTATTTTACATTTAATATTATGATGGTGTTAATCATAATGGAACTATAACATTACACTTTTCTAATTACAACTACAAGTAATTTCTTGTTACTTTTTTGTGTGAAATAACGTATGTCCAATGCCTCAATTCGTTTATATGACAGCGGTATATATATACATCTATGCATTATGTCAATATAAAGTAGAGCATAGAAAAATAAGGCTGTACCTTTTGAATAACACCTCGCATATCCTATTAATTATATATACATAATTGGTTTTTGTAAACGTAATGTAAAGACATTAAATGAAACTTGAAACATAAATACGCCATATTAGAACAGTTAAAAGACGTGATACAGAGTGTATTTACACTTGCGTTGAGTGTTTTCCCATCAACTTCGTCGTCAGACACATGTCCCTCCGTAGTTAACGTTTTTGCTTCCAATGACATCTTATCTTAATCCACTGGACCAATTAAAAAACAAACCTCACAGGAATGTTGCTTTGGTGGTCCAATACTTTTAAATTTTAAAATCCCTCTTCTCTGAAAGGTTTTGGCTGATATCTAGGTATTTCCGTATAAATATACCTTATATAGTGAACCTCAACATCAATTGTTGAAGCCATCTTGACTTGTAAAAAACTGATTGACAGGCGGAATCTGTAAATGGATTAAATGAAGCAAATTTCTTTTACTTTGAATATAAGTGTCTGATTATGTGATACATTGACAAACAGGTTCCTTAGGTGACACTCAGCCAAAAATGTTTCATGAGGTGACAATCAGCCAAAATATGTTCACGCATATTGATTATAAAAAAGGTATAGCGGTACATGTTTCTGTACGATGGCATACAAACAGAGTCAAATAACACAAACTTTTTATCACTTAAACTACTTAATAATTTCTTCCTCAGGTGACCATAAAGTACAATGTATTTTAGCCATATTGATTGGTTGAAAAACATAACCGCTTGGATAAATGACAAAACTTAAATATCAAGTCCAACATTACTATGTAATACTTGACATAAAGATTAGTAATATCTGAGAAAATGTCGAAAAGGATCAGTAAGAGTAATGAATGTGCAAAAGCACGATTTAAGAAATAATTATATCGTATTAAAATTATTAATTTCCCTAAGGAAATCAAATAAAAGTTCAGGTTTGACAGACACAAAGAGCTGACGCATACTTTGATCCTTTTAAAACCTGTCACGTATAGAACCGAAATCATGGAATACATTGAGCAGCGTCCTCTCCTTTCAGTAAATATGCATGTGTTAACCATGTGTGTCCAATGCGTAAACGGGCAAGGACAATTTGTTCACGACGAAAAGATCTCAAAGCTGACAGCCACTTTCTCAAATGGATAATTGCCCTCACGAGAAAACCAACAGTGTGGACTCTACGTAAAGTAACGACCCGGACCAGCCTTAGCATGCCGCGCAGGCTAACCCGAACAGAAACCTTTAGCCTCCTGTGGATTTTATGTTTCAGGAATCATTACTCTATACCTCTATCACCCTGAGACGGAATGTGTCGGCCCGGATTAGCCTGCGCGGACTGAGCTGGCCGATCTGGGACGATACATTACGCAGAGTTCATAATGTACACTGTCAGATTAAAATGAAGCCGAAATTACATACCTCTCCCATCATAGATATGTTGTATGTGCTATCTCTTTTTACACTAGCAACTGTAATGGATTGTGATGTTCAAATACCTCAAATTCCTTCAAATTGTACAAGGAGTTTCCAATTCAAGTTATGAGCTAACAGAATGAAAGGACGTCTTACATACTTCTCGTATATCGTTTTAATGTCACTAAAATGCCAAATCAAGGACATTGTAATAATATTCCTTCTTAAATAAACTATCGTTCAAATCCCCTATCGTATATATAAATAACTACGTGATGAGATGGTCCCCTAGTTCTATTCATGCATGCAATTTAAAAAAACCACAACATATTGCATTACACATTTAAGGAGATACACGATCCATGAGAAGTTGTATCACATTTTTAAATCTGATATAAGGAGAAAAAGTTCACGCAGGACGTGAACTGTCTCTCCTTTCCCAAAGTGTTTCTATTCCACGAAAAGTATACTTGCATTTACATAATTATGTACTCTACACGTCTTTTCTGTCATCAGATATTTGGTGAATCTTATACTAGAATAGCGAACAAGTCATCAAAGAAGTTTTAAAACACGGCTATGAATCACGTGACTTGTAGGGTGGATCGAATGACAGGATGGCGGGAGAAAATAACATATTCGAACCATACAACAAGGTATTTAAGCATTCCTCCATCACCATTCTACCAACTTATGTGGAAGGTTTTAGTTTCCTGTGCTATGCGTACAGTCAATACTTATTATAGCCATACTATATTGCAAACGCATTGTTGACTTGCTTTTAATTTACGGCATCGTCAACCTATGGTAAGGCTACACTCACATATGTTCAAATTTAAGACTTTTAGAGTGGATACAGAGTTAATGTATCAGAAAGGATACTTTAGTGAATATTTCAAATGACTGATGAACGTGCTGTAACAATGTCTTGACACTGCTAGAGAAAAATATAGAATGTATGGAAGGGTAAGTTCCACAACCAATTTAAATAGAGGTATGTTCAACGTACAACAATCGGAGGTCGTATGGCGTGACAGTGTAAACACCACCAGAGGCACACACACTAATCATAGTTTACGTTTTAACCTTTTTCAAAGTTACCACTTCAAAATGAAAATATGAGCCGTTCCACGAGAAAACCAACAATATAGACTCTGCGTAATGTATCGACCCAGATCAGCCTTCGAAATCCGCGCAAGCTAATCCGGGCCGAAACATTTCGTCTCAGGGGATAGAGGTAAAGAGTAATGATTCATCTTTATCTGTGAAACTGAACTGGTATTAATATATCTGTCCTTCACGTGTAACCTTGCCTACCTTATTTAATCATTATTAAATCATTAGACCTATCATATGGAGTATTTGACGGTTAAAACAGGAAGGTAGATCTTATCTACTTCCCTGGATTTTATCCACATCATCCCTGGTATTATTCACCCACGTCAACTCATATTGCTGTCAAGTCGTCAAAAAAGCACACGATTGTTAGATCTGTATTTGCTCTAATTAATCCTTTTCCCAACTCAAGAAACATTTTGACTCATAAGCAGCAATCGACTTTTGAAAACATTCTGGAAAAAGGACGACTGTTATAACAATTATACTTTCATTCTTTGTGTGTACAGTTTTGCTCTGAATTTTTCAAAATCGTCTGCGGCAAAGTTGTTGTATGTTAGAACGGGTAATTATATATGAGCCGTTCCACTAGAAATCCAACATTATGGACTCTGCGTAATGTATCGACCCGATCAGCCTGCGCAGACCGCGCATGCTAATCTGGGCTGACACTTTCCGTATCAGGGGGAAATAGGGTAATAATTCCTGAAACAGAAAATCCACAGGAGGCGAAAATTGTCTGTCCGGGTTAGCCTGCGCGGTATGCTTAGGCTGATCCGTGTCGATACTTTACGCAGAGTTCACAATGTGGAACGGCTCATGTGTTGCTTAACATGTTACATAGCTTACATTACATTTACATTACATTTACATTACATTTACATTACATTTACATTACATTTACATTACATTACATTTACATTTACATTTACATTACATTTACATTACATTTACATTACATTTACATTACATTTACATTACATTTACATTACATTTACATTACATTACATTTGTCACACACTTTACACATCCCTGTCCTCTTGGCTGTCGTGAAAAAGACTAAAATAAACCGCCAAAGGCACTGTAATGGCGATTGTGTAAAACAGTATCTCGGTGTAGGCCTTGCGATTTTACATAATATAATTTTCTGATTCGGGTCAGTTTGTACTAGGTAACATTTGAGAACAGAATGTGAACACTATTACAGATGCTTTTCTTTTTACAGTAGAATAATGAAAGTTTGTCAGAAAGTTTGTCTCAGGTTAAATTCTATTATGGTCATGTCACATGAAAATTAGGTCACTAAGCCAAATTTAAGAACAATGTAGTGGCCACATTTTTAATACCAAAACATCGAATACAAGTCATTTTTGATCTTAAACTAGATCACTGGGCCAAACTCTTGTGTACACTCGTATTTTGCAACCATGGTTGCACTGTTAACCATTGCCTACCTGCAGACGCATATGTATCAGCAGACTGTTGACAAAAAAATGCAAGAAAAAGAAAATTGCTTATTATTGTTACAATGTTTTTAACTATATTCAGTACTTATACGTTCGTTATATATTTTTCATAATTTGCCTATATGTTTTAAAAGGCATATGTGTTGTATATGGGAAAGAGTTAATGGATTATACTGGTACTTGCCACCCTTTTGGCCTGTCTGTTGGTATGGTTGATAGGGTTAAGCCACTCGGTGGAACAAAATAAAACGAGAGGCAAAGATCGACGTTTCAGTTTTCCTTTAATTCTGGTTAACAAGAGAAAGTTGATGAAAGGCATCACTGTCGCCGGAAAAGACTGCATTGATTTATTTTTTAACACACATGTATTCTTGACTTTCATTAGTCTAAACATACACATAATGTTTTCATAAGGACTAATTCCAGGATTTTTGAAATTCCACATAAATCTACAAATTTCAAGATTTCTTTTGGTCAGGATTTTGGATGTTTTGTATTTGTCAATAAAACCACAACAAATTAATACATTTTGGGATTTAAATCTACATGCAATAAAAAGCTTTTAAACCCTTTCCATGTCTGAAGCAACAATGAAAACCTTTAAACGCTTAAAACATTGAGAAAACGGTTAAATTGCTGAAGACATGAACTTCCTCCTTTTTAATAATAATTATAATAAATATTTCACAGATGTTAAAATTTATCCTCATATGTTTAAAAAGTAGACCACACGTGAAACAACATATCAGCTAAATTGTTTATCTAAATCGTTGATGAATATATGTTTGGCGCAAGAGAAATGCCAGTTGCGAGTACCATTACTATTTAATAGGTGGCAAGTATGAAATTAATTGGGTGCGAAAGAGCAGATTTTCTTTATTTCTAAATCTAATGTTTATCAGAGTTTGTTCTTCTCTTAATTTGTTTCAAGCCAAATAAACATTTAATATCACATATATTTAATCATTTAAGTGTGTAATATTAGCTATCTATCTGTAATAAGGTGTTTGAGCATTCTTTTGAAATGTTGACCCTCGTTTCAAGATCGAATCGTAGTGTCAGACATCGAAGAAAGTGAATAAAAAATCAGGCAAAGCTTTAGTGCATGTTTTATTCCACTGCATTCGAGAGAAAAAAGCATTTCTATAGTATCTTTCTTTCTCCTACATTCGACCCATGCACTCGTTTCGTGACGTTTGAGAAGTCAATTTGTCGTGCGACATTTTTTGTCTGCATAAACAAGTCACTTTTCTAAGTTTACATTTTATTTCCGGTTACTTCGCTTTGTTTACATTTTGGCAATATGAAACTAGGTCACGAACTGAGGAAAAGGCGTTTCGACGTTCACGACCGATAAACAGGCTTATATTTGAGACATATTTTCTCAAAATATTTCTTATTTTTGTTTCTGTTACCAGTTTCTGTTGATACTTATCTATTAAAAGGAGAATTCGACGTGATTTCCATATCGATAGTCTGCTGCAAGCAGGTGCGCGTATGTAAACAAATTAGACTGTGCGACGTAAAGGTTTGTAGTTATCGCCTTTTGATTACATAGTTTATGAAAATAAAGTATCCAAGTCTAGCTAATAGGGACTGTTTTGTCTTCGTAAATAAAACACAAAAACGTAAATGCCAGTCAAAATAAAGAAACTGCACATACTTAAAACATCGGAATATATATTTCATTTTAGATGTGTCATAACTTAGTGTTTTTAAACAAACGCAATTGTAATATGTTCAAGACATTTAAAAAAAAAATATATCTAATAATAACCCCCTCTCTCATGTCATTTCCGAAAACCTATTAAAATAGGAGTCGCGGGCTTCTGCCCGGCGACTAATAACGTTGAAAGGGGAGAACAAAGGGTAGTAACTGCGCATGTATCACACCAATGCCGGACCGTAGTTACTTCCCTTGTACTTCTAACAATCAGCTCGGACGTATGAAATTTACTGTATGTGTAGACTATTTGGTTGATAATGAATCTCAAAAGTTCCGAGAGAATAAAATGGACTCTATGCTATAATTACTATACTAAGAATGGCATTTTATGTTGTGGACGTGGATCTATCTAACCTAGACTCGTGTTCGAACGAGAGTGTTTTGTGACCAAAGTTCCAGTCGTTTTTATAGCAGTACAGCGACTGTGACCGTTAACGAGTCACAAAGTCGGGAGCTTGGTCACCGAGGTTCATCGGTCACATATGTGACCAGAACATGATTGTGACCCAATCGGTCACAAGTGAGCAATACTCTGTCCAGAGAAATAAATGCTCTAAATAGAGAATACCATGCTAGTGTCTGATATTATAAAATTTATCAGGCAAGGCTTAGAAAAAAATGAAAGCGAGGCTGCGCCGAGATTTCATTTTTTTCAGCCGAGCCTGATAAATTTTATAATATCAGACACTAGCATGGTATTCTTTTTATCATGTTTACATTTTTTATGTGCTTTTCTGTCTAATTTGATTAAAATGAGACAAAAAACCTGTCCAGAGCCTCTCCATTTTAAGTTGCGCAATAATATGAAAATAAACCGAAGGACGTTCCAATAAGAAATAGTCCCGAATGGTTTCGGCCATAAGTAAGTAATAATTAAATATTTAGAAAACTGTACGCTTCAAAATTTATCAGTATAATATTTACTCACTAGCAAGGAGAATAATTTCTCATTTCTTTGATTTTTATATCGCATTTTAAGGATTTTTGGTTTTATCCGCCATCTTTAATTTAATTTAATGATGAGGTGCCTGATAAACGTGAGGTGACTGATAAAGCTAAGTTTATCAGGCAGGCAGTTTATCAACCAAAAACAATGCAACAGCATGATAAAAAGGTTTCCACTCTAAAAGCAAGAGGGTTTCGCTTACTTTACGAAACTAAATTAAGCATAAACAAATTAACTATGTACCAGTTTAAGATAAGATAGGGCGGTTTTCCGGTGATATTGCGAGATAGTTGTTCTGGGTCGATGATTCAGCAGAAACATTTTCACAATGCACCAGTACAATGGCGACTCGCTGAAGCGTACACAATAAAGAGTGGACAATGTTTCCGTAATTCCAGCGCTAAGGAAGCGCTAAGGAAGAACAAAATCGGACTTCACCGACTGGTAAAAGGTATTGCTTAGATTGAATTTAACCGTAAGCTCATACTAGATAGTTGGTCCAGAGAACGCTACTAGAATTAACAAGAAAGTAATGGGAACTCGCGGATGCATGTGACTGGACCTCATTTCACCAATATCCAAGTAAACAACCTTGGAACTGGATACAGTCAACGATCAATGATAAGTTGCCTACCTTGGAGACATATATCGACAGACAAAAATAAAACAGTTCCAAAATCCGTTTGGTTATTTTAACAATAGTGAGTACTTTAAAATATGTGATTCAATGGTAACATCTATAATCACCTATGTAACAGATAGTTGGGGGTATGAATATAGACTGCGTGAAGGCGATCCAATACAACTTTTGTAAATAATGTTTGGGTGTTAAAATACTTCTGTTAATAATGCTATATTGCTTTAGGAGAATTTAGAAGATTCTCTATTGCAATACGCTATCATACAACGTTTCTTAAATATCGGATTCGATTAATTAACATGGACTCGAGTAGATATCTTAAACAGTGCTACTTAATGCTTAAATCACGTGATGTCTTAGGAAGAAAAATTGGGTCTCCGCAGTAAGGTTATTTTTATTTTTATATGGATTTGGTTTCGTATGGATCTCACAGGAAATAGGTAATACGAACATGTTTTTATCATAATTGGAACCAAGATTAAAAAACTGTTACTTCCAGACACGACAGTAGGATATCAATAACTCTAGTAGGTGTGACTTTTATAACAACTTAAAATCTTTACTCAATCTTGAAAGGTATATAAAATTAGATATTTCATCACATTATAAACATGCATTAGCACGCTTCAGAAGTTCAAGTCATAAACTTAACATTGAATTTAGGCGTCATTGTAACAATTAAATGCCTTTTTTATTTGTGATAAATTCGCGGATATCAAATAAATAACTTATTTACATAAATAACTAAACAAGTCTTCCTAGTGGACTATAATTTCGTTCAAAGTAATTATAGTTTGATGCTCCCTGTGTTGTTTCATAATGGTTTATTTGTGAGGGAAGGGTTAATGATACTGGAGTTTAATACGTTTGAAAACATGGTTTAGACCGATTTGTAAGAATTAATACACGTCCGATCTCGGTATTTTGTATATATTTTATGTATATGTGTATGATGTAGTGAAACATATATATTTGGATATAAGTTGTCAATTAATAAATGTTTAATAAATGTAAATTTAACCGGGTTGAATTATTTATGGATTAGGTTTGCCTGACCAGTTTCTTGTCACATGTTTTAGCTTGGGTCATGTGACCACAGTACGTCAAGTCATGCAAGTCAGTTGAGTTGTTTGAATGTAGGAACAAAGAATTGATTGAACGTTTAAAGGCATTAAAACACATAAGCAAGAAGAATAGTGGGAAAGATAGAAGTGTGAATGTTCAGTTCCATAAATTGGACAGGCTTATCTGCGCACATGTGTATAGCTAGATAATAACTATCAAGAACGAGAAAAACGTCTTCCCTAATACTATTATTCCCGGAATTGAATATGACCCACGACCCTCAGGTTACACAAATATCATAAAATAAACGATGTCACACATGTCACAATAAGAAGCAATGTAGTTACTTACTTATTCTGCCTACTTTCAATGCATTAAAAATGTAACAGCGAGTGAGGGTCGAATAGGCATTTATAAAAGACAGGTGGGTTTATAGTCTGGTATATACGTTAAACACATATGAGCTGGCCAGCGATTAAACCAACATTGTGGACCCTGCGTAAAGTATCAAACCGGATCAGCCTTAGCATGCCGTCTAGGCTAATCCGGACAGACACTTTTCGCCTCATGTGGATTTTCTGTTTCAGGAATCATTAACCTATACCTCTATTCCCTTGAGACGGAATGTGTCAGCCCGGATAAGCCTGCACAGGCTGATTTGGGTCGATACATTACGCAGAGGCCACAATGTTGGTTTTCTTGCGGAACGGCTAATATACCGACGTTCTTTGTACCGACAACAATATAAAGAGTATAACTATTAGTCGAAACAAAATAAATTAACTAACACATATTTATCCTGTAGATATATTCTCCAAAGTCAAATCCGCCTTTTCAACTTCATATCTTTACCATATCAATGTTATAGACAAAGCATATGTATTTAATGTATCATGGTTAAAATTCCAAAGTTAATTATATTGGTCACCAGGTTTTACCCGTGACTCATTTATCGCCGACTGTCTCAGTTAATATTCGGTAATATTTCAGTTTTTTTTGTGTTCATCACTTTTGCTTGTCTGTGATTGGCTGAAATATTTTGTTCATAACCTCATGAATAAAAAAAAATTAACATTGGCGACGTGCTGTATTATGGAAAATAAAGTTGTAAAATACTATTATGTTTTATTACTCCCTGAAATAGCCATATTAATGCTAAAATATAAGGAATGGAGCAGGTTTTTCTCTCGTTTTCATGGGGGTATGAACAAAACAACGTGATCACACATTCTATGAAACCGCTTCGCGATTTCATAGAGAGTGATCAGATTTTTCTGTTCATACCCCCATGAAAACGAAGAAAAAGCTTTTCATTCCTTAAGTATTATGATTATTTAGCAGTTGGTAAGAGTACGATTTTTTAATGAACGAAGTTCACTCTTTACGAGTTTGATTCTTAGGCTAGGTCATTACTTTATTTCCAACAGTGGATCTTATATGTAACTATATGTAACTTACATTTGCTTTTTTCATTCTTTGGTTTATAGAACATTTTATTTTATGAATTTAAAGACTATTTATCCTGACAGCAGCCATTCAGTCGTAAAAATAGGCGCACAACCCCGGGCAGCCATTACTACCATTTTAAAGTCTTTGGTATCACTCGTCCGGGGATCGAAGTCGCGACCTCTCGCACCCTTGGCGGACGCTCTACCGAGGCGGTAGGGAAAAAATAAATGATTACAATAATAAAAACATGATAGCTCAAAAGAAAGGACAAAATAGGGAGAAAGAAAGGTTGCGGTATGCCCAACACAAATATTGATACAAGTGCTACTCTGACACCAACATCGACACAATCATTACTTTTGTTGTCATTGTCAGCAACAGCGAAAAAAACGTTGAAAAACGTTTCCAGACAAATGTGCACAGGTAGCCGTACATATTATTATAAACAAAAATCATTAACAAGTAGGAATGTCAATCAGCCCTATTTGCAGTGAAGTGCTGGCCTACAATATCTTTAAAAGTACCAAGCATTCTAGACATCTCCTTAGATGGCCTTATAAACTCGAATCAACTATAAATACCTTCGCGGATATAGGAACTTGCCTAAAATATATTGATCAGCTTTATTTGGGAAAGTCCATGACCAATTGGCATCAAACTCATCCTTTCTGCCAGACGAAAAGGCTGTCAGCAAAAACACAATTGAATCAAAATATAGAAAAAAACCTTTTAATTGTATACAAGACGTTCAACGTAAAAACAATCCAGATTTTTAACATCTCGCAGTCTGAATCTGTCGAACAATACACAATAAAAGGTTGTTTCAGATTATACAAGAAATGCCCTGAATAAGACTTGCGATACATTTAAAAAATCCATTATGGCAAGTCAAGTACAAAAGTGACTTGATTGGAATCCCTCTTTGCTAATCAAAGCGCTGAAAGCGCTGATGGTATAGGGGGCATATGTAAATTGAAAACATATGGCATAGATCATATGGACAAACATTGTTGAAACAATGAAACAATGACCTTTAAACAAACCAAACCAAAAATGTTTGAAGCAACACATATTGCCTGCCAATAACATATACCTCATTTGTCAAAGTTTTACCCTTTTCTTGTATAAACAAAATATCGAAGGACAAAAGATTGACAAAAAAAACCCGAGCAGCTACCCTTAATTAAAATATTTCTAGTTCAGAAATCACTAAAGATCCACAATGTATATTGTAATCATGCTGATAAATGAAAGACGATCGAAAGCATGATAGAGTTATGTTTCTTTTGCACTGCACAATTGCAGCTCTGAGTTTCCTATACACCAAGTCTTAAATTGATATATTGGACATATATTGAGACAATAACCGAAAAAATGAAAAAACTGAGTTTACACCTAAAAAACAGATTAGATTTGACGAAGTACAAATCTTGGGGAAGCACTCATTAACGAAAAAGGGAATTTCACGGAACGCATGTGTTGCATATAATAAGGGAGAACATTGAAAGACAAAAATATACACACTCCAAACGCAGCATGCTTAATTTATGGTAATGGTGCACTGCAAATCTGTAGGTCATAAGTTACATACAAACCAAGTTTGAAATTGATACAATGAAAGTTAATTGAGACAATCGCTGAACTAAATAAGGAAAAATGGAGATAACTGAAAAAACAGACCAGAGTTATGTACCTAGTACTTTGCCGTTCTCCTGATCACACGGGTATAATTGTGACCACTTTGAAATAAATCTGCCATACAGAAACAACGTGTTAACCAATACATGCAATCCATGACGGACGGACGAATGCACATTCAGGCAGACAGCCGGCCGGACACCGGATTATACCTCCAAGCTTTACAGACGGAGACAACTCAAGTATTGATTACAGAAGACTGGTTCGATGCGTCAACACACGTCAGCTTAGATTATGGTATTTGTAAAGTATTTGCAATTTAATTGTATCTCCGAAACGGGACCGGACCGTCAAGGTTAATTTTCAAAAACCTATTTAGACTACATTTCTAGTTTATTTGTCAACAGATACATCTAGGACTATATTACACGTTGATGAACGTTGAGTCTTAAATTAACGCAAATGCATATACATTATAATTTTAGTCCCAAAATCGCTAGAAGCTTCTCAATAATAAAATAAATAATGACCTTGCGGTTATAACTCGGATGTGTTGACAAATTCGGCCAAATTTCTTTCCGACGTTTGACAAAAGTCAATGCGACATGCGTCATTCGTCTTTCACCAATGGCTAAGTCTATGTGGAAACGCAGCCAGTTGCTTGGGAAGATTGTTGTGAGGAGTACTGGTTTGAGAAAACCAAGAAATACATTTGTAGGTGAACTGGCCGCCGTGATATGACTGAAGAAATGTTAAAAACGGCGTTAAACCCCAATCAATCAATGTTGAAATTAACTTATCTATAATTTGTAGATTTAATTTCTATTTCCTAGTAGGGTCTACATACAGCGACACATGAGAATATTCAACACAAAACGCGACCTGTTTTACCAACAATTCCCCAGTAGCGGTGAGACCGTTTGTAACATTATTTCATGGCATGTATACACAGTAGGACCTCTCTCTTTGGACGAATTATGTTGTAACAAGTTTGTTTACAGTATTCCTTAACCTTGACCACATAGACTAAATATACAGCAAACAACATTGAACTAAGGCATAACTATTGACCTGAATTAATAAAAGTATGATTTTGAATAGTGATGAAAACATTGTGGAAAAAGACAAACTTGTTGATTATCATTCATCTGTTAAGGTTAGTCAAATGTGTCTAAAAGGGGCAAAGGTTAAAATAATAACTGTAGACAAATGTTTTCGTTATCTAGGTTATAGAAACAAATTGATTCATGTTTCAAAGCATTGTTTGAAAAGGAGGAATTGCTCATTGTCAGCAATTGCTCCGTTTGCAAATATACTTTCAACATTTGTTTGTAACTAAGTAGCTATAACGGGAACGGTTCAACCCTTTCCCGCTTACAGTCGCTTTTTGACGCATGTGCAGCAGACGGCTGCAGAATTGTTTATCATGACCCATTTCCTCTTTTTCCACAAAGGTTTCAACTATATATTTTTCCCCTTGATGTAAGGCAAAATTGCTCGTAATCATTCATCTCTAGCATGTTATTCAAAATGTGTCCGGAAGGGAGAAAGAGGGAAAGAACGTCCATAGTAAAACGTTTAAATATGAAAAGAATTAATTTGAAACGTGTTTGAAAGCATTGTGTGAAAAGGAGGAATTGCTCATTGTCAGCAATAGCTCCATTTTCAACAATATTTTTTAAATATTCGAACTGTTATAGTATCACGGAAAGGGTTCCGCTTCCATGGGAAGGATGTAACAATTTTCCGCCTACAGACGCTTACAGACGCATGTGCAGCAGACGACAATCGAAAACATTGTGACAAAAGGGGAAATTGCTTTTCGTAGGCAATTTCTACTTTTGCCACAATGGTTTCAACTCCTTTCAATAATTGTATTTACAGTGCTTTGCACATTTCTCTATAAGTCGACTGTTGTAAACTAATGGGGTCACAGAACGGTCGACGTTACCTCACACTACTGACATTGAGGTCAACCATAGTTCAGAGTGAGTTTCATTCATAGAAACTATTTTGTCTCATAAATTTATGCAAGCGGAGGGTTTTGTGATTCGGTCGAACCAATGAAATCGTTGAAAAGGCAGATTATAACCAATCAAAACTCGATTTTGGTGTAGGTATACACATGTGGACTGCGGTTGCAGCTTTAATCCGACTTTTCGAAAGCAGCTTCGCTATGAGATAGTGGCGAAACGCCCCTATCCCAAAAACGGAAGATGCTGAATATCATTCCATTGAATGCATTTAGAGAGATTCTGAAGAACGTGGTATATCTGTGGTTTACTCTATTTCAAACTACAACCAAAATTAATGCCATTAAGAGAGTCCAGTTCTCTGTCTAGTCACTTTGTAAATGTTTGTTGGCAGAAAGAATAATTGCTTAACAATATCGAACCATATTTCAACAAACTGGTGGTAATGCATCTATACTTCTCTGCTAAATTATTTCAACACAAACTAAGGTCGGCATATTTGATGAATTAACTCACAGCATTCCATCTAGTTGTTGTTTTCTATAATTATCCTGGCGTGGGGAATCTGCACCAAATGTTATTGAATTCTGTTTGTTATCAGAGTACACCCACCATGTCCACCATGCCGTACACAACTTCATTCAGACCTCCATTAAATGTTTATGTTACTAAAAGAAGACAGGATTATTAATTTAAAGTTTCGTATCATTTTACCGAAAGATGTTCAATACAAGTATTGCAGCCATATGTTTTGGAATCAGCGACTTTAGTGTGAAGAGGGAACATTTCTTCTTTGAGTCTTTCCATGGCATGGATTCCTGTGATGCAGGTGGAGTGGTTAAAGCAGCACATCGCATGGTAGTGATTTGTGGAAAAAACATAATGACTGATGCCAAAGGCAAGTAATCATCCATGAAAACAAAACATACTCGGAAAAAAAAGCAGTACCAATGTATGACACCTGATGTGATATGTACCGGGAATCTTAGATGTGTATGTGAGAGGATACCTGTAACAATTATGCATATATACTGTTGCATAAAAAGTGCAACCTTTCAACATGCAGATAATGAAGTTTGTAAACAAAATTCAGATACAAATTCCAGTAGTGACTCTGGCGATGAGGATGGAGCCATTGAAGCAATTGATAGGAGTTGACAAGGAAGTTAATGAACTAGAGGTTATATAGGTCAGAGACGCAACATCAGACGAGAGACATGAATTGACAATCATACTTGAATGGGTTAATTAGGCACTGGACGATATATGTTAGATATGTTATTACACTCACCGTGTCACGTGCGGAACTTTATATGTTGACCTGTTTGACAGACCTTATTAAATGAATGCTGAACTCTTTTCCTGAAAGCGGTTTATTATAATTATGTTCTGAAAAATATAATTAAATGCAATAATATTTACTATTACAGAAATTGTACATGCAATTCATGATTGCTTGTTATTTTTATGGACATCCGACATTGATATAATGCAAATTGTTGATATACTAATGGTACCTATCTTTCCATTTCTCTATGACATACCTTATAACATGAAGATTAAACCCCTCTCACTCGCACTCATTCTGGTATATTTTGTGCCAATCGTACTGATATCACAGTTGTGTAACATGTTTTCTCTGTGCTGTTTGTAAGCATAGTGGTTCTTGGTCTGCAGATCTAGTGTATTTAATTACTTAACATATTACTATCTAGCGAGTGTCAAAGGATTGTCATTGCTTTCCTGTGCTATATACCAATAGCCCGCTTTAGTCTGTTCAACGCGCTACACTTCATCTATAATGGCAACCAGCAACAGATACGATTTAAAAATCGGTAAATAGGTAAAATTAAAATTCGGTTAACGAAAAGAATCAAACTAGGAAAAGAAAGTGCTTTATACAAAGACCAATTAGAGATACATGACACAAATGGAGAACGTTTCTGGATCTTTAATTGATTTGCTTTTTTATTGCACATTTATCTCAAGATATTATATTATTCAGACAAATATTCAGTCAAATTCAGCTGCCTTTCTTCTTCCATCTCTATTTTTTCTAACTTCTTCCGATCATCTTTTCCAATCTTAACATTCTTTAGAGTTTAATTATTGTGTTTATATTAAAGATTCATGGTAGAAACAGGTAGACAATCTTCAGTCCGGATTGACGTTCAAACATGTATTTATAATTATTTTATTGTATGTATTGTGACATGATGTTTGTATAAATTTTGAGAAATTAGAAAAAATAAAAAATGGGTAAAATTAACAGGTAACACACGGGGTAAGATCTGGAACTGTCAAAAGAAATGTCCGAATACGTTTTTGTAAACTTTAATTAACGGTCGTAAAATGTAGAAAATTAGTAAGTATATGTACAAAAGAAATTGGAATGCGGAATGATGTGAGGCATCGGCTCTCTGCGAGGTGCATGGTGATAAAGATATATGCACTTTACACAACACCTCAAAGTCAACCTCTACAGCAAGTCAAACACGACATACAATCAGTTTGCATATGATTATAATTGAAGAGTAACAACATTGGAAGCACACATACATTACTACATAAAGTCCGGATCTAAATAGTTAAAATAGTGTATCAACATTGTTATGGTTGACCCGCTCCTTTGTCCCAAATGGTTCGTAATAAATTGATTATCATGCAGCAGGGACGGGTTTGGTTGAGAACATTACCAACTCTAAGCTGTCCCAGGCTGCATGGTAAACTAGTAACATTGATTAAACCGTTAAGCCTTTTTTTAAAAATAAATAAATAGGTAGATATCGTTAAATGAACAAAGACTTCAAAATGTAGATTTTGTTCCAAACCAAACACCCCAATTGCACAAAAATGTTTGCCATTGTAGAACTTAGAGGTTTTTAAACACAAGAAATTGCCTTGATTAATATCAATTCGGGGATACATGTATATACATGTACAGTCAAACCCCGGTGTCTCGAACAAGGGACAGCTCGAACTCGTCTCTCGGTCCCGAACGAAACCTTATATTATTCAAATTGTTCTACTACGGAAAGCTCAAAGAACTTCTATGTTGAGCTCTCGAAATAGCCGAACGCTCCCTCTCGCGTCATTAGAGAATAATAATAATAATAATATTGCTTACAGTACATACTACACATATTTAGGTCGAACAGGTAAATTGTCACCTTTCAGTCACACCTTCTATTAATCTCGTTAGCTCTGTGTTTTGTTGATTAAAGCGGTTTAAATTTATCAAAATGATCTTTTATAAACTTTATTTCTGGTTTATAGTATAGCACATGGATCATGTGTTTTATTTTCAGCTATTTTGTAAGTATAATAACAAGGGTATAACAAATAATGATAACACTAATAATAGTGATAATAACAATATTATTAAGGTTATTATTGTAATAATAATAACAATAATAGTAATAATAATGATAATAATAATGATTTAATAATAATAATAATAATAATAATAATAATTATTCTTGAAAGACCAAGTGGTCGCAAATTCGATTATTAAATAGTTTTAATGATATGAAGTGTTTTACTGATTTTCTTCCGTTTGGTAGACATAATATACAAAGTTTTTTACGTATAACTCCTTCTCAAGATGTCAATAGAAGGCAACATATTACAGCTAAGAAAAGCGAAAGAAAGGCGTGCTAGATATAGTTCCCATCAAAACGTTCTGGATAAATGTATTAATAATTCACGGATTCCAACAGGATTTCAGTGGAATTGGAAGGCGGAATTGGATATGGATGAAGACCTACAGGCGAAGTGTGATAACATTATGGATCTTTAAAGCTAATGGATTTTTCAAAAAAGTCATGTAAAAATAAAATAGTGCGTTAAACATATGAGACTGTCAAGATAGAACAACCTTTAGATCTGGATGCTTGTCAATTAAATCAATCAAATGGCATAAGCTGATCACTGGAAGTTCAATTAAATACCGGATAGTGAACATCAACGGAGATGGTAACTATTCCATCATTTTCAACCCTTTCCAAGATGACTATTGAAAACATTGTGGAAAAGAAGCAATTGTAGTATACGACACACCGTCTTACTAAGACGAATCTTCATACACAATTCGGTTACTGTAGGTGCGATAGCATAGCAGATATGGCCCTGGCAAGTTTTTACTTAAAGTTAGGTCAGAAGTCAAGGTCACAGTGATATAATTTTGGAATGCTACACAGTCAACACTGTCTTTACATGAATCATATTCATACTGAATTTGGTAACTCATTGTGCAATTGCATAAGAGATATGGCACAAACTAGCTTTCCTTTAAATGAGGTCAAGGACAGTGACCCAATTTTGGTATGCCTCCGACTGATCAAGATGAATCTCCAAGCGTGATATCATAAACTAAATAGAACAGAACAGAACTTTGTTGATTTGTTTTTAGCTGAACACATTACATTCTCATACAATCACATACACAGTCAGATATACAGTTAACCAAATAAAACAAACGGACTATAATATGTTAGAGCACACACAAATCACATGAAGTCATTAAAGAGAACCTTTGAAAAAAATGGCAAATACTGTTTGAGGTTGACAACAAATTTATAGTAATCAAAGATCTATCTTCCAAGGCATCTTTCACAAACTTATTTACCTTACATAATGTTATTTTATTTCTACATTTGAGAAACTCAAGATATTTCAACATTGCTGGCTTTATATACATTAGTATCAGTACTTAGGGATATATCCTGGACAATGTCGAGAACAAGGAATACGTTTTTCTCCCTATTTTTCTATAGATGTTTTCAAGGTCACGTGCTACAGATTTACTGTATGTAAGAAAGGTTAAACCGTATGTTGTGATACTCAAAAGAATCGTCTCATTCAAATGATCAGTTTTGGTACTCACAACATAATGTTTGGTTCTGAAATAAGAGAGGCCATGTTGGAAAAAAACAAGTTTACATCCCTTATCTGGGCCCAAACCTTCATGTTTTTATTGACCACCCCTTCCCATATACAACAACTCTGCAGCAGACAATGTTGACTTTTGCCAGAATGTTTTCAATGTCATCTGTCACAGATGTGTCACAGATGTGTCAAAATGCATCTACAAGTAGGAAATAACTAATACACGAGCAATGGTTAACCCGTTCCTACATACAACAAATCTGCGGCAAGCGGCTTCGAAACTATCTTCTAAAAATGTAAAATCTTTATTATTGTAGGTTTAATTACTGAACTAGTTGCTGAACTAGTTGAATACATTGTGGTAAAAGGAGAAATTACCTGTTTTTGAGCAAGTTCTCCTTGTGTTACAATTCGATGATTTCAAAAGTTGTCTGAAAGCGTATGTATGTGGAAAAGGGTTAATATCCATGAGAAAAATAAAGAAACAGAACAAAGACATTGATATCTCGATGGCTAACATAGAATACATAGTTTCAAGTTTAATTAATTTCGAGATCCTATAATAAAATTAACCCTTTCCCGCACACTCTCCTCTGCAGCAGACGACTTTTGAAAAGAAGAAAGAGCTCATAATGACCACATTCATATTTTGATAACGTTTCTTTCATTTGAAGGGTTGACATGTTGTTGGCTGATTTGTTTTTCAAGTCGTCTGCAGCAGATTTATTGTATGTGGGAAAAGGGTTAACAGAACGACTTGCAAATACAAGAGGGTCATGATGACCCAGATCTCTCACCTGAGTTATGCAATGTGATTTGTCGTGCCAATCACAACAACTCATTTAGCGGTCAGGTAAGCTAATACAAGAGGCCCAATAGGACCAGTATAGCTCCACTGTAAAAAGCGAAAAAACGAAATAAACCACACCCTGTTTTGTCTGTCTTTTGTCAAATTAATATTACTTAGAAGGTCACGAAATAAATGTTTTTGTACTAGTTAATTTTTAAAAATTAGACATTCATTTTCTCAATATCTCAATCTTACGCTCTTGGGATAAATGGTAAAACAGTACCGCCATCTGTAGCCTCTGTTGTTTTACCAATCAACATGGTTTGACGTAAGCTGATAGAGGGTCATCAAAGAACCATTCCTAAAAGAAGATTTGGAAATTAGCCAGATAGTGTTTGAGAACATGATTAAAGTATTTACTATAGCCATATATGTCAGAAAACGCCTTTGACACCCATGATTTTCAATCAATTAGCTTCTGGCGAGAAGATTTTTAGTGTTTTAACTTTAGCCATATACGGTAAAATAGCCCCGCCCTCTGGCCGTCATGCTTTTCAGCCAATCACTATGGCTTGAAGGAACCTGATAGAGGTCACCCAAGGAAATCGGTTTGATACTTTCGGAGAAGATTTTAAACGTAATTTTAAAAGTTATATATGGCAAAACTGCACGCCTCATAGTCGCCATATTTTCCAACCAATCAAGGTGGCTTGAAGGAATCTGATAAAGAGTCACCCCAGGATCAATTCTAATATATTATTTGTCGGCCATATACTTTCAGAGAATACTTTTAAAGTGTTCGCTATAGCCATATAAGGCAAAACCGCCCGTGTCCTAGCCGCCATATTTTCCTACCAATCAAGGTGGCTTGAAATAATCGGATAGAGGGTCACCCAAGGAACATTTGTACTAAATTATTGTTCGGCCATATACACAGGTGGCCATGTTTGTTGACCAATCAACATGGCTTTTCAACACAATTATTTTGAATTCGGTCAACCGGTTTAGCAGGAGAAACTTTTCATTTCTTTTTCTTTCGGTTGCCATGGAAACCAGAATTTTTAATTGATCAAAGTAAATAACAAAATAGAATTAACAGCAAAAGGTACAGAAAGCATAACTTTAATCATTAAATCACATAATGATCCCTGAACATTGGGAATAAACAATTTACAACATTTAATAATGATTAAATAATCATTTTAAATGGAAAAGAAAATATCTGGCATAAAAAACACTGTAATTGCAGGCAATTATGAAAACAAGATGACCATCAGGCATGCGATCGCTCACTAAAGACGAGATCAATATTTACAGGAATTAATCTTATCAATGCAAATTAAAGCCTTTACTCTAAAGTGATTATGCTTTTTAAGTGCAATATGTTCAAACCATTAATGTCAATGTTTTTACTTTTAACAGTAGGGTCATGCTGGCCCTGGATCACTGGCCTGAGTTATACCAACGACATAGTCAATTGCAATTACTCATTTCGTGGTCAGGTAAGCAATAGCTAGAATGTTAACACGATTTTCCTTCAATTTTACCTATTGACCTAGCTTTTGACTGGACTAGAGTCATGTTCAAACCTAGCCTAGATATTATCCAAATATCCATTCTGACATGCTCAAATTAAAAATACGGCTTCTAAAGTATAACAATTGTTCCTTTAGTTTGGCCTAGTGACCTAGTTTTTGACCCTAAATGACCCATATTAAAACCTCACCTAGATATAATCAAGACAAACGTTCTGTCAAAACTTCAAGTGGCTGAGATGCCCTCTCTAGAGTGTTAACAAGATTGTTCTCATATTTGACCTAGTTTTTGACCAAATATGAACTATATTCGAAATTAGCCTAGATATAATAAATGTAGCTTTCAGAGTGTTAACAAGATTTTACTTAAGTTTGATTAAGTGACCTGGTTTTAGACCCGATATGACCCATATTCGAACTTGGCCTATACGTATGTATCATCAAGGCAACTTTTCTGGCAACGTTTTAACATGCTAAAGATACAAATTCAGCCTCAAGAGTGTTAACACAATTTCCATTCAATTTAATCTTGTCAACTAGTTGTTTAAACTTACATTCCCCAATTTCAAACGTTGCAATGATAGCTGCTGGAGCAAAAAATGCGGTCTCTAGAGCGTTTATAATATGTTCCTTATAATTTGGCCTAGTGCCCTTATTTATGACAAGACATGACCTATATTTAATCTAAGCCTAGATATCATTAAGACAATTATTCTGACACAATTTCAACATGCTAAAGATAAAAGTGCCGCCTTAAAAGTGTTAACAAGTGTGTTCTTCAAATTGATCTTGTGACCTAGTTCTTGATCTCAAATAAATCAGTTTTAAACACGGCCTAGATAATATCAAGACACACATTATGACAAAGTTTACCTCTGCTGGACCAAAAAATCCGAAATCTAGAGTGTTAACAAGATGTTCCTTTACTTTGGCATTGGGATCTTGTTTATTGCAGGATATGATCTATATCTGAACATGGTGATGATGATGTTGACAAGAGGAATTGTGCTATTTCTCTTGTTGAAGATGCTGACACTGAACTCTTATAACCAAATTAACAATCTTACTTATTCGTAACTTATTCGGGGATTTTCATTCAAAGAAACGATTGCCATTACAAAACTGCAGATAGTGATGTAGCAAACGAAATTGCGAAATTGTTGTTGTTGTAGATGATGACAGAGACCCCTTGTTACATATTAATGGCGGCACATTTCACTTATTAAAAAAACGAATACTTATTCGGGGGCTTGATTTATAACAGTTAAGAAAAAACATATGGATAAACTGCATGGTATTAAACAAATGTAAAAATATAGTACGGAACTAACAAAATAGGTTACTAGCAACTGCAACTCATTCCTTAGTTTCGAGGTTTTCGTCCACTTTGTCATTCGAAATCATTGCCTCACTCCCTGAAATAAATTGATATTATTTAAGAGTCTTGGGAAAAATATGAATTAACAGAATTTCTAAATAGTTCCGTTGCTGCTTGTTTTTATCGAGATCCATATTAGAAGAAACTTTTCGATAAACATGCTGTAATGCAGAGGAGAGAAAAGCGTATATTGGTTTGTGACTAATTTGTTTACCACAATTCTTCATAAACACTCCTAAAGAAAAGGGGTGATGAATACATATAGTACGGGAATTTCGACAATAGTTGTTCCGCTACTTTTCTACAAATATCTCTTGCGTGTAGTTTTATAAATGTTCCAATTAATTCAACTATAAAAAGCAGCATGAATACATATTCATCCATACGCAAACACTTAAAAATGTAAGTTACGTGACTTAACGTTGAGTTGTTGTTCTTGTATTCGATGCCCTTTCCCTCATACGACAATTCTGCAGCAGACGACTTTGAACGTATTTTGTCAAATCATAGAAAATCTCCATAATTAAATGGATAACCTATGACAAAAAGTGGAAAACATTGTGGCCAAAGGAGAAATTGCACGTTTTGTGCAATTTCTTCTTTTGTCACTATGTTTTCAAAAATCCGTCTGCTGCAGAGGCGTCGGAAAGCGTCTATATGAGGGAAAGGGTTAAACCATCAATATACGATAAGTTTAAATTTGCCAGGGAATACCAAGTTGATCATTAGATTAGGGAGGAATAACCTTTAAGAAAGTTGTAAATCAAAAGCTAATCACTCTATACGATGCTGAGCTAAATCGACTTGAACAAATGTATAGACTGTTATTCCGTGTCTTCAATTATAATAGCAGGTATACGTACGGTTCTATATCGTAGTTTTCACCGTGTATTGGCTAAATTTCAAGGTTTGGAAGGAAACAGAAACACAAATAAAATAGAGGGAGTGGGAACGTTCTTTGAATGATGTTATCATAATGACATTAAGTGAAATTATTGTGGCAAAAGGATAAAATGCTCATTTTGAAAAAAATCACTATTTGGCAACACTGGTTTCAACTCTCTTCAATAATAATACTTTCATTTATAAAGATTTTCTTTATTTTTGCTCTAACATCATCTGATACATAGCGTTATGGTACTTTTCCCACATAAAAACATATTTTAATTCCTCGCCAGATTGTGGAACATAAAAAAACAAAACGAAAAAGAGCTTTACTTAATATATTTGAGTTTGTCTATTGGACAAGGTTACTTTTTTTTCTAAACATTGTAGGTTCAAAATCAGCCTGTATAATAGCTCTGTCTTATCTAAGTTCTAAGAGGAATGTATACCCTTTTCCACCTGAAATTGCATTATTGCGTGTCTGCAGGAGTAGAATTGAATAAGAAAACAGTGTGGTAAATGGAGATACTGATCTTAATGAGCAATTTCTGCTAATGTCACATTGTTTTATAATTTTTTCTAAATTTATACTTTCATTTACAGAAGTGAAATGGTTAAACATTTACCGCAGAAGATACTTCAAAGTCATCTGCTTTGAAACCATTTAAAATTTCAGTAAATCTGGCTCCAATTCCACCAACCTTATACTTAGTGCTAAGTAATAGTAAAATACTTCAAGGCATATTTCATTTTCATTGTTTCCCTAATAAAAATGCCTGAATATTTAATTTCTTTTCAAATTTGTGTTAGACAGCAAAGGTAATTATTTATGTCAAATTAGTCATTTACTTAAATACATTCCACCATTCATATTTTACAACATATTAGGGAAACAAAAATGATGAAATATACTCTTAGATATTTCAGTATTACTGTAAGGTTTGTGGAATGGTACCCTGCTCCTCGTGTATTCAGAAAATGTTACACTTCTATTTATAGATTGTTCAGCGAGCGGTTACTATCATACTCGGTATTTCCCGGAAATAATTCCGGAAAAGCCGAAAATTAGCATCATCACAATTTAATTCAACTCTCTTTAATAATTATACTTTCATTAATACAGATTGTTCATAAGAGTTGTCTGCTCCAGACCTCAAAGTGCGTTTGCATCGACGGCATTCTGCACTTCGTATATTCTGAAAATATGTACACTTTTATTATAGATAGATTGTTTTAAAATGGACTAGTCGGTGATAATGTTAATCTCTATCTGTCATACTCGGTATGTTCCGTAAATTACCGGAGAATGCCGGAAAATATGATCATCTACAATGAAAAAATACCGCATATAAAGGTAAGACCACTGCATATAATCAACATAGCACTACATGTTTCGACTGCATATAGTGTTGTTTGTATTGCATATGACGTTGTTTGCACAACATATAATGGTTATTCTACTGCATTTAAACAATTTAGCACTGCATATTGTTAAATAACCACCATAAAGTATAGTAAATACATTGCATAATGATCATGAACAAAGTACCATGTCAACTGAAATATGTTCCTCGTATACATAAACATTTACTGCGTATAATACAATACAACATAAGAAGACAGTAAATGCGTTCCATAGTCTGAGGTGATTGGATATATGCTTTAAAATGATAATTTCTTTATATGATAACAATACGTTGTAGGTTTCTTTAATCTGTTTGTCACAACCATTGAATGTTTTAATCATAATTACCATGATATTAATATTTACTATCTTAATATGTCTTTCGTTTACTGCTTTCAATAATTCAATATCTACATAAACTGTTATTGCCGTTTATAACTCAAAACAAATTGTTCTTTTATTCTTTATTTGCAATAATTTAAACTGCTACAAGACTGTTTGTATGTAAATACCAAAGTGTCTATGGGTTCACCAAAACACTTGTCAATCGGAAAAGACTTCAGTCTCTTTGTTTACAATATGTAAATGGAAGAAAGTCCCTTGAGGTATTTTTACATACCAAATTGATTTTATAAGGATACAGTAATTGTTACAAATGTGGTTAATGTTAAATATGCTAGGATAAGTGCTATGGATGTTATAATTTAATACTATCCAACATACATCAAATCTGCAAATGATTACATCAGGTTGAAACATTTTGAACCTCTATACAGGATAGTTAAATTATTGAAATCAGTTGAAAGAAATATGATAAAACTCGGCATTATTCAACAGCAGTTTTCCTTATTTGGTCAAAATGCATTGAACATGAATAAACATGTGGGAAAGGGGTGAACACCTGCAAATTGAATCGTTTTGACTATCCTTTAAATTTGATAAAATGGGTTTTGACTACCCTGTGTTTTCAACCAAATGGGGTTTAACTACCCTGTATTTTCAATCATATTGGTTTTGACTTCCCCGTATTTTCAACCACATGAGTTTTGACTTCCCTGCATTTTCAATCATATGGGTTTTGACTACCCATTATTTCCAACCTTATGGGTTTTGACTACCCTGGATTTCCAACCGTACGGGTTTTGACTACCCTTTTTGTTCATCCATATGAGCTTTGATTGCCCTGTATTTTCAACCATATGGGTTTTGACTTTCCTGTTTTTTCAACCTTATGGGTTTTGACTTCCCTGTTTTTTCAATCATCTGGGTTTTGACTTCCCTGTACTTTCAACTTGATGGGTGTTGACCACCCTGTATTTTCAATCATATAGGGTTTGACTTTCCAGTGTTTTCAACAATATGGGTTTTGACTACCCTGTATTTTCAATCATATGGGTTTTGACTTCCCAGTGTTTTCAACCATATGTGTTTTGACTACCCTGTATTTTCAATCATCCTTGTTTTGAGTACCTTGTTTTTTCAGTCATATTGGTTTTGAGTATACTGTTTTTTTAAACATATCGATTTTGAGTACCCTGTAATTTCAACCAATTGGGTTTATTCCCTGTATTTTTTAATCAGATGGATTTTGACATACACTCTGATATGAGCAGTGATTGTGCATCTAACAAATATTTCTATTGTACATATGTTAGAGTTATAAACAAACCAGTCGACATCTTTCCATAATCTGCATCTTCCTTTAGTATCTCCAATTCACCGTGTATTGGCTCCATGTCTGGGTCTGGAAGGAAATAGAAACTCAAATAGAATAGTGGGGTGGGGGAAACGTTCTTTGAATAATGTTATCAGTAAATTTTCCTTTGTCTTTTATTTTATTATGTTATGTGAAAGTGATTAATATTTATGAATTGTGTTATGTTTAAATTAATGGCAAAAATCAATTAAAAAAGAAAGAAAACCTATGATAAGGTAATTTTAATGACATATTTATGACAATCATGTATTTCTGTGTATTGAATGACACAATGAGATACAATTCAATTTCTTTCGTCTTTTCTTTGTACAAGTAACATCCCTTTAGGATACAGAGAAACCATGCAAATATAATAACTCAAGCTTTATAAAGCAGTTATGACCTTAATTCATTTAACACCTGTGACTGAATTATTACCAATCAATTTTGCGGTTGAACACCTGCAGTTTGCATCCTTTTGACTATCCTTAACATTTGATAACATGGGTTTTGAGTACCCTGTGTTTTCAACAATATGGGTTTTAACTACCCTGTATTTTCAATCGTGAGGGGTTTGACTTCCCTGCATGTTCAACCACATGAGTTTTGACTTCCCTGCATTTTCAATCATACGGGTTTTGACAACCCTTTTTGTTCAACCATATACGTTTTGATAACCCTGTATTTTCAATCATATGGGTTTTGACTTCCCTGTATTTTCAACCATACGGTTTTTAAATACCCTGTATTTTCAATCATACTGGTTTTGAGTACCTTGTATATTCAATTATATTGGTTCTGAGTTACCTGTATTGTCAATCATATTGATTTTGAGTACCCTGTTATTTCAACCATATGGGTTTTGACTTCCCTGTATTTTCATCATATGGGTTTTAACTTCCCTGTACTTTCAATCATATGGGCTTTGACTTCCTTGTTGTTTCAGCCATATGGGTTTTGACATACACTCGGATATGAACAATGATTGTGAACCTAGCAAATATTTCTGTAGTAAATATGTTAGAGTTATATACAAACCAGTCGACATATTTCCATGATCAGCATCTTCCTCCAATTGACCGTGTAATGGCTCCATTTCAGGGTCTGGAAGGAAACAGAAACACAAATAGAATAGCGGGGTGGGGAGGGGATGGGGAGGGGATGGGGAGGGGATGTTATCATTAAGTGAAATGCGAAATAAAAAAAAAATTGACATAAAAATCAAATAAATGAGACTGAATAAATATCATGACAATACGTGATGTATGTCTGGCCGTCTGAGGTGATTGGATTTTGATTAAAGTTATTTGCTTGAAAAAAAAAAATGTCTTTTTAAATGACCATGCAATTATGTATTTATTTGTTTGTTTTGCAAGACGCATGTATATGTATACGTAAATAAAATCTATCTATCTATCTATCTATCTTGAAAATTATAATTTCTTTACATGATTTCAATAAATTGAAGCTTACTTTATTCTGTTCGTCACAACTACTGATTGTGTTAATCATAATTATCATGATATTAATGTGTACTATCTTAATATGTCTTTCGTTTACTGATTTCAATAATTGAATATCTACATCAACTATTATTGCAGTTTATAACTCAAAACAAATTGTTCTTATATGCTTTATTTGCAATCTTTTAAACTGTTACAATACTGTTTGTATATAATATAACAAAGTGTCGACTAGGTTTACCAAAATACTTGTCCATCAGAAAAGACTTCTGTGTCTTGTTTACAATATGTAAATGGGAAAAAGTCCCTTGAGGTATTTTTACATACCAAATGTAAATCTATAAGGCTACAGTAATTGCTACAAATGTGGTTAATGTTAAATGACATATTTGTGATAATAATGTATTTCTGTGTATTGAATAATCCAATGAGATACAATAATATTATCAATTAAACTTGTTTCGTCTTTTCTTTATACATGTCACATCCCTCTAAGTTACAGAGCAACCATGTGAAATAATTACTCAAGCATTATAAAGCAATTATGACCTTAATTAATTTATCACATGTGACTGAATTATTACTAATAAATGAGGGGTCTTGAACACCTGCATAATCCATCGTTTTGAATATCCTATAAATTTGATATTATGGTATTTGACTACCCAGTGTGTCGAGTCATATGGATTTTGACTTCCCTGTATTTTTAATCATATGGTTTTGACTACCCTGTATTTTCAATCATATGTGTTTTAGCTAGCCTTCTGCCGAGCCCCAGTAGCTCAGTCGGTAGCGACGCGGGCTGAAAATCCAGGGGATGTGAGTTTGAATCCCGGCTCGGCCAACTTTTTTCCGAGGATTGACAAAAGTCAATGCGACATGCGTCATTCGTCTTCAACCAATGGGCTAAGTCTATGTGGAAAAGCAGCCAGTTGCTTGGGAAGATTGATGTGTTGAGTACTGGTGTGAGAAAACCAGGAAATGCAGGTGTAGGTGAACTGGCCGCCGAGATATAACTGAGAAATTGTTAAAAACGGCGTTAAACCCCAATCTTCAATCATATTAACTACCATTTGTTTTCAATCATGTGGGTGTTGATAACCCTGTATTTTCAATTATATAGGTTTTGACTTCCCTGTATTTTCAATATTATGGGTTTTGACTACCCTGTATTTTCAATCATATGGGTTTTAACTTCCCTGTACTTTCAATAATATTGGTGTTAACTTCCCTGTTCTTTCAATCATATGGGTTTTGACTTCCCTGTATTTTCAACCATATGGGTTTTGACATACACTCTGATATGAACAGTGAGTGTGCACCTGACAAATATTTCTATATAAAATATGTTAGAGTCATATACAAACCAGACGACATCTTTCCATAATCGGCATTTTCCTTTAGTACCTCCAATTCACAGTGTATTGGCTCCATTTCATTGTCTGGAAGGAAACAGAAACACAAATAAAATACGGGGAACGTTCTTTGAAACCCAGAAAAATCCCACATTCAATATAAATTACTTTTTGAACAATTCGGAAAATAAAATGAACAATAAAATACTAGTAATGAATATAAACGATGAAATTGTTAGGCTGTGAATCTATGAGTTACATAATTCTACAGTTTTTAATTTGATAAGTTTAATGTTCATTTTCTTATAATCATTATCTCTTGAATAATGTGAACAAAAAAAATAAATATATATTATATACGTGTGTGTGTGTGTGTGTGTGTGTGTGTGTGTTGTGTGTGTGAATGTTATCTATACTTCTAAGGACGAGAGTGTCATCGTTTTCAACTCATCGTAATGCCCGAAGTTGTAATGTAAATTATGTAATTGAACTTATCTAAGGTGTATAATAACAGAATCACCTATGTGAAGTTAAACATATATGTCCCAAACCAGATATACAAGTCGCATGACAATGACTGAATCCATTAATCATTCTTGGCGTTGAAAACTCTAGGTGATCTCAAGTTTGCTCGATTTGTTGCAAACATTAAAAAGAAGAACAAAAAACACACATGAGGCGCCAAAATATATCAATGTTCTCTTCAAAATCAACAAGGAAGTCAACTAATTCATGCGTCGAGTTTTTAAAAGTAGATCTCATTTATGTGTACATCTCCAATACACCGCTCCCACCAGTACTGTCAGTTCTTTGTTAGTCAGTACATATTATAGCTAATTACCTGTTGATCGTCTTTTCTCTACCACAACACAAACAACAATTATGATGCAGACTATAACTGCTACAACCCCACCAATTACCCCCAACAGTAATGCAACATTTGACGTCTGTTCTGTTTGTATGGCTTCTGTAATAATCACAATAATACTTATAATAATCATAATAATGATAGTAATAATAAATAGTAAAATATTTTTAATATATATATAGATAAACGGATATCAGACAATGAACAAAGCTGAGCCGAAAAATGGTCACTTAATTTGACTATAAATTACCAACATAATCCCTTCAATTATTCTGTCATCCAGATACATTTAAAAAAGCTTATCTGACCAGGTTATAATAGTTACATGGCCCAAGGTCCTCTACGTTTTGACAATTTTAACTTGTATACCACACCCACTCATTTTCTAATTTCAGCCATGACATAGTCCTTAAGCAGCAACCCGTGTTTGGACGCAACAGTTTGACTCTCCCCTTGGCGGCTGCTTGAGACAAATATGACTGTCATAGTAACTGCATCTTCAACTGTTCATACGTGTTAAAATCGAGTGTCAGTGATACCAGTCATTAACGTCTTGGCATGTGTCACAGTTCATCACCTCATACCAGGAACAACTTATCTTTTACATGTTTATCAAACATATAGGGCATGTATACTTATGTAAATAATAAAATATTATTATAGTGACATGTGAATAACAAAACAAAACATAATATAACAAACAAGAATAATGAAAAAAGAAAAACAACACCACGGCCCGTGGGCCTGTTAGTCACTGAAACATGAAACATGATATTTACACACTGAGTAAACAATTCAACATACGTACACAGCACATGTAGTTATTATGTTTCTTATACTAAGATAATATATCTGTTTTTATCAAACTCTGAGATTATATTTTTCTCTTTTTAATTCATGTTTTGAACACAAACCTGAATTCAAGACGTTCACATCTATCGTTGTTGCACCAACATCGTTACTTATTGTCACCGTAAACGTCCCAAATTCATTGTTGTCTTGAATCGACAAGATAATCTTTGCAGTCCATCCTTTTGTTTGTACAAGAGAATCAAATACAGGTAACGATATATCAACATCTTCCAAGAACCAACCACAATTAAACCTTGTTGAATTTCGTGAGCATTCTACCATGTTGTTTCGTCGGTTACTATAAAAAGTTATAGATGCGCTAGTATCAGTCCGAGTTGCCGCAAATGTTTTTATTGGACTTGATGTTAATATGATTGGGAATGCTGAAAAATAAAATATTACATTTATACAGCCAGTTCTATAAATATAAAGGACAAATGATTTTTTTATTTCGATTAGGGTCATTAAAACCATTTGTACATTTGTAACTTAAATGTTCTCAACGTTTGGTTGGTGTTGCCCATATACTTTTAATGTTTACGCTTTTATTAAATATATGTGTCCACATGTTCCAGATAGTATTTCTTGAAGTAACGTAATGAGTAGATTAATTTATATATAAATTAAAGATATGACGAAAATGTAATTAATTTATTTGATCACATTATCGCACGCCTTAGATTTACGTAATTTTAAAGAAAATGTCTGCAAAGAAAAACTTACTTCCTACTTGCAGAAGTGTTGACCCATATCCCGCATTAGGGTTTAAACTACCACTGACCCCATTACTGGCGGAACAATGGTAAACACCGGAATGCTCGTATGTTAGCGATTTAAGTCTTAATGTTTGGTTATTCCCTAACGTTTCATTGTGCGTAACTGTCCCGTGACCTGGCCAGCTGTGTCTCCAATCTGAATATGTATATATTGCAGGTAATCCCGATGGATTACATGTTAGTACAGCTGTATCGAGAACGGTCACATTGGTAGTGGTAACTGTTACATCGGGCGCATCTGGAACAGTTCATTTTTGTTTTACTCGTAATGAGAGGCACATGATATAACAGACGATGATAAAGTTAATAAATTTTGCCTATAATTTTTTGTCACTACGAGAAATCTGATCCGAAACAGTTTACAGTGTTTTATTGGAAGGTGATTATTATGTAATAATCTCCTTCCTATGCGGTTGTATGCTGATTCCAATGGAACTTTTTTAAACATAAGCTTATCAATATAGTGCGATAAATTCAAAGTATAATCTACCTAATAGTCATTTCGTGTACAATCAGTTGAATGAAGAATACAGTTTGTACACTTTATTTTCAAACTGAAAATAAATTTGCGTCTTTTAAAATGGATTTTATGTTTTTTACGAAATGCAAATATGTCTGCAGTAAACATATATTCCAACGCGCCACGCTTATGTTAACAACAGGGATACACCGGATCCGAGATATATACACGAACTATGTTAATTGGAAGACTGACCTTGTCGTCGAATTAATAAAATAGAACAAATCGTAAGACATTTCGTAGAGAAAGCAAATTATATATATTTATATAAAGTTATATAATTCAACGTGTAATCAGCCTAATTGTTTAGATCTATAATCAAGTATTTAAATTATTTTCATACTTAATTCTATAACTATATTCTGAAGGATATTATGTTCCTGATGTTTCGAACCACTGCCTATACGCAATTCGACAATGTCGGACATATACATTATTTGTATTAACCAATTATTTGATAAACGATTTTCAATAATTTTATCCTCATGTTTTCAAACTCATTCGCTGCAGACTTGTATTTTTTAACTTTATACAATGATAATAAAAGAACGAAATCAACGGTTAAAACACCAACAAACTAATGAATTATTATTTATTTCAAATCAATAGCTATCCTTAAAGCGACTGAAATCTAAATGGCACAAAAAAAAAAAAAAAAAAAAAAAATCGAATTCGCCCTAAATGTTATTCTTTATGTTATCCAAGTAAAACCAGGGTAGAAAATGTATCGGTTTTTTATCAATAAAGTGAACTTGAGTCGTTTTCTATTGTCCCGGTGAAGGGGTTTCCTATTAAAAATAACACGGAATCCTTCAGACGGGCACCTTGCAACGATCACGTGATATAACTATATAACGGTTCACTCTGACAGGCGTGTACAGTTATACACAATTTACACGTTTGGCGGAGTCGAACGACAGTAATCATAGAGATTTGTTTGTGATTGCATGAGCTCCTCGTGATTTTGCATAAAACCTTCACGGTATAAAACTATTTCATTTAATGCGCATGCGTCCTATCGGTCATGTGACGACTCTTCAGTTCATTGACAACTTTTCAAGTCACGTGATGAATGAGATTAAAAGCATCGAAAGCTATTTATAAACTTACCCCGTTACTGACAGGGTAGAATTTGCGATAGAAAAAGTATCGAAAACAAGAAAATCTCACCAATTATAGGGGTATGTAATATGTCAGTTATCATATTTTAATGCCCCAAATACAAAAATAACACTTATTTTCTTAAAATTGGATTTTTTCCCCCGACAATTGGGTATCTGGAGTTCAGTCGCTTTAATAAGTACTTTCAGTAATGGATTTTTATGTTTTAAAAACTGCTGAAAATTTCATAAACATTGTTTGATAAGGAGAAAGTAGGTACACTGAGTAGTTTCTCTAAAATGTGCTAATGTATCCTCAATTACGACTCTAAGTTATATTCCTTACATTTCCTCTAGTATATTCATTTATAAGTATTTATATCATTTGTATATATATTTACTAATTGAAACGTTGTGGTAAAAGGAAAATTCCCTCATAGATATTTTTAAAATCGTCTGCTGCAGGTTTCTAATATTTTTCTCATAATAAAATGTGCCCAAGCACAGCGGAATACTTATACATTTATGTTAATAAGTCAAGATTCATTAAATCTATCACTTATAATTCCTCTCTCCGTTTTTATAAAGAGCCCCACGTATAACCGTACATATTGAACCTAGAATTATTCTTATATTTGTATATATACACACAATGAAGACAGTATATAATAAATGTATTTTGCTTAATCATTTATTACGACTTCTGAAGATGATGTCGTAATCAGATTTATAATTGTTTGTTTAGCATATGAACAATTCATTCATGTTTCCATACTTTAATTCTAAGAGTTTTGTATACGTTTGATTCCTTTTCTACATGCATATATAGATAATTTCCATATATGATGTCTCGATATCCTATGAAAGACGTTCTATGCATTGTCCTTGTGCAGACAAATTGGAAGTCGTAAGATTTTAAAAACATTGATGTGGTTTTAGGCCAATATCTATTAGAATTTTGAAAGCTCTTTTGATAGACTTATAATTTTTCATGACGAGCAAATTCTCCTATTGTTACAATGTTTTAACTATACTTTCATTAATAGATCTGTTTATATCTGAAGTGTAAATATGCTTTAAAAATCGTGTTATGCTTTGTCCTTACACAGACGCATAAAAAGTCATCTTTTTAAGATGTAATGAACATGATTTCAATGCTTTTCCACAAACAGAGGCTTATTTGTCAAGGCAAGTTTGAATTACTGTGTCAACATTTAACTTGCTCACGACGAAACATTCTCCTATTGTTTCAGTGATCTAACATAACTCTCATACATAGATCTGTCTTTACGATGTGTTGATGTGATATATTAACAACATTGGTGTCAGTACACAAAATGACTATCAACCCATATAAACATATGTCTCCGACAGGACAGTCGGAATGAAAGCATTGTAATCAAAGATTACAAAACTACTATTAAGTTTTATCGAGTTATTTTAGACTGTTGAACTGTCATTATAATTTGCTTTATACATGCGGTTTTGTTAGAGTTTTGACCGCCTCGGTGGTGTAGTGGTAGAGCTACTGCTTCGAAAGCGGGAGGTCGCGGGTTCGATCCCTGGCTGGGTAAAACTAAATACTTAAAAAGAAAGTAGTAATTACTGACCTCCTTCGCGCTCAGGGATAGCATTACGACTGACTGGCTGGTGTAAGGATACATATACCAGTAATATTGGTAACTTACACAGGAAACGCCGAGATATAACTGAAACGTTGTTAAAAGCGGCTAAATAACCAAACAATCAATTAACGAGTAGGAGTTATTACAGAGTTGAATCAAAGATCAAACAGAGATCATAAATAGGTCAATAGTTGTTGAAGACCTACATTCTGTCAGAGACCTAAAATAGGTGTCTGATTATGTGTAAGACAGTTTTTAATTTAAAAAAGAAAATGTCTTCAGTATTCGAGTTTTTGCTGAACGTGTAGGAATATGAGAAGCTTGATACTACGTAATACAGTTAGGGCCATCGCCTATGAATGTGTTGATCTGAAACGCGAAACTCGACAGTACGATGATGATAACACGACAGTACGATGTTGATAACGCGACAGTACGATACTACGCTATTACGATGGTGAAATTGCGACAGTACGATGGTAAAAAACGCGACAGTACGATGGTGAAAACGCGACAGTACGATGGTGAAAACGCGACAGTACAATGGTGAAAACACGATAATACGACAGTACGATGATCATAATGCGATATACTATCGTGTTTTCACCATCGTACCGTCGCGTTTTCACCATCGTACTGTCGCGTTTTCACCATCGTAATATCGTAGTATCGCACTGTCGCTTTATCATCATCGTACTGTCGTGTTATCATCATCGTATTGTCGCGTTATCAACATCGTACCGTCGCGTTATCATCATCATACTGTCGCGTTATCATCATCGTACTGTCGTGTTAAATTATTCTATGCACATGCGCACCGGAAGGCGATAGTACGACATTGCGATGATGATAACATGATGGTACGATGGTGATAACGCGACGGTACGATGGTGATAACGCGACGGTACGATGGTGATAACGCGACCGTACGATGATGATAACACGACGGTACGATGGTGATAACGCGACAGTACGATGATGATAACACGACGGTACGATGGTGATAACGCGACAGTACGATGATGATAACACGACGGTACGATGGTGATAACGCGACGGTACGATGGTGATAACGGACCGTACGATGATGATAACACGACGGTACGATGGTGATAATGCGACAGTACGATGATGATAACACGACGGTACGATGGTGATAACGCGACAGTACGATGATGATAACACGACGGTACGATGGTGATAACGCGACAGTACGATGATGATAACACGACGGTACGATGGTGATAACGCGACAATACGATGATGATAACACGACAGTGTGATGTTGATAACGCGACAGTACGATGATGATAAAGGACAGTACGATACTACGATATTACGATGGTGAAAACGCGACAGTACGATGGTGAAAACACGAAAGTATATCGCATTATCGTTATCGTACTGTCGCGTTATCATCATCGTACTGTCGCATTATCATCATCGTACTGTCGCGTTATCACCATCGTACCGTCGTGTTATCATCATCGTACTGTCGTACTGTCGAGTATCGCGTTTCAGATCAACACATTCACAGGCGATGGTCTGTGATGTCGCTAATGGTATTCCGTATGATACACATTTAGAGAGTGACTTATGAGATTTCCAATGGGTGAAGTATTTTTCTTAAAGTCTAGTATTTATTATAGCGTTATATTTTGTAACCCCATGCCAAAAAAAGTACCATTAATGTCATACCTCTGAAGGTTTTCCTAATTCATAATTTACATTTTCTAGTAAAGTTTTCGTTTTTTATTGTAGTCGTTCTTGAAAATCCACTGATATTGATTCAAAGTCATTTAAAAGTTTTAACGAGTGATCAGATTATTTATATATCTTTTTTTTGTTAATTGGACAAACACATTTTATTTATTGTTATAACGTGATTAAAAGAGAAGACAGACAGGACTGCATTTTATTCTTTTCAGAGCATTTCTATATCTAAATATGAAAAAATGCTTTCTATATTATTTACAAAAAATATATTTTGTTTCAATGCAATTTCTAAATCAAATTGATTGTATGCAATACTCCTCACTTCTTGACCGTTTTGCTTACTAATGTAAATATAATTTGTTACGTCAAGGTGTCAACACTTTTGAAGTGTTTATTTTTTATTATTATTGTATTCTACTGATGAAGGTGTACTTCCGAAATTATGTAGTATAAAAGTATTAACTTAAAAACAAGTGTTTGTGTTTTTCTATTGTTTTTGTTTTATTTATTCTTTTTATACAATTTTGCCTATTCCAAAACTGCAGCAAGACAATGAAGTTTTAAAGACTCATTTATTTTCCAACATATTTGCTGTCGTTTGTTCCTATCCATATATCCTAGCCATGATCTGTTCATGATGTATACATTTCATTATCCCATCTGCACCTGGCTGACATCACTCTAAAATCACCTTCCAACAGTACTGTCAGTAATTTGGTATTGGTTATAGTTGGTAGAAACACGAGTAGAGGGTACCATATACTTCCGCCTCAAAAGTGATATGTTTCATTGATATAAACCTGGATAACTCGCAATATTGTATGAGTTTTGGCAGTTCATTTCTAAACAAAATAGACCGGGTGTCTGTTTGAAATTACTGACATGTCCAGCGCCAGACGTGTATCCGTGCATTAGACTATTGTTTTAACAATAACGGGTCACCTATTTGTACATGAAAAAAATACAGTGTTTGACCATACTTTTTACAGTGGCATTTCATACAAGTAATCAAAACAGGCAATATATCATTGTAATGAACAACGGCATGAAACATAATATAACAATAAACTTACAGTAAACTTGTATGGTACCGGCGGCAATCTGTGGTGCATGTAGAGAATCATGTGCTATTAGGCACGACACTCTTTGACCATTATTATCACGATTCAACATCAGGTTAAACAGTGCCACGATGGTGAACGTTTGAGTTGTAACATTCTGTGTGAGTGTTATGTCTGGAACGCTAGTAATATTATTATTGTCTATCTCTAACCACAATGCAGCAGTGTTTGGTCTGTATTGACTTGCTGAGCAAACTGCAGCCTTTCCTGAAATTCCTTCTACCACAGCATGTGTCGTAATCGACAGCGACATTGGTTTTACTACAAAATATAACGCACTTCGTGATATAGGGAATATTCTGTTGCAGTAGCTATACCTGGCTTTGTTTTGTACTACGAGGCGCGTGGCAACATTTATATTTCGCTAGACCAAATGTCGAGAGATGTCAATTTTTCTCTGATCCGAGAAGACACTACAAAGCAAGTTATGGCTACTGCAACATACTTTTCCTTTTATAAATACCTAGAAACATAAAACAAGATATAAACATTTCTATTATTTCAATAACAAAACTACAAACTGTACACATACACTAATATTCATCAAAGGCGTGGGAATCATGCCCCACTGCAGCATTTCTAATGATGTCACATCATATTTCAGTGACACACCATTATCATATTCGGTACCGTAATTGACCTAGTCAAGTACAGAATTTTAATTCCGGAAATATGTATATAATACATTGTTTTTTGCACCTACTTTAGCACACACAGCTCTTATACGTCATATGCTCAATATCTCTCTCCTCAACACAACCTTATGTTGTTGGTACTCAAAATAAACGTCTCACTGAGAGTACGCACAACATAGGTTTAGGAAGTCAAGTATGCATTTACATGGACTTACTCATGATAAAGTGATACTTACGATTTAAAAATAGTTTTACTTCATCTGTTTGATACAACTGTTGTGGAGAATCAAAGAAGGATTGGCACAAATACAAAGCCCCATCGTCTTGTCTAGTCGGTGTGAATGTATATATCTGTTCAACAATGTAGTTACCATCGGCATCTATTTCATACGTCTCCTTGGAGTTTAATTTTTGTGTTTTGTTGTTGTCTCGGAACCATTCTAGGTTAGGTTTAGGGAATCCTCCAGTGGATGTACATGTAAGCTTAAACAGTTGTTCAATCGCTCCTTTAATGACTTTAGTTCCATCATCTAGGATTACTTTATTGGATATTTCCGTTTTTTCAACTAAATGAATAAGTGAAATAAGATCGACATAACACAGCATGCATGAACTACTCGTGTATCTGGATGCTTCTATATTATCTTCGACGGACACTATCAGAACATTCTTTTTTAGTGCAAATTAAAGTGTCTTGTTTCGGTGATGTATTGGTAGAGCGTAAACCTCGTGTGCGGGACGTCGCGGGTTCAAGCCCCGGCCGGTTCTTACTAAATACATTTAAAATGGTATTAATTGCTTTACATTATTGACACGAAACATTGTTTTGTTGGCACAACGACTGATTCGCTGGTGTCAGGATAAATGAACCAGTAGTATTAGTAACTTACCCTAAACACGCTGTGAAATTATCTGAACAATTGTTGAAAGAAGTTTAAAAAAGTAGAACTCTACCTGTGTTAAGTGTAGATTATTTCTTTAAAGAAATAATAATACGTATCCTTAAGCTATTTAAAATTCAGTTACTTGACAATGCCAACTGATTTATATGATATAAATCATTGAAACCTTAGTCAGTGATACGATTCTTTTTAGTACCCACAACATGGGTTTTGGAGATCAAATAAGGATTTTGGAATATGCAAAACGCCCCTTATTAAGAGTTATAGGGAATTATATCGAATTTGTGTTATTCGTCATGAACATGGTTTACAGAAAATATTATCAATCATTCGATGCATATGTTTAATACCAAATCATAGACTGACTTCGTCTAAGTTGTTTTTGGAGTTATTCATAATAATTAAATACATTACATTTAACGACATTAATATTGCTGATCTTGTGACGAGCATTATCTGTCCTTTATAAATACATTATATCGATGCATCCTATAATGAACTGAATTCAATAAATGTTTTATCAATTTTATCGAATTTGTCTTATGCGTCATGAACATGGTTTAAAGAAAATATTATAACTCATTCGATGCATATGCTAATACACTGACTTCTTCTAAGTTGTTTTTAGAATTATATGATTGTTCATAACAATTAAATACATTTAACGACATACACCGTTATTCGCATATTTATGCAATATTGCTGATCTTGTGACGAATATTTTTTCTGTCCTTTATGAATATATTATATCGATGCATCCTATAATGAGCTGAATTCCAGAATTATTTTATCAATTATATTTATATGCATATTGTGTTAAGCAGACCATTTTCATATTCTTGTCAATTTTTATGAGTTCATTAGTAAACGGGCAAAAACTAAACAGACAACTATGTCTCATTGGAATTCGGTCGAACGAACCCCGAACGAGTGAGTTTGGTCACCACTGTGTGAACAAATACGAGAACGTTTTTGGTATGGTCACAGTTCAGAAATAAATAAACGTCCGATATGTAAACGGTATATAGAGGTTAATCAACACTGTTTTCGTATTACGGGATATAATACCTGAGGCCAGTTCACATATCTAGTAAAAAAACGAGTGCCGTAGGCACGAGGTTTTTTACTAGATATGTGAACTGGCCGAGGGAATTATATCCCGTAATACGAAAACAGTGTTGATTAACTTATATATTACATTTTATTTACAAGAATGTGCCTTTAATTCAATAAAGGTCTACTTTGCCTTACTTTCGAACGTCGCGCAAGAATACACCACAACGGTCACAACAGGTTGACCCGCTTCGAAGTGTCGGACATTTTGTTTGTGTCACTTGGTGAAGTTCGGGAAATTCCTCGGCCAGTTCACATATCTAGTAAAAAACCTCGTGCCTACGGCACTCGTTTTTTTACTAGATATGTGAACTGGCCTCAGGTATTATATCCCGTAATACGAAAACAGTGTTGATTAACTTATATATATTACATTTTATTTACAAGAATGTGCCTTTAATTCAATAAAGGTCTACTTTGCCTTACTTTCGAACGTCGCGCAAGAATACACCACAACGGTCACAACAGGTTGACCCGCTTCGAAGTGTCGGACATTTTGTTTGTGTCACTTGGTGAAGTTCGGGAAATTCAGCGTTCATATTTGGATTTTAATCACGGAAATATATTGAAACACATTTTAATAAAGTTTTAAAATGAATTGAAGTGTTATGATGTTGAATTTCAAAACATCTACTAATAGATATGGATTTTTAACTGGGCAACACGTGATGTGACTGAGTGACGTGATAATTTCTGATGGACGACGTAAAACAAGCGAGAAAACTTCAGATCAGGCGGAAACTTCAGATCAGGCGAGTGATGGTGAGTTTATTTTCTAATCTATTTAAAGTAAATGTATTTACTGCGCTAACACACCATTATTGATCTTACAGAGATGGACTTTTTCAGTGCTTTTTTGAACCGAGATTTTCAAGGAAATGGTTTCCAAGAGTGAGCACTGTGAGTGTGAACTGCCTACCTATTTCTTGGTTCTGGCTAAGTGTGTATGTTGAGATGCACCATCACACTTGCTGGAATTGAGGGAGAGTGTAGGTTCTACCTGCAATTAAACCAGGATGATTGGGACAAACGACAGTAAACAACCATTTAAAACTGCCAACACAACTTTTATTTTGTCATAAAATTTCAATCATTGAATCAAGATCACTGTTTATCACAGTAAGATTAAGAATTAATTCCTTCAGTTTGGAAAAATATTACAATTTTAACTCAAAATTACAAAAAAAATAATATTAATTTGTCCATTGTCGCACTGTAATATTGGGAATTATTTCCCTTGTCCATTGTTTCTCCAGTGTAAAGCGCACACTTTTTTAATCTGATTCGGAGTCGGATACTATAGCTCTGATTCTTTTGAATTTCTTTGAGGGCGGCGATAATACTGCTGGATTTTCTGGCAATGACCCGAAATAAAATGTTCCACCAGCTATGTGTGTGGTGCCATTAAATACGGATGACATCATGGAATTTGCACTTTGTTTGTGGAAAATCTGACTACAGTTGGGCGACATGTTTTGCTTTGAATTGGAAGGCGTGAACTGAGTGAGGCTTTGTGGTGTTTTCTTTGTATTCATAAGCGCACCAGCAATCTGCTTTTGTTGAGGTTCATTCAGTTTTGAGTAGGAATTGACACTCTGTAAGTTTTTATGTCCACTTATTTGGACAGTGGCTGCTGCATCCATTCCCAGGTCATTACATTTTTGTAACAGGTGTTTCCTTACACTGTGATTTGTTAGTTTGCGACCATCATTTAATGATTCGCACTTTGTCTTCATGGTTTTCACGATTTTATAAATGTGGTTTTTGCCCATCGGTTGATTCTTGAACCATGGTTGTTGGGAGTTGGGGCTGCGAAGGGCATTAATCCCGAGAAAAAATGGCGCATCAGGATTCATCATTTCATGTGGCCGTTGTTGTTTATATATTTTGTACGCCTCAACTGGGCATCTTTCTTTATTTTCGCTATTGGCCCAAGCTTTTGGCTTGAATTTTCTGGTATTTTTTGGATCAGTTCCAACTCGAGTTTTTGTTTGTCTCTCTCTGATATGTGACAAATACTCATCCTCATCTTCATCACATAGCAGTTCTATATCTCCCCACTTGAGGTTCCTTTGCTCTACACCACCCCGCATTCCGAAGAGCAGAGAGAATGATAGATGTAGCAAATTTATGATTTGCTGAGGCGTCTCGTGTCCAAGCTGACCTGCCTCGAACAGCTTGTCAATGTCGGCATCGGTCAACTCGTCAGCTTCATTTGGTCTATTTCCAAGACCCTGTGATTTTAAGGATGTCATTTTTGCTTTTATAGCGTTGTTGCTATGTGGAAATAGCGGACATTTATTGATTTGGTGTGGACAATTCTTATTTTTCAGATATCTGTCCATGCTGGACATGAAACCACGAATAGTCGATGGCTCATAATCATTACCGTCAGCCTTTTTGATGCTTACAATAAAGTTTCCAAACAAAACATCAAGTTCATTGGTAGAAAGAGTCTCTATATCTCTATGTTCATTTTGAGCCCTACAAAATTCTTTGAACAACCGTACGTCTGAATCAGTTTTCCTCTGGGTATTGACATTTTTCTGACCTGTTATAAAATTTGCAACTTCCTCATTATTCACTGGATTGAAACGAGATGTACTGGTAGAAGGCCTGGGTGGGGAGACAGGCTGACCCACATTTGGGATTTCCTCATATTCAGATTGTGCAAGCAGGCCCTCAATGTCCTGTAAAGTCCAGGGTTGCATATACTCTGCCATTGTTTCTGTTGTAAAGCAGACGACAATGACATTTGGATATCTTCTTGTTTTATCATTGATCAATGAATAACATTTTCTGTTGTTGTTTATTTTATTTATTATTATTTTTATTTTCATTAAGTCATATTTATTTATTTTAATGAAATGGATTAGCCTACTATTATTTTTTTTTATTATAAACTATTCAGATGTGTTTATGTCTATTTTAAGCATTTGGAAAAACAGCCATTCTATTTTAAGCTTAAAAAAGTAGTTCCGGCAAAATCTTATAATTTCCCTAGGGATTTATTTCCCAAGGGAATTACCACTTTTAATTCCCACAGAATTACAGGCAGAAATGTAATATATATACTTAATAATAACTTACGTTTGCATTAGCAAAAGGCGATTTATCTACGCATTATCTAGTTCATTGTTTCCAAGGAGAAAGTCATGATGTATTGGGTTAAGAATATATAATAATCCTTGATAAAGACCAAGTGATCGAAAATTTGATAATTAAAGAGTTTTATAGATATAAACTGTTTTGCTGACATTCTTCCCTTTGGAAGACATAATATACAAATATTTTATCTTTTAAAAGTTTAGAATCAAGGTATTAGATACGGAGGAGTAAACTGGTCTTTCCCCCACAATATCTCTCTTAATATTCAACAAATCCAAAGGAACTTTCTTACCGGGGGTACCAACAACATAGGTTTTGGAAGTCAAATTAATATTTAAAGAACATGAAAATCATCCATACTCTAGAGCTTTGTTAGAATATGAGCAACTTAGATTCAAGTTTAACGTTTATGGGATTTCGTTTAAGATGAGCCTCCATGGCTTCCCATACTTACCACGTACGTAAACAACGTGTCCCACAACAGCTCTGTATCGATCAAAACAAAAGTACTCGCCACTGTCCTTCTTTGTCACATTATGAACAATCAGGCTCTTGTTGTTCACCGGGTCCCAACTCAGTCTGTTGGATTTCTCTCCAATATCATCTTTTATTCTAGAATCACTGAATGAACTGTGCGAAACAAAATTCGGAGGACCCATCCATTGAGGATAATCAACGACACTAGAATCACAAGACAGTGTAACGTTGTCGCCTTCTTTAACTACATATCTAACACCGTTTGCAAAATCTTAAAAGAGAAGAAATATTTGTATTTCAAATCTATAATCAGCATTCTTTAAGATACAGTTGGTATGGATTTCATCATTTTCATAAAACACTTTGAAAACTTCTGGGCAAAAATATCGAAAACCTCATAAAATGAAAGTGAGCGAACATTTGATAATTATATAGAATAGTGTTTTGCTGACATTCTTCCCTTTGGAAAGCATAATATACAAAGATTTTATCTTTTAAAAGTTTAGAATCAGAGGAATAGATACGGAGGAGTAAGCTGGTCTTTCTCCCACCATATCTCTCTAATTATTCAACAAATTCCTATGCTGTGGGTATCCAAAGGAACTGTGTTACCGGGAGTACCAACAACATAGGTTTTGAAAGTCAAGTTAAAATTTAAAGAAAATGCACACAATCCATAATCTAGAGCTTTGTAAGAGTATGAACAACATAGATTCAAGTTTAACGTTTATGGGATTTCGTTTAAGATGTGCTTCCATGGCTTCCCTTACTTACCACGTACGTAAACAGTGTGTCTCTCAATACCGTAGCTTGCAGCAATACACCAGTACACGCCAATGTCATTCTTTATTACGTTATGAACAATCAGGCTCTTGTTGTTCACCGGATCCCAACTCAGTCTGTTGGATTTCTCTCCAATATCATCGTATATTCTAGAATTACGGAATGAATTGTACCAAACAACATTCGGAGGACCCCTCCATTGAGGATATTCATAGGTACTAGAATCACAAGACAGGGTAACGTTGTCACCATCATTAACTACATGTATAACACCAAGTGCAAAATCTTAAAAGAGAAGAAATATCTGGATATTAAATTTATAATCAGCATCCTTTAAGATAAAGTATGTATGGATTTCATCATTTTCATAAAACACTTTGAGAACTTCTGGGCAAAAATATCAAACACCTCTTAAAATGAAAGTGTAATTACTTAATAGAATTGTTAATACTTTTGCAAAAGAGAGGAATTAAATGCAATTTCTCCTTTTGCCATATGTTTTTAAAAGTCGTGTACGACAGAGGCGTCAGAGAGTGTCTGTATGTTAGACAAGAGTAAATAGTACATATGCACGGCAACAGGGAACTCCGATTAGGTTTTCATTTGAAGTCGAATCAGGATTACCGTTACGTACATATTGTCTCTGATAGGCATGTGAGGAGGTCACACAGTTTGATTATTAAGCTTCCATTTTAAGTCGAATTAGAATCGCCTTTACGTACAGATTGTCTCTGATAGGCATATGAGGAGGTCACATACTACGATTAAGCTTCCATTTTAAGCCGAATCAGGATCGCCGTTACGTACAGATTGTCTCTGAAAGGCATATATATGAGGAAGTCACAGACTTCGATTAAGCCGAATCAGGATCACCGTTACTAACACACTGTCTCTGATAAGCATATCAGGAGGTCACATGTTAAGATGAAATCGCCCTAAGTTGACAATACCATTTCAATCTGTATACCAGTTCGCTCATCGATAATGGTGATAGTAGATCATTTTACACGTTTGTGAGTTTGATGAATTCTATTTGACCAGGATATCAAAACCCTGGGAATGGGCTATTTAAGACTTAACTCTTTCAGCGCTAATGGCAATATGAGGTCTTTGCCTGGCGGCAATGTTTGTTGACTGCAAGCATTTTTCTGACAAAGATTATTGATTTTTAACGGTTTGTTACAAAGAAGTGTTAATACTTCTCAACACAACTGCCAGGTTGACACGACTTGCATTTCTTCTCATTTTATTTCATTTCTAGTTGTAAGATAAACAAGAGGGCCATGAAGCCCTGGATCGCTCACCTGATAATGGTCTATCTAAGACTCTTTCAGCGCCAATGGCAATATCTTCAAGACAAACTTTCTGACAAAATTTCAAGCTGCACAAGCCATATATAGTGCTAACAAGATTGTTCTACAATTTAGCCTAGTGACCTAGCTTTTGACCTAACCTGACCCATATTAAAAAATAGCCTAGATATCACGAAGACAATAATTCTGACAAAGTTTCAACATACTCAATACAAAATTGCGGCTTCCAGAGTATTAACAAGATTTTTCTTCCATTTGGCCGAGTGACCTACTTTTTAACAGACATGACCAGTATTCGAACTTGGCCTACATATCATCAAGACAAACATTCTAATAATGTTTCAACATGCTCAAATTAAAAATGCAGCATCCAGAGTGTTGACCCGGCTTAATGCGGCTTCTACAGTGTTAACAATAATTTCCTTCAATTCGGCTTATTGGCCTAGTTTTTGATTTAATATGACCCATATTCGAACTCTGACAACATTTCAAAATTGATGAAGCAAAAATTGTGACCGTTAGATTGTTAACAAGATTTTCCTTCAATTTGGCCTAGTGACCTAGTTTTTGACCCAACATGACCTATATCACTTGGACAGATATTCTGACAAAGTTTCAACATGCTCAAGCCAAAAATGCGGCTTCCAGAGTATTTACAATTTTCTCAAATTTTGCCTAGTGACCTAGGTTTTTAACTGATATGACTCATATTCGAACATGGCCTAGATATTTTCAAGACAAACTTTCTGACAAAGTTTCAAACTGATCAAGTCAAAAATTTGATCCGTATAGTGTTAACAAGAATTGTCTACAATATATTCTTTTGACTTGAACAGACCAATATTCGAAGTTAGCCTAGAAATCATTAAGACAAACATTCTGACAAAATTTAAAACTGATGAAGCAAACATTGTGACCGTTAGAGTGTTAACAAGATTTTCCTTCAATTTGGCCTAGTGACCTAGTTTTTGACACAACATGACCTATATCACTTGGACAAATATTCTGACAAAGTGTCAACATGCTCAAGCCAAAAATGCGGCTTCCAGAGTATTTACATTGTTCTTGAATGTTGCCTAGTGACCTAGGTTTTTAACTGATATGACTCATATTCGAACATGGCCTAGATATTTTCAAGACAAACTTTCTGACAAAGTTTCAAACTGCTCAAGTTAAAAATGTGATTCGTATAGTGTTAACAAGAATTTTCTACAATATATCCTTTTGACATGAACAGACCAATATTCGAAGTTAGCCTAGATATCATCAAGACAAATATTCTGATAAAGTTTCAACATGCTAAAGCCAAAAACAATGGCTTCCAGATTGTTAACAAGATTTTCCTTAAATTTGGCCTAGTGACATGGTTGTTGACCCAACATGACCTATATTCGAACTTGGCCTAGATATTATCAAGAGAAACTTTCTGACAAAGTTTCAAGCTGCTAAAGTAAACAAGAAGTTGTCTCTATAGTGTTAATAAGATTTTTCTCAAATTTGGTCTAGTAACCTAGTTTTTGACCAGACATGACCCATATTTAAACTTAGCCCAGATAGCATCAAGACAAACATGCTTATAAAGTTTCAACATGTTGACGCTAAAAGCATGGCTTCCAGAGTGTTAACAATATTGTCCTCCATTTGACCTAGTGACCTAGTTTTTACACTGATATCACCTATATTCGATCTTGGACTAGATATTACTAAGACAAACATTCTGAAAAAGTTTCAACATGCTCAAGTTTAAAATGCGGCTTCCAGATTGTTAACAAGATTTTCATTAATTTGATCTAGTGACCTAGTTTATGACCCCACATAACCCAGTTTCGAACTTGGCCTATATTTGATGGAGATGTATGTTCTGATAAACTGTCATAAAGATTGGATACAAAATGTTGCTTCGAGAGTGTTAACAAGCAAATTTTGACGACGAATGACAGACGACGGACAAAATGTGATCACAAAAATTCACCCTGAGCTAAAAAAAAAAAAGGCATTACGCCGACCTTTTAATCCATCATCTGTAACGTGTATTGCTCTCTTCTAAAACTATCGACCATTTGTAAATACCAAGGTAGATTTTATAAATTGAAACATGTGAATTATCTCATTACCTACCTTGGTTCATGCACAGAAATCAAGAGTGACTTAATGCTCATAAATCAAAAGTAACGTTAAGGTTAATGCTCATAAATCAAGAGTAACGTTAAGGTTAATGCTCATAAATCAAAAGTAACGTTAAGGTTAATGCTCATAAATCAAGAGTGACGTTAAGGTTAATGCTCATAAATCAAAGGTGACGTTAAGGTTAATGCTCATAAATCAAAAGTGACGTTAAGGTTAATGCTCATAAATCAAAAGTAACGTTAAGTTAATGCTCATAAATCAAGAGTGACGTTAAGGTTAATGCTCATAAATCAAGAGTGACGTTAAGGTTAATGCGCATAAATCAAGAGTGACGTTAAGGTTAATGCTCATAAATCAAAAGTAACGTTAAGGTTAATGCTCATAAATCAAGAGTGACGTTAAGGTTAATGCTCATAAATCAAAAGTGACGTTAAGGTTAATGCGCATAAATCAAAAGTGACGTTAAGGTTAATGCTCATAAATCAAAAGTGACGTTAAGGTTAATGCTCATAAATCAAGAGTGACGTTAAGGTTAATGCTCATAAATCAAAAGTGACGTTAAGGTTAATGCTCATAAATCAAAAGTGACGTTAAGGTTAATGCTCATAAATCAAAAGTAACGTTAAGGTTAATGCTCATAAATCAAGAGTGACGTTAAGGTTAATGCGCATACATCAAAAGTGACGTTAAGGTTAATGCGCATAAATCAAAAGTGACGTTAAGGTTAATGTGTAGAAATCAAGAGTGACGTTTATGTTAATGCGCAGAAATCAAGAGTGACAATAATGTTAATGCGCAGAAATCAAGAGTGAGGTTAATGTTAATGCGCAGAACTCAAGTGTGATGTTAATTTTAATGTACAGAAATAAAAAAATATGTTAATGTTATCATCCTATTTGGAAATGTACATTAGACATTTAAGATAAAATGCCCTTTTACTTTCTGGCATTTTCAATTAAAATGCACCTTTTCACTCAACGTTTTCTTATGGTTTTCATTCATGTCTTACTAGTCCAACTGCTCCGGGGATCTGTGTTGTCTTTCTTAATAGTAAGACTGAACACAACATTAATGCTATTTTATGCAAACATAAAACATTTTATGTATTGTTGAGTTTACTCCAGTTGGCTTTTGGAACCGTGGGTTACACGTCACTTTAGTTTCACGTTCCCCTTAACGACAGTTTCTCGTATCCGGACAAGTACTGACCAATGAGAACACGAGGTCAGCCATCACCTTATCTCCCTTTGTGTCAGATAAACACATTTCATTGTTTTGGAAATATACCACCACCTCCCGTGCTCCAACCTCCTCTAAAGATTCATTTAGTCCATGAGCTTAGGTGACCAGAGTAAAGTTGCTATGTCAAATGTAGTAACAACACAGTATCGCTGACGATCTGACAGATCATTTTCAATACTAAGTAAAACTATTTATAAATATCAACTTACGTAGAAGTAAAAATCCGACATGGCATATCATTTGAAATGATAAACAATTCAAACCAACATATGCACGTACCATTCTCTGATCCGGATGATCGTGTATACATTAACCTTGCTTTTGACCACAATAGGTGGGCATATTTACAAACATAATTTATGTCATGAATATAGCTGTTGATGTAGCAGAATATCCTTTTGTTTGATTGAAGAGATGGAGGTCAACAGCCTACTCCAAGTTAAGAAACCAAATTAAAACTTCCCGGATTGTTATTTAACCCTTTCCGATATACAAAACATGTGTATCAGATGACTTTGAAAAGATTAAGTCAAAATATGACAACTCGCTATAAAAGAAACGAAAAAGGCTTTATGACATTCATGTTCGTACGTCCTCGCTGATTTCCCGTCATGATTGTTTTTCGAATCAAACCTTTTAACTGCAATACCTCTAACCAATTAGTAAGTAACACAACTCTGTCTTTGGATACAGAGTTTAACGCTTTCAAAACCAATGGTAATATTCATTTCTGTTTGCAAACAGTATATATTCAGGTGAGTCCGATCGTAACGAGCTGTTTCATCTGAAATTTGCATTGTTTTCTCTTTAGTTACTAAAATAATCAAAACTCTTATAACATGAAAAAATGCAGTTTGCCCGATTGTGAACATGGAAGAGTCTACTTTAGGGAATTCGGCGCTGAAAGTATTACATCGTGTTGATCTCAAGTAATCTTCCTTGTTTCGTATTCATTACTAATACCATTATGTGAATTTGTTTTTTTGTTTCGTATCCAACACTTATTCAGATCTAAAAACTAATTTAGTGATCCTTCTGCGCTACTTGGTTACATAATTGCTTTTGATACCCTCATTGCCCTATTTGAACAATAGGGGGTAGTTTTATCGCGTCCAAAATGTAAGAAAAATAAATCTGCAGAATATAACATTATATCTGGGCTAAAATAAGGAAAATTACTATATAGGGAAATATAATAACTGGATAGAGTTGAAAACATTGAGACAAAAGGAGAAAATGCTCATTATCTGCAATTTCTCCTTTCGCCACAATGTTTTGCAAAAACTGTTTGCTGTAGATGAATCAAAATGTCTGTATCTGCAAGCGGGCAAAGGGTTAATGTCAGTCAGTGTAATAATCTGTTGAATCTGTTTTTTAGCTCCATATGCACATATTTTCTACAGCTCCACACTTACTTCTCTATTATATTTATAACAAAACAGGAATAAATAGCATAAAACTTGTGAGCTATGTTATTTCCAAATAAAACATCATAACACAACCGTTAAATTTAATAGATAAAACATATTGAACTTGATGTAGCATTTCTCTATTGTTTTAAATGCTTGAACATTTTGCTTGATGGAGAGGGCAGACCGATAGATAAAGGTTGGTTGTAAAAAGTTCCATACAATGACATAATGGATCTTCTTCACAAGTAAGATTGCTTATTATGTATTATTACTGTCATCATTTTAATGATCTGAAACGAAACAAAAATACATACATGTATAGTTAGTGATTGCAAAAGAAAAAAATATATCAAGATGTGTCAACATGTTTGCACAAGACAATGTTTTATCAATATAGATGTATGCTATGATTTAAAAAAATAAACTAGCCCGTTTAAAATAGATACTTTGCAACTATTGAGCTGCATCAGGTCATGTTGTATCTGCATCCAGTGAAGAATCAGGTGAGCATATGTATCATATTCTGCAGAGTCTCACTGACTATGTAATCTAGGCATAGAAACAGGGTAGCCTCACTACTTTTATGTCAATATAACTTTATAAATGTGGCCAAGGCAGAGTGTCATTAAGACATATATTCGCTAGACAATTTATAACATAGTGTTCACAAACGTTGACACAACTATACATATGTTTTTGAGCGTTAATTGACTAACATTTTTGGCAAAGCATCATCGATATGCTCAATCTAAGGATTGGAAAAATATATAATTTATAATTCATTTATAAATATATTATATTTTTTTATTATTTTCAATTATAAAATTGTATAATATCATCAAATAATTATACACAAATTAAAGTTTGATAGCAGTTTTCACACCACTAAACCATTTTTGTCTCCTTTAATGAACCTAAATAATGTATATATACTTGGTACGCTGTTACATTGGTACGAAGTCTCCGAAATCCTTCCTTTTTAAGCTCCACTGGCTGAAAGCCAGTCGTGCTTATGTCATGGCGAATTGTCCGTCGTGCGTGCGTGCGTGCGTTAACTTTTTCCTTGAAACTTCATAGGAAGCATCCTCTCAATGTCCTCTCTTAAGTTCCTTAATTTTTTTTTTTGATCCATCCAAAATTCGAAAGTGTCAAGCCGATTTTCAAATAATTTGTAGAAATGTTCCTTGGGTGACCTTTTATTAGATTCCTTCAAGAAATGTTGATTGGTTGAAAAACATGGCCGCCAGGGGGCGGGGCTATTTTGCCCTACATAGCTATAGTGAAAACTTAAAAATTCTTCTTCTCCGAAATGTACAGCTGATTTTCAAATAATGTTGTAGAAATGTTCATTGGGTGACCTTCTATCAGATTCCTTCAAGCCATGTTCATTGGTAGAAAAACATGGCCGCCAAAGGGCGGGGCTATTTCGCCATATATGATCATAGTCAAACCTTAACAAATCTTCTTCTTCGAAAGTGTTGAGCAGATTTTCAAATAAATTTATAAAAATGTTCCTTGTGTGACCCTCTCTCAGATTCCTCCAAGCCATATTGATTGGTAAAACAAACATGACCGCCAGAGGGCGGGGCTATTTTACCTTATATGGCTTAAGAGAAAACTTAAAAAATCTTCTCCTCCGAAAGTGTCTGGCTGATATTCAAATAATTTTGTAAAAATGTTCCTAGGCTGACCCTCTATCAGATTCCTTCAAGCCATGTTGATCGGTTAAACAATATGGCCGCCAGGGGGTAGGGCTATTTTGCCTTATACGGCTTTAGTGAAAACTTAAAATATCCTCTCCTCCGAAAGTGTCAATAATTTTGCAGAAACATTCCTTGGGTGACACTCTACAAGATTCCTTTAAGCCATTGTGGTTGGTAAAAAACATGGCCACCAGGGGGCAGGGCTGTTTGGAGATTTGATTTTTGCCTTATGGCCGTGGAGCGATACCTCTTGTTCATATTGCAATTGAGCTTATGTTCATATTCGGTTACGAGACAGCCCTTGTGAGGGCAAAACTAAAAATATATTCTTTTTCTACTCCAATTATTGTTTTGAGTATTGATGACTAAAAGAACAATGTAGTCGTGCACACTTTTCTTTCCTGTCAGTCTTCCTCAATATAAAACTGCATGTGTCATTTCTCCACAAAAACAATAACAATCTGACCGACGGCAGGTCGTCAACGTTGCATCAGATTTCTACTTTCATTTTGAACAGAAGTTGCCAATTTTTTCACTGGAAATGGGAGATAAAATTCTCCTTTGGTGAGTTGTAAATCCCGACAATCACTTTCCATGAAATGAATCGATTGGTTAAATAATTCGTTGGGAGATCATTTTAACATCGAGGCGGTGGGCATTATTGTTAATAATACAAAACCAAATCACTTCTGATCAACAAGTAAATTATAAGATAAAGCATTATAATGACAAAAACCTTTCATTCATAAAACTATTATGAGGAATCATTGAAAAATGTAAACAACGTTCTGATTGGCTGATGAAAACGTTAGGCGAGGTAAACAAATTGCCTAAGTACGATTTATATTAAAAGACAATCTAAAGACGATATTGATGTTTGTTATTTAAACAAGAGGGCCATGATGGCCCTATATCGCTCACCTAATTTAATAGAACTTCAATAGTCTTTATACTTTTACTCTATACATACACGGAAAACAAGCTACCCCCCTGGTGGCCATGTTTTTCAACGAATCATTCTAAATTGAACAACCTTGGCAGAGGGTCACACAAGGAACATTTGTGCCAAATTTTTTTTTAAATCGGGCTAGTGATCTAGTACAAGAAGATTACATATGAATAAAACAAGCCCCACCCCCTGGCGGCCAAGTTTTTCATCAAGTCAGAAAAACTTCAACATTGTGTTGGTAGAAGGTTATCCATGGAACATTTTAAATAGGCCAGGTACTTTTGGATAAGCAGATTTTTAAAGTTTTTACAATGCACTTCTACGAAAACAAGCCCCGCATCGTATTAATTTGAACAACCTTGGTAGAGGGTCACACAAGGGAAATTTGTTACACATTATCTTAGAATCGAGTGAGTACTTCTGAACAAGAAGATTTTTAAACAAGGCACATATAAGGAAAACAAGCTCCGCCCCAATCAAATAAGGCCACTACTTTTGGACAATAAGTTATTTAAAGTTTTGGCAATTTTCCCCTTTTCGGATGCGGCAGCAACCAAAGTTCTACTTGGAATTAAATTATTTTAACAACTTATAAAGAAAACTACCTAAAAAACATTCCTGGAAATGTATTCAGTAACCAGTCTTTTGGTTTGGTAGAGGAAGACATTTGTAGGAAATTGTTTACAGACGGACGTACAGACGGCGACGACGACGACGGACGGTGATTGATCACAAAAGCCCAACTCGCACTTCGTGTTTAGGTGAGCTAAAAAGAACTGGCGCTGTTTAAGCAATTATTGTTAATAAAACATTACATCTTCGAAATAAGTTCTGATCAACAAAATAAAAGATAAATCATTATAAATGACAAAAACATTTCGTAAACAAATTATGTTTTGAAGTATTTACAAAATGTAAACAACGTTGGATGTATGTATACATTGTTTGTGATAGGAAACATGTATACATATATTACCTCAACCACTAAAGCAGCCTTTTCAAATCTTAATTATGATTTCAGATATCTTGATTCACCAGTATTCTTAAAAACGCAGATACATTGACTGATGCATGGCACTACTTTTTTATATCTAGGGTTAAGCAAAGACATCCTGAATTTGGTTCCCCGCTTTACTCTGTAGTTCTGTTTATAATCGGGGAGCCAATTGTTGTATGATCTTTCAAAATGCACACTACTATAGACGGTAGCTCAGTGGTAACGTCCAAAAATTGTCTATATCAGGGAAAGTTTTCTCGTTATTCTCTATTGACAAGTTCTTTTTCATTTGTTACTGAATGAATAAAGGTATAGGTTATAAATGACACACAGGCTTTTCTTCAACCCTTTCCCATCTATAACAAGAGGAATTTTGATGCAGAACATCAAACACGCCGCGCATAATTTTGAAGCATGACTTAAGGGAGCAGATGCAGTTCAGTACATTTAAATAACTTGTGCAAACAGACAGGATTTAAATATTTCGAACAAGAAGGCCAAATGTCCCTTTATTTTAAACAAGAAGGCGAAATTGTGCCTTTATTGCTCACCTGGCTACCATAGCGTATAATAAAAAGTTACCAAGAGCAGAAAGGGTCGAGTTTGACGAAGGGATTAGCCGTGTTATTTGCTGCGATCCATGTGATATTCAGCATGCGAAGTTTAGTCGTGAAATTACACGTTTAGTCATGAAACCATTTGGTTTACAGTTTGCTTAACATTGACAGCAACTATAATGTGTCACACAAGTTTCTTAATTGTTTACCAATAAACGGTTTTAAATCTGCTCTAATTAGACCAATTAGATAAAACAAATACATAGGTGCTTGAATATAAACATAACGCCTCTAGTTATAAACTAAGTGTGACACAAGCTTTGGAAGGAGAGGGAGAACTCTATTCTCCTTCCAGTTTAGTAGAAGAATGATAACAAAAACGGGAGTATATAAACAAAAAATACGTTTTAAAATATGATAAAAATTGGGAATTTATGAAATTAAATGAAAAAGTTTACATTTATAGTCAACATATAGCAACATATAGCAAGAATACAATAGTCTCGATGAACAAACTGTATGGGGAGGAACTTTTTAAGTTTTGAAACAACATTTTATAAATAGGCAAAAACATCCCCCGAATCTTGGGGCCTAGGTAGTTGGGGAAATGTGAACTTTTTTTCTCAGCTTTAATATGGGCCGTTAATCAAACTATTAAAAAAAACGTAGCCTACGAAGTTGGGGAAAAGTTATTAAATACAAATTAAATGTGTCTAAAGATTTGTAATAACGGTAGAAGACATACGTATTTTGCATCTTCATGTTTCTAATTTATTTATTCATAAAGATTGTTTTTTCAAACATATTACAGAGACGCGGCGTCAATAATTTGAATAATTTTAGTAGAGGGTCCCCTAAGGAACATTTGTGCCAAATTATTTTAGAGAGCACTCGTCGGTTGCTAAGTACTAACTTTGTAGCGTTTGACCTGCACGTGTCTTGTTAATTCATGATAGACATGCTTTAATGTAGAAATTGCTTCGTCAATATGATCTTCTGCAGATTTAAGCAAAGTGTCTTTGACATTATGATAGAGCTGACTAAATTCATTTAAAAATGACTCATGCTTTTTATCAGACCAGCGATATTTAGTGTATGTATGAACTTGTTATAAACCTTTTGGTTTTGAAAATGTAAATTGGCAGAACAACGGGAAATGAACCGGTACGTCTCGCTCCTCTACTTTGAAATATGTACATGAATTAAATAATTCGGAGCTAAATATATTATAATCTACAGTACTTGTACCTATTGTTAGCAATGTAAGTACTAATGCAGTTGGCATCTTCTTATAATATACAGTTCAAATGTATTAATGATTTACCGAATGTATATGTCTATTGTTATTGTAGATTTGATGTAACGGAATATTAGGAAAGGATGCATTAACTAATGACTGGAGTAAAGGATATTGGTGTTTGGTCCCACGCATCACTTGAGTACCCTGAGTGCTATGCAAGATGACAGTTTGCGCGGGAAGCGTTTTTTTCGGAATAGAAATCGGCAGATTTTTGGTCAAACTAATGCTCTTCTGATGGTCATTTTGGTCATATATTAAGTATTCATAATCTTGCCAACTGCGACAATGTACATATGGAGCAGGTATCTTTGGTGTTGAGAACCTAGATATTTAAAATGTTAGCTTTATATATTGATTATATTGAGAAAGGGAAGAGATGCTAAGGGCGATAAATGCGGAAATTGCAAGAATCGAGTACTGTTTATTTTTCTTGCCGTTTTGTTTCTAGATCACTATGGTTGTAAAAGGTCACTTTAACTTTGTTTGACCTGATCATTTTAAGCTTGTTTTAAACGATGTTATCCAGCATCCAACAGACTATTTTAGTCCATCAAGTTATAACATAACCATAGAGTTACTACTACGTTCACACTTGTTTAAAAGCCTTTACAACATGTTCTCTTTACATATACTGTATCAAAGTGATGATCGCAAACCTTTTTATCGACGTTATTGTGAACGCTACAAGGATAACTCTGTTAGGTTACAAATTGTGTGACAAAACATTCTGATTCGCTCGCATTAAAAGGCTGACTTATGCCATAACCAAACTCTCTGCTCGGGATGTAAAGGATAGTCACACGCGCTATACTGAGACCAACGGTTTTCGGATGATTTCAGGCGGACTTAATATATCTAGTAGGTGTTACACCACAACAGAATTGGTCCAGCGTCTTAGTACCCTAACATAGTCCCTGTTGAAATTTTGAAGTAGCACTTCTGTTTATTTGAGATGAGAAGTCTGAGAAGACAAACGTTTTTCATTTGCTTTCAGTTTTAGCATTCCTGTATCATTTATATAAATGTGCATTAATTTGCATATATTTCAGGACTATTCTGTGCTTCCAGACGCATAAAATGTAGGCTGTGATGGAGGTCAGCGAAGGTTCCACAATAAATGTTTACATTGGATGTGTACGACTAGCAACAGCGAAAGAAATGTCCAATTTTTGTATGACCAGTATACAGGCGTGAAAAGGGTAAAACACATCTTTACATATGTGTCAGGCAAACCACTCCTATAATTGAACTAAATTTAGTTTAGTTGCTATGTTTGCTGTTTTCGCTCTAAACCTGATATGTTAACTGCAGTTAGGCTAGCGCACCGAGTGTTATGTGAAATACAAGTTTAACAGCTTTCACGAAATTAATGGAACTTACCATTCCATTAAAATATTGCTGCTTAAACAGCAAAGGTACACGGAATTAGAAACACCGTCTTATTTAGACCTGCAATGTCACAATATATATAACGCATCCTCTGTCAAATGGCGCAAATTCAATCACATGAGGACGATAAACACTGTTTTCTATTTCATCGAAAAACTTCTAGCTGGATAGATTCAGCTCGTAATAAGCACTTACATTCATTGATAATAAATCTTTGACAAAATGATCGACCACCATTGTGAATAGTTCATAGTTAGATTCAGGATGTATTTTTGTATTTTCACATGTATTTCGGTTTGATCGCGTGCGGCGTGGACTTCCGTATGTCTATTTCAGTATCGGTTTTGTAATGTACTGTAATTACAGAGACCAGTTTAAGCTTCTAATTGCCCATTTGGGAGGGTACACTATATCATTGTACAAGCAACTAGTAGGCGCAGAAAAGTTCAAGAGACTACAGTTAAATTCAAGGTAGGCCGGGCCCTATACTACTTAGATCAAGCTATGCACTTTTTCTGGAAAATACCAGTACATGGGCCCTAGTTGAGTGGGAAAAAACACGTAAAGTATCTCATTAAAATTCAGATATCGGACCGACATTTGAACCCGAGAACTCTGGACTGACAGTCAAGCGTGCTAACACTTCATCACCGGACCACTCAGCCGTAAGAAGTCCAAATAACATTTTATAATGACCAATATTGGATTTTTATTAATGTTATTCACCAAACAAATGTATAAAAAACACAGGTTTCACTTCCGTAAAGATTGGTTCCACTTTCGTGGAAACAATGGCAGAACAATACGTCACTTGTTTCTCCATGATAAAGTTTTAAAGCCACCTTTAAATAAAACGTTTTCAAGTTTTTTGTTGTTAAAACCTTAAATACCTCGTTACTTAAATTAATGTGTTCATAATGTGTCCAATGTTACTGCTGATATTTATAGTAGTTCGGAAGCTCTTTATCGACAGCAGATTATCAAATGAACAAAAACAGCATATAAATTCGCCGGCCCGCGACTATATTTTTAAAAGCTTTTTAGAAATCACATGGAAGGACAAGTTGTTATAACAAAAAAATATGTAAATGCCTCAAATTAATGTTTCCAAGGTTATAAGTTTGTGTTTGAGTAACCTCTTATTTCATTTTACTTCAAGCTATTCGGGATTATTTATTATTCAGCATTACATGATGTCATTTTCTCTTTGTAGTAGTTGTTCCTCATTACTTAACGTTCGTTTCAAATTAAAAGATATTTCTTGATTTGTTAAATTCGCATAAAACGTTATGCATAAATCTCTTAAATAGTAAAATGTAGGGACTGTTTCTTGTCTACTAATAAAAAAAAAGGTATGGTTACAGCTTGCTCCCTGATTGGCAGGTTAGTTAGTTAGTTGTTCATTTTGATTTACTTAGGAAGACTTGATTCATTACAGAGAGTTAAGGTAGAAAGCCTTTTTTCTCTCGAATGCAGTGGAATAAAACATGCACTAGATCTTCGCCTGACTTTTTATTCAATTTCTTCGATGTCACTTCGACTCGATCTTGCCACGAGGTGAACATTTCAAAACCCTTATATATCACACTCAAATGATTAAATAAAGGTGATATAAAATGTTTATTTGGATTGAAACAAATTAAGAAAAGAACAAACTCTGATACACAATATTTTAGAAATAAAGAAAATCGGTTCTTTCGCATCCAATTAATTTCATATTTTGCCACCTTTAAATTGTCATGTGACTCGCAACTGGCATTTTTATTGCGGCCACCCATATATAATGTGTGCATCAATGATTTAAATACACAATTTAGTTATGTTAGATATGGGTTTTCAAGTGTGGTCTACCTTTTAAACATATGAAGATAAATTATTATTTATAATTATGATTAAAAAGGAGAAAAGTTCATGTCTTCAACAATTTAACTGTTTTCTCAATGTTTTAAACGTTCAAAGGTTTTCAATGTTGCTTTCTATTACATGTAGATATAAATCCCAAACCGTTTTATTGTTGTTTTATTGAAAAAATAAAACATTCCAAAATTCTGGCCAAAAGGAATTAGTCTTTAATGAAAACGTTATGTGTATGTTTAGACTAGTGAAAGTTAAGAATGCATGTGTGTTAAAAAAAGTGAATGTAGTCTTTTCCGGAGACATTGATGCGTTGCATTAACTTTCTCTTGAATTTTTGTTATACATGAAAACATTTGTGTATGTAGAAGTAACAAAATGAATGTCTTTCACTGATGTTGAATATACGAAACCAAACAGACTTGATAACATTTCGAATGTCCCCGCTAATTTGCTATCATGATGGCTATTCGAGTCACACGTTTAACTGTTATTCGGTAGCGGAGGTCGTGGGTTTGACTGCCGGCCGGGTCATTAAAAAGACAATATAAATAGTATTAATGGCTGCCCTTTAAGGACATTAACCCTTTGCCACACACACTCCTCTGCAGCAGACGACTTGTGAAAACATTGTGACAAAAGAAGTAATTGCTCATGATAAGCACAGTCATATTTTGCCTCAATGATTTAATTTTCATTTAATAATATTATTTTCTGATGTTTTCCAAGTCGTCTTCAAGTGTTAACAGAACGACTTGAAAAAAATAGAGGGCCGTGATGACCCCAGATCTCTCTCCTGAGTTATGCAATTTGATTTTTCATGCCAACCACAATAACTCATTTAGCGGTCAGGTAAGCTAATACAAGAGACCCAAGAGATCCAGTAAAGCTCCACTGTAAAATGCGAACAAACGAAATAAGCCACATCCTATTTTGTCTGTTTTTTGTCAAATTAATATGACCAAAAACTCTTTCAGCGTTCAGGTAAGCTAAAACATAATCAGAATCCGAATATATTTTATTGATTCCAACTTTACAAACATTATGGTCATTTACAAATATACAAGAAAAAAAATACATGTGTGTGTATCAAGGACAGAAAAATAGTCTTAGAATAGTTTTGGAAGACAAACTGATTTGTCCTATTAGAAGCTGAAACGGGAATAGCGAACGATACCATGCAGATGAATATATAGTAAAAGACATATGGAATCCCATATCAATTGATTTACATACACATACGCATGCTGCCACACATTATCATTTCCAGACATTGTCAAAGACGTACAGAAACAAAAGTATACCATGAACATGCGTATCTATAGTTCATCGTTGATCCTATTGTATAGATTGGTAAAGGAAGATAATTAAACATATCAACATACATACAGTACATATATATTAAAGCACATCATTGTTGCGTTTATGAAAAGAAAAGGTAATAAGTTGGTTGATAAGGTCAGCTCTATTATTGTTTTTTAACATATTTGGATTTGTCCAATATTCCTTTTTTAACAAATTTGAATCTAAGATTTAAATAATATGGACATTGCAGGATAAAATGGAATTCATCTTCTATTTTGCCCATTTGGCAGTACGTGCATAAACGTTCTCAACCTGCAAACCTATCGGTATCCATTCGTAACTTATGGAATGATGTTCGAATTCTTGTCAGACCAACGCGTAAATTTCTTCTAATGCTTAAATTTAAATAGTTTTCAAGACCAAAATCGGATTTTAAATGCATATATAATGTATTAAGTGCGCGTCCAGTCTCAATATCATGATACCATTCTTGTAAAAATTCATCGATTAACAATAGACAATAGATTAACCGTTGTTTAAATGTATTTGTAAAATGTTTAGCGTTTACTGAGCACGGGTTGTCCCAAACGTAAGCAAAACCACGGCTACTTAATTTAAAGTATTATGTAATTTATTGAACCAATTATTATTTTCGAGCATTCCTTCCTGTGCAATTGACGATAGTATTAGATTATCGGTATGTATAAGTTTAAACCAATATTTTAACATTCTTACATAGCGATTAATGTAAAGGGGATATCTACCTAACTCCCCGTACACTGCCGTGTTACATGTATAAGTAAAACGTTTAGCGTTTACTGAGCACGGGTTGTCCCCAACGTAAGCAAAACCACGGCTACTTAAATTATTACGTAATTTAGTGAACCAATTATTATTTTCGAGCATGGCATCCTGTGCAATTGACAATAGTATTAGATTATTGGTACGTATAAGTTTAAACCAATATTTTAAATTTCTCACATAGCGATTAATATAAAGGGGATATCTACCTAACCGTGTTACATGTAGACTGTCTTACCCCAAGAATCTTCTTAGAAAATTTTAAGTGTAGTTTTTATACGCCCGTTTTGAAAAAAAATCCGATCGTATTATTGCCTGCGGCGTACGGGCGGGCTGGCGTGCGGGCGGGCGGACGGGCGGCGTTCAGTATGTTGTCAGCTCAATAACTTTAGAAGCTTTCGTTCAATCATCACCAAATTTAGTCAGAATGTGTATTGGGATAATACCTCGGACAAGTTCGATAACTAGTCATATCGCTTTAGTCAATCGAGAGTGATCGCCCTTTAATTATAGAAATTACCCAAAATTGGTCTTGTCAGCTCAATAACTTTAGAAGCCTTTGTTTAATGATCACCAAATTTACTCAGAATGTGTATTGGCATAATATCTCGGACAAGTGCGATAACTAGCTATATCACTGTAGTCAAGCAAGAGTTATCGTCCTTTTATTAAAGAAATTACCTAAAATTGGTCTTGTCAGCTCAATAACTTTAGAAGCCTTTGTCCAATCATCTCCAAATTTAGTCAGAATGTGTATTGGCATATCTCAGACAAGTTCGATCACTAGCTATATCGTTTCAATAAATGAAGAGTTATTGCCCTTTTATTAAATAAATTACCTAAAATTGGGATTATCAGCTCAATAACTTTAGAAGCCTTTGTCCAATCTTCACCAAATTTATTCAGAATGTGTATTGGCATAATATCTCGGACAAGTTCGATAACTAAAAATATTGCTTTAGTTTATCAAGAATTATCGCCCTTTAATTATAGAAATTACCTAAAATTGGTATTGTCAGCTCAATAATTTTAGAAGCCTTCGTCCAATCATTTGGTCAGAATGTGTATTGGCATCAATTTTTCTGACAACGTTTCAACATGCTAAAGATACAAATTCAGCCTCAAGAGTGTTAACACAATTTCCATTCAATTTAATCTTGTCACCTAGTTGTTTAAACTTACATTCCCCAATTTCAAACGTTGCAATGATATCATCAAACAAACATTCTGACAAAGTTTTAAGCTGCTGGAGCAAAGAAATGCGGTCTCTAGAGCGTTAATAATATGTTCCTTATAATTTGGCCTAGTGCCCTTATTTATGACAAGACATGACCTATATTTGATCTAAGCCTAGATATCATTAAGACAATTATTCTGACCAAATGTCAACATGCTAAAGATAAAAGTGCCGCCTTAAAAGTGTTAACAAGTTTGCTCTTCAAATTGATCTTGTGACCTAGTTCTTGACCTCACATAAATCAGTTTTACACACGGCCTAGATAATATCAAGACACACATTATGACAAAGTTGACTTCTGCTGGACCAAACAATCCGATATCTAGAGTGTTAACAAGATGTTCCTTCACTTTGGCATTGTGACCTTGTTTATTGCAGGATATGACCTATATCTGAACATAGTGATGGTGATGTCGACAAGAGGAATTGCTGAAACTGAACTTTTTTTACTAATTAACAAGCTTACTTATTCGGGGATTTTCATCCAAAGAAACGATTGCTATTACAAAACTGCAGATGGTGATGTAGCAAACAAAATTGCGAAATTGTTGTTGTTGTAGATGATGACAGAGACCTCTTGTTACATATTAATGCACATTTTGCTTATTAAACAACCGAATACTTATTCGGGGGCTTGATTTATAACAGTTTGGGAAAAAACATATGGATAAACTGCATTGTATTAAACAAATGTAAACATATAGTACGGAACTAACAACATAGATTACTAGCACATGTTATGAATTCTGGTAAAAAAATCAATTTCACTGCAACTCTTTCCTTAGTTTCGAGGTTTTCGTCCACTTTGTCATTCGAAATCATTGCCTCACTCCCTGAAATAAATTGATATTATTTAAGAGTCTTGGGAAAATATGAATTAACAGAATTTCTGAATAGTTCTGTTGCTGCTTGTTTTTATCGAGATCCATATTAGAATGAACTTCTCGATAAACATGCTGCAATGCAGAGGAGAGAAAAGCGTATATTGGTTTGTTATTAATTTGTTTACCACAATTCTTCATATACCCTCCTAAAGAAAAGGGGTGATGAATACGTATAGTACGGGAATTTCGACAATAGTTGTTCCGCTACTTTTTTACAAATATCTCTTGCGTGTATTTTTATAAATGTTCCAATTAATTTAACTATAAAAAGCAGCATGAATACATATTCAGCCATACGCAAACACTTAAAAATGTAACGTTGATTTGTTGTTCTTGTTTTCAAGGCCATTAAACCGTCAATATACGATAAGTTTAAATTTGCCAGAGAATACCAAGTTAACCATGAGGTTAGGGAGGAATAACCTTTAAGAAAGTTGGAAATCAAAAGCTAATCACTCTATACGCTGTTGAGCTAAATCGACTTGAACAAATGTATAGACTGTTATTCCGTGTCTTCAATTATAATAGCAGGTATACATATGGTTCTATATTGTAGTTTTCACCGTGTATTGGCTCCATTTCAATGTTTGGAAGGAAACAGAAACACAAATAAAATAGGGGGAGTGGGAACGTTTCTTGAATGATGTTATCATAATGACATTAAGTCAAATCATTGTGGCAAAAGGAAAAAAAATCATCTTGAACAATTTCACTATTTGGCAACACTGGTTTCAATTCTCTTCAATAATAATACTTTCATTTATAAAGATTTTTTTTATTTTTGCTCTAACATCATCTGATACATAGCATTATGGTACTATTCCCTCATAAAAACATATTTTAATTCTTCGGCAGAAAGTGGAACATAAAAAAATAACCGAAAAAGAGCTTTACATAACATATTTGAGTTTGTCTATTGGACAAGGTTACTTTTTTTCTGAACATTGTTGGTTCAAAATCAGCCTGTATAATAGCTCTTTTCTATGGATATTCCCGAAAGCTGATGTGTACACTTTTCCAAGGGAAGAGCTTATATCAACTGTAAATGTGCCAAGTTTTAAGAGGAATGTATACCCTTTCCCAGCTGAAATTGCACTCTTGCGTGCCTGCAGAAGTGGTATTGAATAAGAAAACAGTGTGGTAAATGGAGATATTGATCTTAATGAGCAATTTCTGCTAATGTCACATTGTTTTATAATGTTTTCTAAATTTATACTTTCATTTACAGAGAACTTTCATAATTTTGATTCAATGTTCTCATATTAGTCCGCTTGCTATTTGTTGTATGTGTGAAATGGTTAAACATTTACCGCAGAAGATACTTCAAGAGTCATCTGATTTGAAACCATTTAAAATTTCAGTCAATCTGGCTCCAATTCCACCAACCTTATACTTAGTGCTAAGTAATAGTTAAATACTTCAAGGCATATTTCATCTTCATTGTTTCCCTAATAAAAATGCCTGAATATTTAATTTCTTTTCAAATTTGTGTTAGACAGCAAAGGTAATTATTTATGTCAAATTAGTCATTTACTTAAATACATTCCACCATTCATATTTTACGAAATATTAGGGAAACAAAAATGATGAAATATACTCTTAGATATTTAAGTATTACTGTAAGGTTTGTGGAATGGAACCCTGCTCCTCGTGAATTCAGAAAATGTTACACTTCTATTTATAGATTGTTCAGCGAGCGGTTACTATCATACTCGGTATTTCCCGGAAATAATTCCGGAAAATGACGAAAATTAGCATCATCACAATTAAATTCAACTCTCTTTAATACTTTCATTAATACAGATTGTTCATAAGAGGTGTCTGCTTAATGCTTCAAAGTGCGTTTGCATCGACGGGATTCTGCACCTCGTATATTCTGAAAATGTGTACACTTTTATTATAGATTGTTTTAAAATGGACTAGTCGGTGTTAATGTTAATCTCTATCTGTCATACTCGGTATGTTCCGTAAATTACCGGAGAATGCGGGAATATATGATCATCTACAATGAAAATAGACAGCATATAAAGGTAAAACCACTGCATATAATCAACATAGAACCACATGTTTCGACTGCATATAGTGTTGTTTGTATTGCATATGACGTTGTTTGCACAACATATAATGGTTATTCTACTGCATTTGCACAATTTAGCACTGCATATTGTTAAATAACCACCATATAGTATAGTAAATACATTTCATAATGATCATGAACAAAGTACCATGTCATCTATAATATGTTCCTCGTATACATAAACATTGACTGCGTATAATACAATACAACATAAGAAGACAGTAAATGCGTTCCATAGTCTGAGGTGATTGGATATATAATTTAAAATGATAATTTCTTTATATGATAACAATAAGTTGTAGGTTTCTTTAATATGTTTGTCACAACCATTGAATGTTTTAATCATAATTACCATGATATTAATATTTACTATCTTAATATGTCTTTCGTTTAGTGCTTTCAATAATTCAATATCTACATAAACTATTATTGCAGTTTATAACTCAAAACAAATTGTTCTTTTATTCTTTATTTGCAATAATTTAAACTGCTACAAGACTGTTTGTATGTAAATACCAAAGTGTCTATGGGTTCACCAAAACATTTGTCAATCGGAAAAGCCTTCAGTCTCTTTGTTTACAATATGTAAATGGAAGAAAGTCCCTTGAGGTATTTTTACATACCAAAAAGGATTTTTTTAAGGATACAGTAATTGTTGCACATGTGGTTAATGTTAAATATGCTAGGATAAGTGCTATGGATGTTATCATTTAATCCTATCCAACATACATCAAATCTGCAAATGATTACATCAGGTTGAAACTATTTGAACCTCTATACAGGATAGTTAAGTTATTGAAATCAGTTGAAAGAAATGTGACAAAACTCGGCATTGCTCAAGAGCAGTATTTCCTTCTTTGGTCAAAATGCATTGAAAATGAATAAACATGTGGGAAAGGGGTGAACACCTGCAAATTGAATCGTTTTGACTATCCTTTAAATTTGATAAAATGGGTTTTGACTACCCTGTGTTTTCAACCATATGGGTGTTAACTACCCTGTATTTTCAATCATATTGGTTTTGACTTCCCTGTATTTTCAATCACATGAGTTTTAATTTCCCTGCATTTTCAATCATATGGGGTTTGACTACCCTTTATTTCCAACCTTATGGGTTTTGACTACCCTGGATTTCCAACCGTACGGGTTTTGACTACCCCTTTTATTCATCCATATGAGTTTTGATTGCCCTGTATTTTCAACCATATGGGTTTTGACTTTCCTGTATTTTCAACCATATGGGTTTTGACTTCCCTGTGTTTTCAACCATATGGGTTTTAACTACCCTGTATTTTCAATCATATTGGTTTTGACTTCCCTATTTTTTAACCACATGGGTTTTGACATCCCTGCATTTTCAATCATATGGGTTTTGACTACCCTTTATTTCCAACCTTATGGGCTTTGACTACCCTGGATTTCCAACCGTACGGGTTTTGACTACCCTTTTTGTTCATCCATATGATTTTTGATTGCCCTGTATTTTCAAATATATGGGTTTTGACTTTCCTGTATTTTCAACCATATTGGTTTTGACTTCCCTGCATTTTCAATCATCTTGGTTTTGACTTCCCTGTACTTTCAACTTGATGGGTATTGACCACCCTGTATTTTCAATCATATAGGGTTTGATTTCCCAGTGTTTTCAACAATATGGGTTTTGACTACCCTATATTTTCAATCATATGGGTTTTGACTTCCCTGTGTTTTCAGTCATATGTGTTTTGACTACCCTGTATTTTCAATCATTTTGGTTTTGAGTATCCTGTTTTTTCAAACATATCGATTTTGAGTAGCCTGTAATTTCAACCATATGGGTTTATTCCCTGTATTTTTTTATCATATGGATTTTGATATACACTCTGATATGAACAGTGATTGTGCATCTAGCAAATATTTCTATTGTAAATATGTTAGAGTTATAAACAAACCAGTCGACATCTTTCCATAATCTGCATCTTCCTTTAGTATCTCTAATTCACTGTGTATTGGCTCCATTTCTGGGTCTTGAAGGAAATAGAAACACAAATAGAATAGTGGGGTTGGGGAAACTTTCTTTGAATAATGTTATCAGTAAATTTGTGTTTGTCTTTTATTTCATTATGTTATGTGAAAGTGATTAATATTTTATGAATTGTGTTATGTTTAAATTTATGGCAAAAATCAATTAAAAAAGAAAAAACACTTCTGATAAGGAAATTCTTATGACATATTTATGACAATAATGGATTTCTGTGTATTGAATGATACAATGAGATACAATAAAATTATCAATTAAACTTCTTTCGTCTTTTCTTTATACAAGTAACAACCCTTTAAGATACAGAGAAACCATTTAAATATAATAACTCAAGCTTTATAAAGCAGTTATGACCTTAATTCATTTAACACCTGTGACTGAATTATTACCAATCAATTTTGGGGGTTGAACACCTGCAATTTGCATCGTTTTGACTATCCTTGAAATTTGATAACATGGGTTTTGAGTACCCTGTGTTTTCAACAATATGGGTTTTTAACTACCCTGTATTTTCAATCATGAGGGTTTTGACTTCCCTGCATGTTCATCCACATGAGTTTTGTCTTCCTTGCATTTTCAATCATATGGGTTTTGACAACTCTTTTTGTTCAACCATATAAGTTTTGATAACCCTGTATTTTCAACCATATGGGTTTGACTTCCCTGTATTTTCTATTATGTGTTTTGACTTCTCAGTATTTTCAATCATATCGGTTATGACTTCCCTGTACTTTCAACTTTATGGGTATTGAATACCCTGTATTTTCAATCATATCGGTTTTGACTTCCCTGTAGTTTCAGCCATATCGGTTTTGTCTACCCTGCATCTTCAATCATGTGGGTTTTGACTTCCCTGTATTTTCAACCATACGGGTTTTGAATACCCTGTATTTTCAATCATACTGGTTTTTAGTACCTTGTATATTCAATTATATTGGTTCTGAGTTACCTGTATTGTCAATCATATTGATTTTGAGTACCCTGTTATTTCAACCATATGGGTTTTGACTTCCCTGTATTTTCATCATATTGGTTTTAACTTCCCTGTACTTTCAATCATATGGGCTTTAAATTACTTGTTTTGACATACACTCTGATATGAACAATGATTGTGCACCTAGCAAATATTTCTATAGTAAATACGTTAGAGTTATAAACAAACCAGTCGACATTTTTCCTTGATCAGCATCTTCCTCCAATTGACCGTGTAATGGCTCCTTTTCAGGGTCTGGACGGAAACAGAAACACAAATAGAATAGCGGGGTGGGGAGGGGAAAACGTTCTTTGAACGATGTTATCATTAAGTGAAATGTGAAATAAAAAAATAATGACATAAAAATCAAATAAATGAGACTGAATATATATCAAGACAATACGTGATGTATGTCTGGCCGTGTGAGGTGATTGTATTTTGATTTAAGTTATATGCTTGAGAATTATAATTTCTTTACATGATTTCAATAAATTGAAGGTTACTTTATTCTGTTTGTCACACCTATTGATTGTGTTGATCATAATTATCATGATATTAATATGTACTATCTTAATATGTCTTCCGTTTACTGATATCAATAATTGAATGTCTACATCAACTATTATTGCAGTTTGTAACTCAAAACAAATTGTTCTTTTATGCTTTATTTGAAATCTTTTAAACTGTTACAATACTGTTTGTATATAATATAACAAAGTGTCGACTGGGTTTACCAAAATACTTGTCCATCAGAAAAGACTTCTGTGTCTTTGTTTATAATACGTGAATGAGAAAAAGTATCTTGAAGTGTTTTTACATACAAAATGTAAATTTATAAGGCTACAGTAATTGCTACAAATGTGGTTAATGTTAAATGACATATTTGTTATAATAATGTATTTCTGTTTATTGAATAATCCAATGAGAAACAATAAAATTATCAATTCAACTTGTTTCGTCTTTTCTTTATACATGTCACATCCCTTTAAGATACTGAGCAACCATGTAAAATAATTACTCAAGCGTTATAAAGCAATTATGACCTTAATTAATTTATCACCTGTGACTGTATTATTACTAATCAATGAGGGGTCTTGAACACCTGCAAAATTCATCGTTTTGCATATCCTATAAATTTGATATCATGGTATTTGACTACCCAGTGTTTCGAGTCATATGGGTTTTGACTTCCCTGTATTTTTAATCATATGGTTTTGACTTCCCTGTATTTTCAACCATATGGCTTTTGACTACCCTGTATTTTCAACCGTATTGGTTTTGACTACCCTGTATTTTCAATCATATGTGTTTTGATTACCTTTTTTTCAACCATTTCTTGTATTTTCAATCATTTTGGTTTTGACTTCCCTGTATTTTCGACCATATGGATTTTGACTTCCCTGTATTTTCAATCATATGTGTTTTAGCTACCCTGTCATTTCAATCATATAAGTGTTGATGACCCTGTATTTTCAATTATATGGGTTTTGACTTCCCTGTATTTTCAATCATATGGTTTTACCTTCCCTGTACTTTCAATATTATGGGTTTTGACTACCCTGTATTTTCAATCATATGGGTTTTAACTTCTCTGTTCTTTCAATCATATGGGTTTTGACTTCCCTGTATTTTCAACCGTATGGGTTTTGACATACACTCTGATATGAACAGTGAGTGTGCACCTGACAAATATTTCTATAGTAAATATGTTAGAGTCATTACAAACCAGACGACATCTTTCCATAATCAGCATTTTCCTTTAGTACCTTCAATTCACCGTGTATTGGCTCCATTTCACTTTCTGGAAGGAAACAGAAACACAAATAAAATACGGGGAACGTCCTTTGAAAACCAGAAAAAAACCACATTCAATATAAATTAGAGAGACTTTTTGAACAATTCGGAAAATAAATTGAGCAATAAAATACTAGTAATGAATATTAACGATGAAATTGTTTTGCTGTGAATGTATGAGTTACATAATTCTACAGTTTTTAATTTGATAAGTTTAATGTTCATTTTCTTATAATCATTATCTTTTGAATAATGTGATCAAAAAAAAAAAATATAATATATTTTATACGTGTGTGTGTGTGTGAATGTTATCTATAATTCTAAGGACGAAGAGAGTGTCATCGTTTTCAACTCATCATAATTCCCGAAGTTGTAGTGTAAACTATGTAATTGAACTTACTCATATCTGAGGTGTATCATAACAGAATCACCTATGTGCAGTTAAACATATATATCCTAAACCAGATATACAAGTCGCATGACAATGACTGAATCCATTATTATTTTTGGCGTTGAAAACTCTAGGTGATCTCATGTTTACTCGAGTTGTTGCAAACATTAAAAAGAAGAACACAAAACACACCTGAAGCGCCAAAATATATTAATGTTCTCTTCAAAATCAACAGATAAGTCAACTAATTCATGCGTCGAGTTTTTAAAGTAGATCTCATTTATGTGTACATCTCCAATACACCGCTCCCACCAGTACTGTCAGTACTTTGTGTGTGTCAGTAAATATTATAGCTAATTACCTGTTGATCGTCTTTTCCCTACCACAACACAAACAACAATTATGGTGCAGACTATAACGGATACAACACAACCAATTACCCCTAACAGTAATGTAACATTTGACGTCTGTTCTGTAATAATAATAATAAATAGCAAATTTATATTTGATATATATATATAAATAAACGGACATCAGACAATGCCTATGTAAGTCCTCTCCTGTCTGCTAGGTTAAATATTTACAAACATATATGCATGTGTATACTTATGAATATGTGCGGCATAAGTACATACAAATATCCATATTAAAGAACAAACAAGCGAACACTAACAATACTACTACTACTACTACTACTACTACTACTACTACTACTACTTGGCATGTGGCACAATTCGTTACCTCATACCAGGAACAACTTATCTTTTACATGTTATCAAACATATAGGGCATGTATACTAATAAAATATTATTATAGTGACATACATGTGAATAACAAAACATAAAATGTACATATAACAAACAAGAATAATGAACAAGTAAAAACAACACCCCGGCCCGTGGACCTATATGTCACTGAAACATGAAACATGATATTTACACAGTGAGTAAACAATTCAACATACGTACACAGCACATGTAGTTAGTATGTTTCTTATACTAAGATAATATATCTGTTTTATCAAACTCTGAGATTATATTTTTCTCTTTTTAATTCATGTTTTAAACACAAACCTGAATTCAAGACGTTCACATCTATCGTTGTTGCACCAACATCGTTACTTATTGTATTTTCACTTAAATTGGTCCCCAAATCATTGTTTTCTTGAATCGACACGATAATATTTGCAGTCCATCCTTTTGTTTGTACAATGGAATCAAATACAGGTAACGATATATCAACATTTTCCAAGAACCAAACACAATTAAACCTTGTTGAATTTCGTGAGCATTCTACCATGTTGTTTTGTCGGTTACTATAAAACGTTATAGATACGATAGTATCCGTCTGAGTTGCCGCAAATGTGTTTATTTGACTTGATGTTAATATGATTGGGAATGCTGAAAATAAAAATATTACATTTATACAGCCAGTTCTATAAAATACAAATGACAATTGATTTTTTTTATTTCAATTAAGGACATTATAACCATATGTACATTTGTAATTTAAATGTTCTCAACGTATGGTTGGTGTAACCCATATACTTGTAATGCAATGAGTAGAACAATTTATATACAAATTACAGAAATGAAGAAAATGTATCTAATTCATTCGATCACATTATCGCACGCCTTAGATTTACATAAAGGAAAAAGGAAAACTTACTTCCTACTTGCAGTAGTGTTGACCAATATCCCGCATTTGGGTTTAGACTGCCAGTTACCCCATTACTGCAAGAACAATGGTAAACACCGGAATGATCGTATGTTAGCGATTTAAGTCTTAATGTTTGGTTATTCCCTAACGTTTCATTGTGCGTAACTGTCCAGTGACCTGGTCAGCTGTGTCTCCAATCTGAATATGTATATACTGCAGGTATTCCCGATGGATTGCATGTAAGTACAGCTGTATCGAAAACGGTCACATTTGTAGTGGTTACTGTTACATCGGGCGCATCTGGAAAGTTAACTTTCCTTTTAATCGTAATGAGAGGCACATGATATAACAGCCGATGGTAAAGTTAATCAATTTTGCCTCTGATTTCGTGCCACTACGTGAAAAGAGATCCGAAACAGTTACACGGTTTTATATTTGTTATAGTTGGTAGAGCCACTGGTAAAGGGGAACTATACTTCTGCCTCATTGTGGTATATTTCATTGATATATATTGCTGTTCATTTCTTAACAAAATAGACCGGGACTATGTTTGAAATTACTGACATGTTCAGCGCTAGACGTGTATCCGTTTAAATAACAGCATTATATTCTTATTTAAGGTAGTAGGAGCCTAATGTGCAACATTTCAAATTATGATCAGCTTGATAATTTCTAAATGTGTATCATTTCCTGGGTTCAAAAACAAAATTTAAAAGAAATTTAACCTCAAATAACAATTTTATTTCAATTTGAATTACCATACCCCCTTTCAGAATTTTCGATAAAAACGACATCACCCGAGAGACAAGAAAAATCCTTTATTTAATTTATTTTTCAACATTTTGGTAATACTTTGGTATCAAAGTAACAAGAAATAGATTTGCTTTCAGAAATAATACATTATTGATCACATCACCAACAAATATAATCAAACTGTACTGGAATAGTCATACGGTATTACGATTTTAACATAATATTTTGACCGCGTAAATTCGGAACATCGACGTTTAAAAGCAAAAATCAACAAGTTCTAGAAATACTCATGACTTGTTCTTTATTGATAATTAACTTTAACCTTTTGGGAACATTATGCCGAAAAATCAAAATGTTTTAACCGTCTCATTTAAGTACTAAAATCTTCAAAGAAGCTAATATTTATGTATATAAATATATTTAATTACTTTTTAATTCAAAGTACAATATAAACTTCTGTAAAAAGTATTAGCTAATGAAAACAAAGAAGAAAAAAAGAAAAAAATAATTGTGCTTCAGGAGGGATTCGAACCACTACCTTGAAACCCTCAAAATATTTGAAGTCCTGCGCTTAACAACATAGGCTAAATCGTTAAAATTGAAGAGTTTTAAGTGGAGGTTTTCATTACGCTCCTACTACCTTAACAATTACGGATCACATTTTTGTACTTCTGCAACGTACTTTCCCTTTTAGTATATACCTAGAAACATTAAACAAAATATGAACATTTCCATTTTTTCAATAACGAAACTACAAACTGTACACATACAATAATATTCATTAAAGACGTGTGAATCATGCCCCACTGCAGTATTTCGAATGAAGTGAAATCATAGTTAAATGATATCAAATCATATTTCAGTGACGCACCATTATCATATTCGGTACCGTTATTGACCTAGACAAGTACGGAATGTTAATCTCGAAAATATACATGTATAAAATATATTGCGTTTTGCATCGTCTGTCCGACTTCAGCACACACAGCTATTATACGTCATATGCTCAATATCTCTCTCCTCAACACAACCTTATGTTGTTGGTACTCAAAATGATCGTCTCACTGAGAGTACCCATAACATAGGTTTTGGAAGTCAAGTAAGGATTACAGAACATACAAAACATCCTTAATCCAGAGCTTTGTAAGAATATGAACAATTTAGATTCAAGTTTAACGTATAAATATTATATTCACAGTCTCAAACTATGATCAATAACCATTTACATGGACAAATGTTAACTGCAATTAAAAAATAGTTTTACTTCATCTGTTTGATAAGACGGTTGTGGAGAATCAAAGGATGATTGGCACAAATACAAGGCCCCATCGTCTTGTCTAGTCGAAGTGAATGTATATGTCAGATCAAGAATGTAGTTAATATCGAAATCTATTTCATACGTCTCATTGGACTTTAAACTTTGTGTTTGGCTGTTATCTCGGAAACATTTTAGGTTAAGTTTATGGAATCCATCAAATGTACATTTAAACAGGTGATCAATTGTTCCTGTAATGACCCCAGTTCCTCCATCTAAAATTGCTGTATTGGATATTTCCAGTTTTTCAGGTCTAACTGTATGAATATGTGAAATAAAATCGATATAAAACAGCATGCATTAAAATACTCGTGTATCTGTATGCTTCAATAATATCTTCGACTGACACTACCAGAACGTTCTTTTTTAGTGTTGATTAAAGTGTATTGTTTCGGTGATGTAGTGGTAGAGCGTTAAATCTCGTGTGCGAGACGTCGCGGGTTCAAGCCCCGTCCGGGTCTTACAAAATACTTTTAAAATGGTATTAATTGCTTGACCTTATTGACACTCAACACTGTTATCTTGACACAACGACTGATACGCCGGTGTCAGGATAAATTAACCAGTAGTGGTATTAACTTACCTATAAAACAAAATGATACGTATCAATTAAGCTATTCAAAATCCGGCGCCAAAACACGCATGGTCTAGCGGGAAGGTCACTTGACAATGCCACCTAATATATCTGTTAGTACTCATTGAAACTTATGTCAGTTGGACAATGATGTTAGAACATGCAAAACGCCCCTCAATTAGAGCTACGGGGAATTATATCGAGCTTGTCTTAGTCGTCATTGACATTGTTTAAAGAAAATATTGTTAATTATTTGATGAATATGTTTAATACCAGATAATACACTGACTTCTTCTAAGTTGTTTTTAGAGTTTAAATGACTGTTCATAATATTTAAATGAATTTAACAACATATAAGGTTATTCGTTTATTTATGTAATATTGCTGATCTTGTGACGAGCATTTTCTGTCCTTTAGGAATACATTATATCGATGCATCCTATAATGAGCTGAATATGCATAGTGTGGTAAGCAGACAATTTTCATATTCTTGTCAATTTTATGAGTTCATTAGCTAACGGGCAAAACTAAAAAGACAACTATGTCTCATTGGAATTCGAACGAACGAACCCCGAATAAGTAAGTTTAGTCACCACTGTGTGAACAAATACGAGATCTTTTTCGGCGAAAGCTGATTAACCTGGGTTTTGACCTAGATGTTAAACAAATGATCTAGATTATAGACCAATCAAATGTTGTATTTAATGAATAATGTCGAAGAAATAAAGAAAATGAAACGTTTTGATTAGTTCATAGTTAAGTTGGCGATCCTACGAGAGGCACTAATAATGTGAAGTTTTAAAATGTTCTGCATACTAACCTTTAATTGTTTTCTTTAAAAAATAAATTTCATTGAAAAAAAATCAGTAAAAACGTATGAAATATAATATTTAAGAGCAAAATATTAATTATTTTTGAAACATGAATAAGTTTTCAGTTATCAATCGTCAATTGAAATTTATACATCTCTTGGGAGCCTCGCGTAATCTCCAGTCATGTGACGGGGTATTGTCGGCCTTGATAATCTATTTATAGGAACTGAAGCTGGATGCAGATTGCCGATTAGCCTTTGGTAATAATCACTAAACACATAGATTATTGTTACGATTTAGTAGTTGATACTGGGATAAAGATATAAACAAGTTGATTCCATCGTTTCCGTTTAGTATTTAATAATTTCTGAGAGTTTACATAACTTTGGCTGACACGGTGTTCTAAAAAGAAAGAGATAAACAAAAAACGCGCAAGCTACACTTGATTAACTGTTCTGTATCTTTTAAAAAACAATGTTCTAATCGAACAATGTTCCAACTGGTTCACGAGTGTAATGCATTACCAATTCAAGGAGCTGTCGAATTCTTAGATATACAACATTTTTGTGCAAATTTTATAATTCATGAAAAATTACTGATTGTTATGATTATTAACAAAACCTTTCTGAGTTTTCAAGTTAAATAATATGCGCATGTTCCATTTCATTATGTTTTCTCATATTGATCGCCGTTTATCTTTTTTAACGATTTTTCTTGTTTGGTATGGTCACAGTACAGATACAAATAAACATCCAAGATATGAACGGTATATATACTGAATAATAACTCCCGTTTGCATTAATTAGCAAAAGGCAAGTTATCTACGCATTATCTAGTTCACTGTTTCCAAGGAGAAAATCATGATGCATTGGGTTACGAATATATAATATTTCTTGATAAAGACCAAGTCATCGAATATTTGATGAATAAATAATTGGGTTACGAATATATAATATTTCTTGATAAAGACCAAGTCATCGAATATTTGATGAATAAATAATTGTATAGATATAAAGTGTTTGGCTGACTTTCTTCACTTTGGAAGATATACTCACACGAAAAAGAAAGTGTGCACCTGGTTAGAGGGATTTTTTTTTATACTTATAGAAGCAAAATATAGGCAAATTTGGTATCAAAATGTGCAAAAATGTATTGGCTATACGATGTTTTACTTTTAATTGAAATTTGATAATTATCAGAACATTGTTTTACGTGTGAATAACGTAGGGGTGAAAAGTAAAAGTTGCATATTTGTAATGTTTTGTAACTGCTTTTTTGTCTTCGGATATTTGTCAAGAAGGACCATTAGAAGCCCTAGGCTTTCCGGCGGTCTCGGAACCGTGAGTAAACCGTGAGCAAGTTACGTGATAATTTATCAGTATCTGTTGTGGCCTCCTCGTCTACGGATCAACGCAAGTATTCTAGATCGCATGGACCTGACGCAACGTCTTATAAATCCGTATATCTAAACTTTGTAACAAAAAAGTTATGCCCAATTTAAAAGTGCACACTTTCTTTTTCGTGTGAGTATATAATATATACTAAAGATCTTATTTTTTAAAAGTTTAGAATCAGAGGACTAGATAAGGAGGAGTAAACTGGTCTTTCCCCCACAATATCTCTCTGATTATTCAACAAATTATTATGCTGTGGGTACCCAAAGGAATTGTCCAACAACATAGATTTTGGAAATCAAATTAAGATTTAAAGAACATGCAAAACATCCATAATCTAGAGCTTTGTTAGAATATAAACAACTTATATTCAAGTTTAACGTTTATGGGATTCTGTTTAAGGTGTGCCCCCCCCCCCCCCTCCATGGCTTCCCTTACTTACCAATGATGTTAACAACGTGTCCATCAATATAGATTTTGGAAATCAAATTAAGATTTAAAGAACATGTAAAACATCCATAATCTTGAGCTTTGTTAGAATATAAACAACTTATATTCAAGTTTAACGTTTATGGGATTCAGTTTAAGATGTGCCCCCCCAATGGCTTCCCTTACTTACCAATGACGTTAACAACGTGTCCATCAATATGGATTTTGGAAATCAAATTAAGATTTAAAGAACATGTAAAACATCCATAATCTTGAGCTTTGTTAGAATATAAACAACTTATATTCAAGTTTAACGTTTATGGGATTCAGTTTAAGATGTGCCCCCCCAATGGCTTCCCTTACTTACCAATGACGTTAACAACGTGTCCATCAATATAGATTTTGGAAATCAAATTAAGATTTAAAGAACATGTAAAACATCCATAATCTTGAGCTTTGTTAGAATATAAACAACTTATATTCAAGTTTAACGTTTATGGGATTCAGTTTAAGATGTGCCCCCCCAATGGCTTCCCTTACTTACCAATGACGTTAACAACGTGTCCATCAATATGGATTTTGGAAATCAAATTAAGATTTAAAGAACATGTAAAACATCCATAATCTTGAGCTTTGTTAGAATATAAACAACTTATATTCAAGTTTAACGTTTATGGGATTCAGTTTAAGATGTGCCCCCCCAATGGCTTCCCTTACTTACCAATGACGTTAACAACGTGTCCATCAATATGGATTTTGGAAATCAAATTAAGATTTAAAGAACATGCAACACATCCATACTATAGAGCTTTGTCAGAATATAAACAACTTATATTCAAGTTTAACGTTTATGGGATTCTGTTTAAGATGTGCCCCCCCCCCCCCCCCCCCCCCCCCCGTTCCATGGCTTCCCTTACTTACCAATGACGTTAACAACGTGTCCATCAATATAGGTTTTGGAAATCAAATTAAGATTTAAAGAACATGCAAAACATCCATACTATAGAGCTTTGTCAGAATATAAAGAACTTATATTCAAGTTTAACGTTTATGGGATTCTGTTTAAGATGTGCCCCCCCCCCCCCCCCCCCCCCCCCCCCCCCCCCCCCCGTTCCATGGCTTCCCTTACTTACCAATGACGTTAACAACGTGTCCATCAATATAGGTTTTGGAAATCAAATTAAGATTTAAAGAACATGCAAAACATCCATAATCTAGAGCTTTGTTAGAATATAAAGAACTTATATTCAAGTTTAACGTTTATGGGATTCTGTTTAAGATGTGCCCCCCCCCCCCCCCCCCCTGTCAGCAGGAAGCGACACACCCAACCATCCAGATGATACATCGATCGCACTATAGTCACAAGACGGGGTAACTTTGCCGGCTACATCTATAGCAGCACCGGCTGCAAAATCTTAAAAGAGAGAAAATATCTGGATTTATAGACGCTTTCTGACGTCTCTGCAGCAGACGGCTTTTTGAAAACATAGTGACAAAAGAAGAAATTGCACAAAACGTGCAATTTCTCCTTTTGCCACAATGTTTTCCACTTTTTGTCATAGGTTATCCATTCAATTACGGAGATTTTCTACTTTTTTACAAAATGTGTTCAAAGTCGTCTGCTGCAGAATTGTCGTATGAGGTAAAGGGTTATCACTTTCCCTGATTTAGACAACTTCGGATGCTATATTATGCAGCAGGCATTTCTGAAAACAATTTTGGAAATGAAGACAACACAAAGAGGATGAGAGGTTTGCAAAATCTTAAACGAGAGAAAATATCTGGATTTCAAATTTATAATCAGCTATAAGGTTTAGTTGGTATGGATTTCATCATATTTATAAAAACACTTTGAAAACTTTTGGGCACAAATATCGAAGACCTCTTACAATGAAAATGTAATTACTCAAAATAGAAGCGTAAATGTGGCAAAAGAGAGGAAAAGAGCGATTTCTCCTTTTGCTACATGTTTTATAATATACTTTTTTGGTATGGTCACAGTTCAGATACAAATAAACGTCCGATTTGTAAATGGTATATATACTGAATAATAACTTACGTTTGCATTAGCAAAAGGCGAGTTATCTACGCAGTATCTAGTCCATTGGTTCCAAGGAGAAAGTCATGATGTACTGGGTTAATAATATAAAATATTTTTGATAAAGACCAAGTGATCGAACATTTGATAATAAAAGAGTTTTATAGATATGAAGTGTTTTGCTGACATTCTTCCCTTTGAAAGTTTATTTATTTATTGATTGGGGTTTAACGCCGTTTTTAACAATTTCTCAGTTATATCACGGCGGCCAGTTCACCTACTCATGCATTTCCTGGTTTTCTCACACCAGTACTCCACACAACAATCTTCCCAAGCAACTGGCTGCTTTTCCACATAGACTTAGCCCATTGGTGGAAGACGAATGACGCATGTCGCGTTGACTTTTGTCAATCCTCGGAAAGAAAGTTGGCCGAGCCGGGATTCGAACTCACAACCCCTGGATTGACAGCCCGCGTCGCTACCGACTGAGCTACCGGGGCTCGGCCCCTTTGAAAGACATAGAATACAAAGATTTTATCTTTTAAAAGTTAAAAATCAGAGGACTAGATAAGATGGAGTAAACTGTTTCTTTCCCCACAATATCTGTCTAATTATTCAACACATTCTTATGCTGCGAGTTCCCAGAGGGATCGTCTTACCGGAAGTACCAACAACATAGGTTTTGGAAGTCAAATTAAGATTAAAAGAACATGCAAAACATCCATAATCTAGAGCTTTGTTAGAATATGAAGAACTTAGATTCAAGTTTACCGTTTATGTGATTCCGTTTAACCCTTTCCCTCATAAAGACGCTTTCAGACGCCTCTGCAGCAGACGGCCTTTTGAAAACATAGTGACAAAAGAAGAAATTGCACAAAACGTGCACTTTCTCCATTTGCCACTTTTTTGTCATAGGTTATCCATTCAATTATGGAGATTTTCTATGTTTTGACAAAATACGTTCAAAGTAGTCTGCTGCAGAATTGTCGTATGAGGGATAGGGTTAAGATGTGCCTCCATGGCTTCCCATACTTACCAATTACGTAAAAATAGTGTGCCCAAATAACGTCGTCGGATCCTTCAAAACAAAAGTACCCGTTTCTGTCATTCCTAATTACATTATGAATACTCAAGCTTTTGTTGTTCACCGGGTCCCAACTCAGTCTGTTGGATTTCTCTCCAATATTGCTTATTCTAGAATCACGGTCTGTTGTGTAAAAGAGTAATTCCGGACCGCTCCAACTAGGATATTCATGGGCACTATAATCACAAGACAGGGTAACGTTGTCGCCTTCTTTAACTACATGTATACCGAATGCTACATCTTAGAAGAGAAGAAATATCTGGATATCAAATTTATAATCAGTATCTTTTAAGATACAGTTGGTTATGGATTTCATCATATTTATAAAACGCTTTGAAAACTTCTGCGCACAAATATCGAAAATCTCTTAAAATGTAATTACTTAAAAGAGATGTAAACAATGTGGCAAAAGAGAGGAAAAAGTGCATTTTCTCCTTTTTCCACAAGTTTTTAAAAGCCGTGTACGACAGAAGCGTCAGAATGTGTCTGTAAGTTAATAGTATACATGCACGCCAACAGTGGGACTCCGATTAGGTTTCCATTTTAAGTCAAATCAGGATCGCCGTTACTTACAGATTGTCTCTGATAGACATATAAGGGGGTCACATACTCCGATTAAGCTTCCATTGTAAGACGAATCAAGATCACTGTTACGTACAGATTGTCTCTGATAGGCATGTGAGAAGGTCACAGAGTTCGAGTAAGCTTCCAGTTTAAGCGGAATCAGGATCGACGTTACGTACAGATTGTCTCTGATATGAAAGTGAGGTCACATACTACGATTAAGCTTCCATTTTAAGCCGAATCAGGATCATCGTTAGTTACAGATTGTCTCTGATAGGCATGTGAGGGGGTCACATACTACGATTTAGCTTTCTTTTAAGTCGAATCAGGATCGTAATAAGCACTTAAATTCAATTCATAATAATCTTGGTAAAAATAACTAAATAATAGACCACCATTCTGAACAGTTTCTGCGCATTTTAAAACATTACGTCACTTTTTATTTAACACGAAGCGCTGGTTTTATCGTTCGATATCACCGTAAAAAATAATCCCGAGCACGTGCTAATGAGTATTTAAAGTTTATGGAGTTTATGCGAGATGACCTGTTATGCGGTCTCGTCAGACCAAATAAACGAACACCGAATTACTTCTGGTTTAAATGACATTGCTATCCCTCTAAACAAGTCACACATTGCATATTTGTAATATAAAGTTTCTGTTTCATCGCAATGGGCAAGGCACATTTTCTAGCCTAGTACTGGTTTGTTTACCCAGGGATCATGAATAATTAAATTTAATTGCGCGCTAAATGACATTAGCTGTCGATGCGCCATAAAACAAAATACATTCATTCATTCATCGCAATGTAATAATAATCACATGTATCGTAGATCATTCTAACTTCGTGATCATTAAAAGTTCCGGACGTCTGTATTTTCACCCTTATAGTGTGCGACTTTGTAATAGCAGTCAAGTGAGAAATGTTTAACTTTTTTCCAATGTCTAAAGATTAATTTAGTCCTCGGCAGGGTAGTTTTTGTTTGCGCCTTAGACCACGAGCTTAGGTGACCAGAGTATAATTGCTATGTCAGATGTAGTAACAACACAATCGATGACGATTAATCGGACAGATCATTTTCAATACCAAGTAAAACTGTTTATAAATATCAACTTACGTAAAAGTACAAATCCCACATGACATATCATTTGAAATGATAAACAATTTGAACCAATATATGCACGCACCATTCTCTGATCCGGATATAATCGTCTATAAATTGACCTTGCTGTTGACTAAAATATGTGGGCATATTTACAAACCCATTTTATCTCATAAATATAGCTGTGGCTTTAGTATGTCGGAAGTCAACATCCTATTCCAAAAAAAATAAACCGGATTCAAACTGTTAAGTTTGCTACTTAACCCTTTCCCATATACAACACATCTGTAGCAGATGACTTTAAAAACATTAAGGCAAAATATGGAAACTCACTATATAGATTTCATATTTTGTTTAAGTCTCATCCATGTACAATCATATATATTTACATGTATTGTTAAAATAGTTTTACAAATAAAAAGCATATGGCCTTTCATGAAATGAAATACAACATACTGTCATACGTATAGTATGTAAAACATCAATATCTGACACATATCACAAGCATGTATATATATGGTACAATAAAGACTCGGATGCTAATTTCGTCTTAAATATAATAAACAGTGAAGAAAGTCGACCACCGAAAGATAAAATGTGCACAAACGCACGCATAAGAAGTATTTTTAGAAATAAGATGCTGGCCTCCATCAATATCGAAGGAAGACTAATTAGCAGCCGATTCCTTTAATGCAATCCAGGGGTTGTGAGTTCGAATCCCGGCTCGGCCAACTTTCTTTCCGACGATTGACAAAAGTCAATGCGACATGCGTCTTCCACCAATGGGCTAAGTCTATGTGGAAAAGCAGCCAGTTGATTGGGGAGATTGTTGTGTGGAGTACTCGTGTGAGAAAACCAGGAAATGCACGAGTAGGTGAACTGGCCGTCGTGATATAACTGAGAAATTGTTAGAAACGGCGTTTGCCAACTAATTCGGTTTTGTTTGGCGCCCCTGATCATAGTAGTAATACCATTTTTTTTCGGAGTTGACAGCCTGCCAATTGCTGTTAACACCCAACAACGCATTTTAGGGTGATACAGCGCGAGAAAAATAGTTCATCATGGATTATACAAAACTGCATTTAAAACGTTAAGGTCTCCCCAAAAATGATCATTATAATGTTGTTGGAATGTACATCAGTGAAAAGCTTAAGGCGTGTGTACTCCAATATAAGTTAAAACAAAATGCTTTAGAAATTAATGCGACGAGAGGTCAAATATGGAAGCTTATTAACATTCGCGAAGTGGAACGGAAAAGTACGACTATGTTCGAGTATTTACGGAGATTGTCCCAGTCAGTTTAAACAAAATAATTTGCTATTGTGAAACAAATCTTTATGCCTGATTTTACCATAATGGCTTCTCATTTTACATTTTTTTATATTCTGCAATTTCATTTTCCATAATATATAGTTTACAAACAAAAAAATAAGTTTTCCCGGAAAATTGAAACGGAAAAATTAATTGTTAACAAAGTTTGTTTAATCCTTAGCTCCATAATACCGCATTTACCTGCACCCAATAAAGCAGGCATTTAAAAACAGTAAAGGGGAGTTCAGATTACTCGTAACAGTCTGAACTATTGCGGCAATGTTGTCCACTATGCCAGTAAATGTAAACATAATGCATCCATTACTAATAAGTGGTGAATTACTGCTTTCAAATTGGATGAGTCCAAGAACATGCTTATGTAGCAAAGGGTTAACTATTTGTCATATGTGTCAGAACAAGGTCACTTGCATAAAGCATAGTAATGGTAGATCAGGTCTACGGTCAGACATACAGTGCATAAAGCCATAAAGCATAGTAATGGTAGATCAGGTCAGCGGTCAGACATACAGTGCATAAAGCCATAAAGCATAGTAATGGTAGATCAGGTCAGCGGTCAGACATACAGTGCATAAAGCCATAATGCATAGTAATGGTAGGTCTGGTCTTCGGTCAGACATACAGTGCATAAAGCCATAAAGCATAGTAATTGTAGATCTGATCTTCGGTCAGACATACAGTGCATAAAGCCATAAAGCATAGTAATGGTAGATCTAGTCTTCGGTCAGTCATACAGTGCATAAAGCATAGTAATGGTAGATCTGGTCTACGGTCAGACGTACAGTGCATACAGCATAGTAATGGTATATCTGGTCCTCGGTCAGCCATACAGTGCATAAAGCCATAAAGTATAGTAATGGTAGATCAGGTCTTCGGTCAGTCTGTATAAAGCCATAAAGCATAGTAATGGTAGATCAGGTCTTCGGTCAGTCTGTATAAAGCCATAAAGCATAGTAATGGTAGATCTGGTCTTCGGTCAGACATACAGTGCATGAAGCCATAAAGCATAGTAATAGTAGATCTGGTCTTCGGTCAGATATACAGTGCATAAAGCATAGTAATGGTAGATCTGGTCTACGGTCAGACATACAGTGCATAAAGCCATAAAGCATAGTAATGGTAGATCTTGTCTTCGGTCAGTCATACAGTGCATAAAGCCATAAAGCATAGTAATGGTAGATCTGGTCTTCGGTCAGACATACAGTGCATAAAGCCGTATGGTGCATTTTTCCGCATGTCTAATACTGAACACCTTGTTCCAGAAATACACATTTCATGCACCCTAAATAGAAAATCGTTATAAAACAAAAACAGAGTTCAGAAAGCTCATAATGAGCCATATGATCTCTCCATGCACTGTTTTCCACACTGCAAACGGTGGCCCAATTCACCCATGACTGATAAGTGATGAATTAATGTCACTTAATTCTTTTAATGTGTAGGGGAAGGAAACTTCTTGTGGATCAAAGTGTTTGTTTGCAGTATTCATTCCCCACTTGTAAGTTATGAGTGAATTACGCTCACAGTTAGGGAAACGCAGTGTTATGGAGCAAATGATTTATATTACTTTCTCGTATTCTCCGAATTTGACCTCTGAAGGATCAAAGATCAGTCGAGTCCATGTTGTAGGGGAAGCAGGTAAATTTTCAATTCGCGCAGTTAAATATATATAAATAAATATTGTTTTGTGATTCGTAAGTGAATTTTAGCTCAGTCGGTTGAAGCGGTAAGCTTAACAATTTTAGACCTGTGCGTCATGGGTTCGAGCAGACTATATTTGACTTTTTTTTTTTTTTAGCTTTAAACTTTTTGTGTATGTTTATATATGTTATTTAATTTTCCTTATTTTATTTCTTTAGTTTTATTTCTAGATTTCATATATTTTTTTTTTTATTACAATATATCATCATGAAGAACATAATCATCATCATCATCATCATCATCCCTATGATTCGACATCGACTGTATGGCTGTGTAAACTTTAATACGAAAAGTGTCTTTCCCGCGCGGCATGGTTAGACTGATTCGGGTCGATACTTTACGCAGAGTCCACAATGTTGGTTTTCTCGTGGAACGAATCATATATACTGAACAAAAAAATACACATAGTGTTTGTTGTGTTAAAGAAATAATTGTGTAAAGTTAGTAGACAGGTAATATTAGCCTTGACCTGTGTTATCAGGATTCATGAATTTTATCGATTTTATTTGCACTGTTATTCGTCGACAACGTGAAACTCGATTTGCACGTGCATAATTTGTTCAACATTTCCCGTGTGGTATTCGGTCAATTTGTTTTGCTCGTCTTACTGACATTGTTGTCAAGTGAACGAAAACGCTCCAAAATTGGTAAAAACAAGCAAATTCATGAAATTTATATCCCCCGCTTGCAGGAAATATTGTAGGAATAAAGTCCGCCGAAAGTGACGATCGAACTTGGCCTAGCTGTTAAGGCATTTAACCTTGTTACAAAGTTTGAAAAAAACCGGTTTACATTTGTGGCAGTAATTGCACGGAAACAGCAACAAACGACATTTTTTGTTAATCAAGGGGCCATAACTCCACCGAAAAAAGTCCGCCGAAAGCGATGATCGAACATGGCCTAGCCCTTAGGCCATTTAACGTTGTTACCAAGTTTGAAAAAAAACCGGTTCACATTTGTGGCAGTGATTGCATGGAAATGGCAAAAAAACGACATTTTTTGTTAATGAACGGGCCGTAACTCCACTGAATAAAGTCCACCGAAAGTGAGGATCGAATTTGGCCTAGGTTGTTACCAAGTTTGAAAAATAAACGGTTCACATTTGTGGTAGTTATTGCACGGAAACAGCAACAAACGACATTTTTTGTTAATTAAGGGGCCACAAGTCCACCGAATAAAGTCCGCTCAAAATGACGATCGAACTTGGCCTAACCCTTAAAGCATTTAACCTTGTTACCAAGTTTGAAAAAAAAAGGTTCACATTTGTGGCAGTTATTGCACGGAAACAGCAACAAACGACATTTTTGGTTAAATAAGGGGGCATAACTACACCGAATAAAGTCCGCCGAAAGTGAGGATCGAACTTGGCCTAGCCCTTAATGCATTTAACCTTGTTATCAAGTTTAAAAACAAAAGGTTTACATTTGTGGCAGTTATTGCACGGAAACAGCAACAAACGACATTTTTTGTTAAATAAGGGGCCATAACTCCACCGAATAAAGTCCGCCGAATAAAGTGACGATCGAACTTGGCCTAGCCCTTAAGGCATTTAACCTTGTTACCAAGTTTGAAAAAAAAACGGTTAACATTTGTGGCAGTTATTGCACGGGAACGAAGTGTGACAGACAGACGGACAGACAGACCCAAATTAATAACCCCCCTTTTTTCTCCGAAAAAGCGGGGGATAAAAAAATAACATGTTTTACATTGTAGCATTTTTAGTATGCCCAGTTACCCAATAATTAACGCGAACGTGCGATTGGCATGCTTGATGCTGGCATGTCGACAGAAGACGTTGCAAGGCATGTTGGGAGTTCTCGTCGAGCGATACGAAATTTTCGCGCACGATTTCGAACGACAGGACGCATCGACGACTTGCCACGTAGTGGACGTCTGCGTGTTACAACGCGTGGTCAAGACCGCTATATAATGAACACTCATTTTCGCAATCGATTCCAAACTGCCACTGCTACTGCTGCTAACAAACATGAACTTCATAATAACCGAATCAGTGGGAAAACTGTTCGTAAACGTCTGCGGGGGAACGGTTTACACGGACGACGTCCTTACGTCGGGTGCGTTTTAACACAACGTCATCGTGTAAATCGTCTCAATTGAGCACGTTTACACACTCGTTGGATACCACGACACTGGCATACCGTTCTGTTTTTCGGATGAATCCATATTGTGTTTACATCGTGCTGCTGACAGGGTTCGCGTCTACCGTAGGAGAAATTTTTGTTTTTAACCACTACCTCACTTGGTCAAACTTCCCCCCATTTTCTGTTAACCTTCGGCATCATTTTTTGCACGAAACGATGCATCATGGAATACTCTTTAAAAGCATATATAACAATGACTCCCCGTATTTGTTTTCATCCAGCTATACTCAAGCAATCTTAGCGGAAGTTTTTTTTTTTTGTTCAGTATATATATTGTGCAATTTGTTCCGTTCCGATCCGCAAAACTGTATTTTGCGGAGCGGAACGGAACAAAAGCATACTTCATGCGCTCTTCTTGTATATATTTAAAACACAAAAAAGATTGAGTTGTGCTCAATGCTGGCTTCAAAGTGCAGTATAACAGGTTCAATCAAACCAAGCTATTTTTAATTTTCTTCCGATAAAGCATCTGTATTCACCCAAATTAAACAGTATATCGAGGGCTTGGCGTGAAACGGTTGTAACTAAAAACCTATTTTGAAAACGCTGGTTTAGGGGCAATTTTGACTCATTTGTAAACAATGCAAATTTAGGTGCCATTGCTCAGATCAGAATGAGCAATGGCACCTAAATTCCCATTGTTTACTAAGAAAAATGATTTAACGCTTATAAAGGCTGTATGGCAAGGTGATTAACATTGGTAAAAAAAATACGTATTTTAGTTACAACCGTTTCACGCCAAGCCCTCGATATAATTTCATTATGTTGATAATTATAGATAAGACAGATATTTCTATTCTATGTAATTACAGACACGCATTATTTTATTCATTTATATTTGCATTAAATCGACTCATACGAGATACAGAAATGTATGCCCCTGTTGAACCAGCTATTACTAAATGTTTATTAAACCGCAGGTACAATATATAAGTATGAAAACAGATATTCCCTGTATTGTGCCCAATCACTTGTTCCGTTCCGTTCCGCAAAGTACTAATAGCCAGTTTATGTTACTTATTCATGAACCTGACACTAATCTGTTACCTATTCATAAACCTGACACCAATCTGTTACTTATTCATAAACCTGACACTTATGTTACCTATTCATAAACCTGACACTAATATGTTACCTATTCATAAACCTGACACTTATATGTTACCTATTCATAAACTTGACACTTATAATGTTACCTATTCATAAACCTGACACTTATCTGTTACCTATTCATAAACCTGACACTTATCTGTTACCTATTCATAAACCTGACACCAATCTGTTACTTATTCATAAACCTGACACTAATCTGTTACCTATTCATAAACCTGACGCTTATCTGTTACCTATTCATAAACTCGAATCTTATCTGTTACCTATTCAGGGTTTTAACAACAGAAGGATTAGTTATCACAAAACCCATTGAAATTCCAGATGGCGATGTTGCAAAATTAATTGTGATATTGTTGCTGTTGTACATGCTGACACATACCTCTTTTTACATATTAATGCACCCGTTACTTATTCATAACCTGACATTTATTCGGGGTTGTTATAACAACAGAAGCATTTGTTAGCACAAAATTCCAATTCTGCAATTTCAATTGCAGAAGGTGATGTTGCCAAATTTATTGTGATATTGTTGTTGTTGCTGTCGATGCTGACAGACATCTTGAGACATATTAAGGCAATGTTACTTATTCAGCGTTTTCAACGTAAGAGTTTGTTACAACAAAATAATTGAAAGTGCAGACGGTCATGTTGCCAAGTTGTTGGTGTTTTAAGCACCGCACCTTTCAACAGTTTTTCAGTTATATCACGGCGTTTCTGGTATAGTTTTCAGTTCTACTTCGCAATTTATCCTGACGCCAGGAAGGCAGTCGTTATGTCAACACCACAACCCTGAACGCCAAGGAGGGCAGCCATAACTTTCATTTACAGTCCGGCCGAAGATCGAACCCACGATCTCCTGCCCGAAGCGTTTTGGTGTTACCAAGAACAATTGCTCTTGTTCTACGATAAACTATATAAATATACTATAAGTATCTAGTAAGAAATGCGAGTACGAATGATGGTAATAGTATCCCCCACTTATATGATTAAATATATAGAATGAGTGGACTAATACGATTGATTGATGGAGGATGACCATTGTTTAATTGATAACATCCCTTTCTTGTTACTGAAACTTCCCCTTGAATATCATTGAATTCTGACAAGAGGTTGCCGAGAAATACCCTGGACAAAAATGGTCCTATATCACACTTTATCGAATTTCAATGGGCCACACTTATGTGAAGAATCATTCAGCCGAAACATGGTGGTAATATGCACATCTGTTGCTATTGAAGCTTCCCATTAAGTATCAATGAATGTCGACTGGTGGTTGTTAAGAAATAGCTCGGACACGAATTCCCCTATGCCGTATTCTTTTATAATAGGGCAATAACTCTTATGACAAATCATCTAATCGGAATATGGTGATAATATACACATCTCTTGTTAGAAAAGCTTCCCCTAGTTTCAATGAATTCATTTTAGTGATTACTGAGAAAATTTCCCGGACAAAAGCAGTACAGATATAAACAAGAAACTGCTGAAGACGGTAAGGCCGGATTGTCGGCAATTTGACCTTGATAATCGACAAAACCAAGATCAAAGTCAAAGTAACCATAACAAGAGGCCCAAGAGGGCCAGTATCGCTCCACGGCCATAAGGCAAAAATCAAATCTCCAAACAGCCCTGCCCCCTAGTGGCCATATTTTTTACCAACCACCATGGCTTAAAGGAATCTTGTAGAGTGTCACCCAAGGAATGTTTCTGCAAAATTATTTGAAAATCGGCCTGACACTTTCGGAGGAGAAGATTTTTTAAGTTTTCACAATAGCCATATAAGGCAAAATAGCCCCACCCCATGGCGGCCATATTTTTGAACCAATCAACATGGCTTGACATGGTTAACCAGGTATTTTTCAAGTCGTCTGCTGCAGATTTGGTGTGCATGTATGTGGGAAAATATTAAACAGAACAACGTACACAATTTCAATTTCTCCTTTTGTCACAATGTCTTCAACTCTATTTAATAGTTATACACTCCTCAATATAAATTTTCCATATATTTGCCTAGAAGTTTTCAAAGTCGTCTGCTGCAGAAATTGTATGTGGGAAAAGGTTAAAGGCGTACCTGGTCATATGATATTGACATTGAAAACAACGTACACTTTTATCTTCAATCTTTAATTTCTCAACTTCACTTTTACAGCGAAAACAGGAAACAAAATGAACTTTAAACAAACAACAACAAAATTACAAGTGAACCATGATGGCCCTAGATCGGTCAAGGATAATAAGATTTCTTACAGTCCAAACATCCATGTTTTCTTTTGCCTATGAATGTGGTTCTGTCTACCTATTTAGGTAGGTCATAATTATAAGACTATTCATGTGAAATTATTTTTTAAATCGGACAACAACCATTAGTTGTGACTTTTGGCGAAGAGTGATCTGTATATAACATCAAGTTGAACCACCAGTCCCAGAGAGAAATGCTTTTAAGCAACATATTTGAGATTAGCTATTGTGTTAGTTGGACCAGCAAAGGGAGCTATTGTGTTAAAGGGTCAGCAAAATTAGCTATTTAAATAGAGGGTCAGGTCAGCAAATGGAGCTAATGTGTTAGTGGGTCAAAACAGCTCACCTTAAGCATATTATGCTCAGTTGAGTTAACAAGAGCACCAAAAGCGAACGCCAACGCTTTTCTGCTTTTTTCCAAGTCGAAAAATGGGCATTATTGAATAATAACTAAAGCCATAGTTATATGACTTGGTAAAGACATGTGTATTGTTCTTATAAACATTTGTACTAGGTTTCATTTGAAAATGTTGAACGGTTATTGAGTTATGAAGTAAGGTTAGGTTTTGTGACGACGTCGCATCACAATATCCGAATTTTGTTCTTCGAAAAACAGATGAGAACAGATTCAGTAGTTTCAGAGAAGACTTTCTACCTATTTGTATCTATAGGCAAGCAGTTTAATATGGAATACTATCATCAAACTTTGTAATCCCTTTTCCCTTGTAGAAAAATCTGCAAAAGACGACCTTTGTAAACATGGTGGAATAAGTTGAAAAAGCTAATAATGAGCAATTTCACCGTTTGCCATGTTTTTCATCTCTACTTTTATTTAAAATAAATTTCCCCATAATTTTGAATTGATGTTTTCGAGTTCAGGTGCTACAGATTTGTTGTATGTAGGAAAGGGTTTAACCCTATGTTTTGGTACTCAAAAGAATTGTCTTAATGAGATGATCATTTTGAGTACCCACAACAAAAGGTTTCGTTCTGAAATAAGAGAGGTCATTTTGGAATACAACACGTTTACTCCCCCTTATCTGGGTCTAAACCCTCATGTTGGTATTACCCACAATTCCATTATTCAACAAATCTGCAGCAGACAACATTAAAACAAGAGGGCCATGATGGCCCTGGATCGCTCACCTGATTTTTTTTCACTTTAGCCATATAAGCCCAGCCCCCTGGCGGCCATAGTTTTTGACCAATCAACATGGCTTGAAGGAATCTGATAGAGGGTCAACCTAGCAATATTTCTACAAAAATATTTGAAAATCGGCCCAACTCTTTCGGAGGAGAATATTTTTTAAAGTTTTCACTAAAGCCATACAAGGCAAAATAGCCCCGCCCTGTGGCGGCCATATTTTTCGACTAATCAACATGGCTTTAAGGAATCTGATAGAGGGTCACCTAAGGAACATGTCTACAAAATTATTTGAAAATCGGCCTGACAATTTCAGGAGAAGATTTTTTAAGTTTTCACTGTAGCCTGGCAGCCATGTTTTTCGACCAATCAATATGGCTTGAAGGAATCTGATAGAGGGTCATCCAAGGAACATTTCTACAAAATTATTTGAAAATCTGCCAACCAGTTTTGGAGAAGAAGATTTTTAAAGGTTTTTTCATTTCGTTGCCATGCAAACCAGAATTCTGGTGAGGTCAATGTGAGGATGCTTCCTGTGAAGTTTCATCCCAATTGACCCACTGGTTACCGAGGAGAAAAAGTTGCAGACGGACAAAAGGCCATCACAATAACTCACCTTGAGCACTTTGTGCACAGGTGAGCTAAAAACAAGATGGCCATAATGGCCTTAGATCGCTCACCTGGGTTATGTAATGAGATTTCTAATGCAAAATACATGACAACGTCTCAAACGGCTGGAATGAAAAAATGCAGTGTCCAGAGTGTATAAAAGATGTTCCTTCAGTTTGGCCTAGTAACCTTATTTTAAAGTCAATATAACATATATTCAAACTTGATTTAGATATCATTAAAACAAACATTCTAATAAAATGTCAAGCTGCTGAAGCAAAAAATGCGGCCCTCAAGATTTATATTAAATTTGGGTTTGTGACCTAGTTTTTAACCGTACATAACCAATATTCAAACTTGGCCTACATATGATTAAGACAAACCTTACGACTATATTCAATATTTTCAAGTTAAAAATGCGGTCTGATCCAGAGTGTTAACAAAGTTTCTTTTAATTTGACCTTGTTACCTAGTTTTTTTATCTCTTACAGCCCAATTTCGAACTAATCCATGTTTTGATGGATATGATCATTCTGATAAGATTTCATGAAGATAAGATGCAAAATGTGGCCTGTCGAGCATTAACAAGTAAATTGTTTACGACGCACGACAAACAAAATGTGATCACAATAACTCGCCTTCAGCACTTCGTGGTCAGGTGAGCTAAAAATAAATATGGAAAAGTTCTATAAATGTAAAGTATGATTATTGAAACATTGTGAGCAATTTCACATTTTGCCAGAATGTTTTCAAAATGCATATACAAGTAGGAAACAGTTAAAACACATTTAGGCAAGGGATAACACTTTCCCAAATACAACAAATCTGTGGCAGACAGCTTTGAAAATATCTACTCAAAAATAAGGATAATCTCCTTTTTTTTTGAGCAATATCTCCTTTTGTCACATTGTCTGCAAATGTTGTCTGAAAGCGTCTTTATGAAGAAAATGGTTAATATTCATGAGAATTTCAGAAAAATAGATGAACAAAACAAACACTTGGCGATCTCGATGGCTCACTAAAGATACATTGTTCTTCTGAATGGCTCACTTTAACCCTTTACCTCATAAAGACGCTTTCTGACGCCTCTGCAGCAAACACCTTTTTGAAAACATAGTGACAAAAGAAGAAATTGCTCAAAACATGCAAATTCTCCTTTTGCCACAATGTTTTCCACTTTTAGTCATAGGTTATCCCTTCAATTAAAGAGATTTTCTAAGTTTTGACAAAGTATGACAAAGTCTTCTGCTGCAGAATTGTAGTATGAGGGAAAGGGTTAAATACATTGTTCTATGTTCAATCATTTTCAAGATGTCTTAACAAAATGAACCCTTTCCCACATACACTCCTCTGCAGCAGACAACTTTTGAAAACATTTTGGCAAAAGACCAAATTGATCATGATGAGCACATTCACCTTTTGCCTCAATGTTTTAACTTTATTTTATAACTGTTCTTTTTGTAAACAAGAGGGCCATGATGGCCCTGGATCGCTCACCTGAGTTATGTCATTAGATTTTTTTATGCCAACCATAATAACTCATTTTACGGTAAGGTAAGCCAATACAAGAGGCCCAAGAGGCAAAAAACCAAAACCCTATATTGAGTGTCTTTTGTCAATTAATATGACTAAGAAGTTCACTAAAGAATTTGTTACGTACCAGTTCGTATTTAATAATAAGATTTTTAAGTTTTTCCAGGTGGCTAATTTTGACCCCAGGGGTATAATTTGAACAATCTTGGTAGAAGACCAGTAGACAATGCTACACATTAAATATCTAAGATCTAGGCCTTCCAGAGAAAAAGTTTTTACAATTTGAACAATCTTTGTAGAAGACCACTAGACAATGATACCTACCAAATATCGAAGCTCTAGGCCTTTGATTTTAAACAAAAAAAACATGGAAAAAATTTCTTTGAACAAATTAGAAAGAGGATCACCCAATGATCATTCCTACCAAGTTTAGTTAAAATCCATACATGGTTCATCTACAAAATTATTTGGAAATTGGTCAACGAGTTCGCGAGAGGAACTTTTTTAAGTTTTTTCTTTTAGTTGCCATGAAACCAGAATTATGCATGGATCAAAATAAACTAGAACTATCACTGAATGTGATTAATACCCCCGAACGCCGCCCTGATAGGAAAGGTTGTGAAATATTTAGAAACCCCACCTTAAAAGGACAATGTTATGGATCGGGTTATTCTTGTTTTGTTCATTTTTGGATAACAAAGGGCAATAACTCTGTAATTATGTAAATTAGAGTTATGGTTCTTGTACACTGCACTTCCTCTGATTATGCTCTACCGTTGTATGTAGTTTTATTAGATTCCATCTGTTAGTTATTAAATAATTCTCCGGACAAGAAAAAGTAACAAAGGGCAATAACTCTGTAATTATGTAAATAAGAGTTATGGTTCTTGTACACTGCACTTCCTCTCATTATGCTCTACCATTGTATGCAGTTTTATTAGATTCCACCGGTTAGTTATTAAGTAATTCTCTGGACAAGAAAAAGTAACAAAGGGCAATAACTCTGTATTTAGGTAAAATAGAGTTATGGTTCTTGTACACCGCACTTCCTCTCAATGTGTTGTATCATCCTATGAAGTTTTATTAAATTCCAACAATTAGTTTTAAAGTTATGCTCCGGACAAGACTACGAACAAGAAAAAGTAACAAAGGGCAATAACTCTGTAAAGTAGAGTTATGGTTCTTGTACACTGCACTCCTCTGATTATGCTCTACCATTGTATGTAGGTTTATTAGATTCCATCTGTTAGTTATTAGGTAATTTTCCGGACAAGAAAAAGTAACAAAGGGCAATAACTCTGTATTTAGGTAAAATAGAGTTATTGTTCCTGTACACCGCACTTCCTCTCAATGTGTTGTATCATCCTATGAAGTTTTATTAAATTCCAACAATTAGTTTTTAAGTTATGCTCCGGACAAGACTCTACGAACAAGAAAAAGTAACAAAGGGCAATAACTCTGTAATTATGTAAATTAGAGTTATGGTTCGTGTACACTGCACTTCCTCTCATTATGCTCTACCATTGTATGCAGTTTTATTAGATTCCATCTGTTAGTAATTAAGTAATTCTCCGGACAAGAAAAAGTAACAAAGGGCAATAACTCTGTATTTAGGTAAAATAGAGTTATGGTTCCTGTACACCGCACTTCCTCTCAATGTGTTGTATCATCCTATGAAGTTTTATTAAATTCCAACAATTAGTTTTAAAGTTATGCTCCGGACAAGACTCTACGAACAAGAAAAAGTAACAAAGGGCAATAACTCTGTAATTATGTAAATTAGAGTTATGGTTCGTGTACACTGCACTTCCTCTGATTATGCTCTACCATTGTATGCAGTCTTATTAGATTCCATCTGTTAGTTATTAAGTAATTCTCCGGACAAGAAAAAGTAACAAAGGGCAATAACTCTGTATTTAGATAAAATAGAGTTATGGTTCTTGTACACCGCACTTCCTCTCAATGTGTTGTATCATCCTATGAAGTTTTATTAAATTCCAACAATTAGTTTTAAAGTTATGCTCCGGACAAGACTCAACGAACAAGAAAAAGTAACAAAGGGCAATAACTCTGTAATTATGTAAAGTAGAGTTATGGTTCTTGTACACTGCACTTCCTCTGATTATGCTCTACCATTGTATGTAGTTTTATTAGATTCCATCTGTTAGTTATTCAGTAATTTTCCGGACAAGAAAAAGTAACAAAGGGCAATAACTCTGTATTTAGGTAAAATAGAGTTATGGTTCCTGTACACCGCACTTCCTCTCAATGTGTTGTATCATCCTATGATGTTTTATTAAATTCCAACAATTAGTTATAAAGTTATGCTCCGGACAAGACTCTATGAACAAGAAAAAGTAACAAAGGGCAATAACTCTGTAATTATGTAAATTAGAGTTATGGTTTTTGTACACTGCACTTCCTCACATTATGCTCTACCATTGTATGTAGTTTTATTAGATTCCATCTGTTAGTTATTAAGTAATTCTCCGGACAAGAAAAAGTAACAAAGGGCAATAACTCTGTATTTAGATAAAATAGAGTTATGGTTCCTGTACACCACACTTCATCTCAATGTGTTGTATCATCCTATGAAGTTTTATTAAATTTCAACAATTTGTTTTAAAGTTATGCTCCGGACAAGACTCTACGAATAAGAAAAAGTAACAAAGGGCAATAACTCTGTAATTATGTAAATTAGAGTTATGGTTCTTGTATACTGCACTTCCGCTGATTATGCTCTACCATTGTATGTAGTTTTATTAGATTCCATCTGTTAGTTATTAAGTAATTCTCCGGACAAGAAAAAGTAACAAAGGGCAATAACTCTGTATTTAGGTAAAATAGAGTTATGGTTCCTGTACACCGCACTTCCTCTCAATGTGTTGTATCATCCTATGAAGTTTTATTAAATTCCAACAATTAGTTTTAAAGTTATGCTCCGGACAAGGAAAATCGCAACGGACCGACCGACCGACCGACCGACCGACCGACCGACCGACCGACCAACCACAGGGTGACTCCAATATACCCCCTCTAAACTTCGTTTATCGGGGGTATAATAACAAAATAAAATAAAACAACAAAAATAACAGAAAACATAAAATTAATAATTAAATCACATAATGACCCTGAACATTGGGGATAAATAATGTACAACATTCAATAATGATAAATAGTCATTTCAAATGGAAAAGAAAATGAATTTGATGAAAATATCTGGCATGAAAAGCATCTGTATTTGCAGGCAGTCTTATGAAAACAAGATGATCATCAGGCCTTCGATCGCTCACCAAAGACAAGATCAATATTTACAGGACATTAAATTATTCTGTTGAATGCAAATTAAAGCCTTTCCTCTTCAGTGAATATGCATTTTTAAGTGCAACATGTCCTAACCCCGAGGGTCAATTTATTTTACTTACAACAACGCCAACACTCATCTGCTCAGAGTTCTGAGACTTGTTATAGACATGCGTATTGTTCTTTTGAACATGTGTACCAAACTTCATTTGAAAATGATGAACTGTTGAGTTATGAGACTTGTTATAGACATGCGTATTGTTCTTTTGAACATGTGTACCAAATTTCATTTGAAAATGATGAACGGTTTGAGTTATGAGATAAGTTTAATGTTGTGTGACGACACGGACGACGACAACGCCAAGGAAATCACAATACCCTGACTTTTCAATCTTCGACGAGCTAACAACAAGAGCCATCAATGATCATTGAATGTAATGAATAACCAAAGAAAGTCGCTGCAGGTGCCCTTTCCTTTAAGTTCTCACACCATTGAAGTAGCCTCAAGGGAAAGGTGCACTAGCTTTAGAAGCTGCCAATAAAATTTCATTGAATTCCATCCATTGATTGCTGAGAAAAACAAGATGTGTTTGTGAAACACTGATGCCCCCCAATGGCAACATCTAGGTCAAAGGTCAAGGTCGCCAGGTCAAAAATGTTGGTACTGACAGAAAGGTCATGTCACAAGGAAAACACATGTGAAATATGGTAGCCGTACCTGTTATAGTTCAAAAGTAGTGGTCAAGGTTAAAGTTTTTTTCGAGAATGGCAACATCTAGGTCAAAGGTCAAGGTGAAAATTTTTGGTACTGACAGAAAGGTCATGTCACAAGGTTTCCACATGTGAAATATGGTAGCCTTACCTGTTATGGTTCAAAAGTAGTGGGGAAGGTTAAAAAAAAAATTGAGAATGGCAACATCTAGGTCAAAGGTCAAGGTCGCAAGGTAAAAAATGTTGGTACTGACAGAAAGGTCATGTCACAAGGAATACACATGTGAAATATGGTAGCCGTACCTGTTATGGTTCAAAAGTAATGGCCAAGGTTAAAGTTTTTTTCGAGAATGGCAACATCTAGGTCAAAGGTGGTCAAGGTCGCAAGGTCAAAAATGTTGGTACTGACAGAAAGGTCATGCCACAAGGAATACACATGTGAAATATGGTAGCCGTACCTGTTATGGTTCAAAAGTAATGGCCAAGGTTAAAGTTTTTTTTCGAGAATGGCAACATCTAGGTCAAAGGTCAAGGTCGCAAGGTCAAACATTTTGGTACTGACAGAAAGGTTATGTCACAAGGAATACACATGTGAAATATGGTAGCCGTACCTGTTATGGTTCAAAAGTAGTGGTCAAGGTTAAAGTTTTTTTTGTGCAGACAGACAGACAGAAATCCCCGACGCTAACCACTCGACCACAGCGGATTCCTGAGAAAAAGTGGAATGTTGGTTTATGACACTATGTTTACTAATCAAGAGGACAATTTATACAAGATATCAGGGAAACCAATGGATTTTATTTTCAAATCGGGCCTATATACTTTTTCAATATATGGAAACAAGCCCCTCACTCTGGCGGCCATGTTACAAATCTAAATATTTCAACAATTTTGGAAGAATGTCACCCAAGGAACATTTGCGCTATTTTTTTTTTCCAAATCTGGCCAGTACTTTTGTACAAGAAGTTTTAACTCTATATACATACAATGAAAACAAGCGCCGCCCCCTGGCGGCCATGTTTTTCATCGGATCAGGATAATTTCAACAATCTTGGTAGAGGGTCCTCAAGGAACATTATGTCAAATTATTTTCAAATCAGGCCAGTACCTTTGCACAAGAAGAATTCGTTTATTTGTTTACTATACAACAATATGGGAGCAAGAAAAATCTTGGTAGAGGGTCACCAAAGGAACATTTGTGACAAATAACTTTCAAAATCTGGCAAGAAGATTATTAAAGTTAACATTTTCCATTTTTCTGATACCGCGGCAGCCGAAGTTCCGCATGGAAATAATTTTTTTGGAAATCTTTCAGGGAGGTAGTACTAAAAATCATTCATGTGAAATTATTCTGAATTTAGTTCATTGCTTTAGGAGGAGATGTTTGCAGGAAAATGTGAACAGACAGACTGATGACGACAACAACAGACTATGATCACAATCACTCACCCTGCACTTTGTGCTCAGAAGAGCTAACAACAGCGTGTACCATCTGCTGATGGCGTCAATAATGACACAAGTCAACTGTACGTCAGTTCTTAAACACATTATTATGGCTAATCAAACAGAAGAAATAAGTCATACCGTCACATTCTTATGGCTAATCAAACAGAAGAAATCAGTCATAACGTGACATTCTTATGGCTAATTAAACAGAAGAAATCACTCATACCATCACCTTCTTATTGCTTATTAAACAGAAGAAATCACTCATACCATCACATTTGTATGGCTAATTAAACAGAAGAAATCATACTGTCACATTCTTATTGCTAATTAAACAAAATAAATCACTCATACCATCACATTCTTATGGCTAATTAAACAGAAGAAATCACTCAAACCGTCTCACTCGTCCTATGTTTAGTTTATCCATCTTCAGCTGTTAAACACATGGTTCTGAAACATCAAAATGGACATTTGAACACGAGACTCACTTAAGCTAAGCTCTCTTATGTTAAGTTGTTCCATCTTCAGCTGATAAAGACCCGATTACTGGACTTCAGATTTTCAAACACATTTTAACCCTTTCCCACAGACATTTGCTCACGCCTTTGCAGCAGATGAATTCTGAAAACATTGTGGCCAAAGAAGAATTGGCCCATACTTTTCACTAATATATTTTTTCATAATTTGGCCAAGTCCTTTCCAAAATCATCTGCTGCAGAATTGTTATATGTGGGAAAGGGTAACTGGCTAATTAAACACTAGAATAGCTCATCCTCTCTTCTGTACTGAATATTCTTACTCCGCTGTTAAACATCACAATCTTGTGTATAGTTTGTTCCGTGGTTTATTTATGTTCAGCTGTTAAACACGGGAATAACATTGCATGTTTATTATTAAACATTACAATCATTTGAATATATTTGTTTCGATGTTTATTCATGTTCAAGCTGTTAAACACAGCATCATCCAGTGTTCATTAATTAAACATTACAAAATATTGAGTGCTTATTAGTCAAACAATAACAGTGGTTCAAGTTTAATATATTTTCAGCTGCTAAAGAAAGGAAAAACATCGAATTTATCCATCTTCATGTATTAAACATGGGAATGACATCTAGTTCCATCTCCTGATGTAGTCTGTAATGATGGTTTATTATCGTACGCCAGTAAATCGAGACAAAGCTACAACATCCACATTTGTACTTCTTCCTACTGACCTCTGTGAACAATAAACATGATAATTAATCCCAATCCCCACATAAACATGCTTTTTAACGCAGAAGACTTTTGAAAACATAACGGCCAAAGGAGAAATCGATCATAATGAGCAATTTCTCCATTGGCAAAATTTAATGCCCACCACAATGTTTACAACTTTATTCATAGATTGTTCTTTCATTTATAGTGAGTTTCCATATTTTCAACCAGATGTTTTGGGAGTCGTCTGCTGCAGATGTGTTGTATGTCTTATCAGAATATACATAAGTTGAGAGAATCATCCAATAAGCTTATATGTGAATAACATGTGAATGGTGGAGATATTGATCAGACTGTGGATCATCAGTTACCAAAGGAAAACTTGTACCTTTTCCAATGCATAAGCATATTTACATCTATAATATTCCTGGGCTATGTTGCTGTTTAATTAACCCTTTCCTACCTGCAGACACATTTTGACGCAATAGCAGCAGACGATTTTTGAAAGCATTGTGGCCAAAAGTGAAATTGCTCATCAACTTTATTTAACAATTAAGCTATCTGTTATGGAGATTTTTCAGGCTTTTAATTGTCACTATGTCTTCAAAGTCTTCTGGTGCAGATTGGATGTATGTGGGAAAGGATTATAAGAACACAGACTTTGTCCAAACCAAAAAACAAAGTGAAATAAATCATAAGTATGGGGCAGTGATCAGTCTGCTTTAATCCTTTGCCTCATATACACACTTTCTGACGCCTCTGCAGCAAACAACTTTTTGAAAACAGTAGCAATTTCTCCTTTTGACACAATGTTTTCCACTTTTAGTCATAGGTTATCCATTCAATTATAGAAATTTTCTATTTTTTGACAAAATATGTTCAAAGTCGTATGCTGCAGAATTGTCGTATCAGGGAAAGGGTTAATGGTGAATCATTTCCATCATGGCATTTCCTTTGGAAACTATTAGCACTACCATTGCATCAATCATAATGCTATCCCTTCAACCCTGAGCACCAAGGAGGAAAGCCTATCATTTTTAAAGCCTTTGGTACGATATGACCGGGGATCAAAGCCTTTGTCACTGTTACCCTGCAACTATTTTTGTACAGGGAAATAAACAAGAGGGCCATGAGGCCCTGGAATCGCTCACCTGAGAATGGGCTATTTAAGACTTAACTCTTTCAGCGCCAATGGCAATATCATCAATTTCTGACAAAATTTCAAGCTGCTCAAGTCAAAAATGTGATCTCTATAGTGTTAACTAAATTGTTCTACAATTTGGCCTAATGACTTAGTTGTTGACCTGACCTGACCCATATTCGATCAAGACAAATATTCTGACAATGTTTCAACATGGTCAAGCCAAAAATGCTGTTAACAAGATTGTTCTTCAATTTTACCTAGTGACCTAGTTTTTGACATGACCTATATACAACTTGGCCTAGATATCACTAAGACAAACATTCTGACAAAGTTTCAACACTCTCAAGCCAAAAATGTGGCTTCCAGTGTTAACAAGATTTTCCTTAAATTTGGCCTAGTGACCTAGTTTTTGACAGGACATGACCCATATTCGAACTTGGCCTATATATCATCAGGACAAACTTTCTGATAAAGTTTCAACATGCTCAAGCTTAAAATGTGGCTTCAAGAGTGTTAACAAGATTTCCCTTCAATTTGGCCTAGTGACCTAGTTTTTGATCCAATATGACCCATTTTCGAACTTGACCTAGATATTATTAAGACAAACATTGACAAAATTTCAAACTGCTGAAGCAAAAAAATTGAGACCGCTAGAGTGTTAATAAGATTTTACTACAATTTGACCTAGTGACCTAGTTTTTGATCCGACATGACCTATATTCGAACTTGGCCTAGATATCACTAAAAACAAATATTCTGACAAAGTTTCAACATGCGGTGTTAACAAGATATCTTTTTCATTAAATTTGATCTAGTGACCTAGTTTGTGACCCCAAATGACACAGTTTCGAACTTGGCCTAGATTTGATAGAGATGTATGTCCTGATAAACTTTCATGATGATTGGATGCAAAATGTTGCCTCTAGAGTGTTAACAAGCAAATGTTGACGACAGACAACGAACGCCAGATGCCGGACAAAAGGTGATCACAATAACTCACCTTGAGCACAAAGTGCTCTGGTGAGCTAAAAACTGTCACTAAAGCCGACTATATGCCCCCTGCAAAAGGAGGAAACACCAGTCCTGCAAATCTACAATTTCTTATTATCATAGGTACCAAGTGTCCTTTTCCGCGTAATAGTGCTTTGTAATGCCTCTGCAGCGGAAGACTTTTTGAAAACACTGTAATAAAAGGGGAAATTGCTCATCATATGAGCAATTTCTTCTTTTGTCACAATGTTATATATAGTTATTCCAACTTTTTACTTTTATGTTTCCAAAGTTGTCTGCTGCAGATTTGTATTATGTGGGAATCTGTTTGTTTTGATAACTCTTAAAACATAGAGGTAAAAATATTTTCTAGAAATGAAAAGTGTAATTATAAAATTGAAGTTAAGAAAATTAGGGTAAAAGAAACGACTAATCATGAGCAAATTCTCCTCTTGCTACAATCTTTTCAAAAGTCCTCTGCTGCAAATTTATGACAAGAGGGTTAAGAGGGCAATGATGACCATGGAACACTCATCTCCGTTTTTCCAACCACATAGTCACAGCAACTCATTTTGCAATCAGGTAAGCTATTACTAGTGTTGACAAGATTTCCTCTCAATTTAGCCTAGTGAGCTTGTTATCCAACATATCTCAATAATTCTGATAAGCCTGGTCGAGGGTCACATAAGGAACATTTGTACAAAATTGTTTTCAAATCAGGTCAGTACTTTAGGACAAGATAATTTTTTAAAGCTTTCACTATTTATACATATAAGGAAAACAAGCTCTGCCCCCTGGCGGCCTTGTCTTTCAATGAAAGAGGATAATTTGTACAATATGGTAGAGGTTCTTATTTATTTATTCATTTATTGGGGTTTTTGGTAGAGGTTCAGCCAAGGAACATTTTCAAATCTGGCCTGTACTTTTGGACAAGATGATTTTTAAAGCTTTCAGTATAAATACATCATAACATGTAAGGAAAAGAAGCTCCTTCCCTGGTGGCCATGTTTTCAACGCAACGGAATAATTTGAACAATGTTGGTCGAGGTTCACAGAAGAAAACATAAGAGCAAAATTATATTGAAAGTGGGCTAGAAGGAAGATCTTTTAAGTTTTGGTTAATTTCCCCATTTTTGTTGCCGTGGCAACCATAGTTCTTAATGGAATTTAAATCTATGAACAATTTTGAAAGAGGGCCACCAAAGGAACATTCCTGTGAAATTTGGTTGAAATTGGTCTTGTGGTTAAGGAGCAGATGATGTTTAAAGCTAAAAGTTAACGACGGACTACAGACGACGACGGACAGAGAGTGATCAGAATAGCTCATAGGTGATCTTAAAATTGTGGCAAAATAAATGTTGTCACACTAATTCCAATGCTATTAAACAAGAGCATCACTGACAATACAAATCCCCTCACAGTGTCAGGGTACAGATGTAAGATAGTCACTGGGACTATGACCTAGGTCAGTCCAAGATTTTACACTTTACCTTATATAATCCTTTTGCAAGCATCATTGAACTTATATTATAGTAGACATTAGAGGTAAAACTGATCAAATTAAGTTATTTCTCCCTTTTCAATAAAGTTAATATTAAATACAAACAACAACAACACATGTTTTTAACATTTGTGCAGTTAAGCCTCCATCAGGTCATTATTCAATGAATTTAATGAAAACTAGAAATATCACTGAAGGTGATGAATACCCCCAGCTGGTGCCTGACAATATACATATTTATTCTATACCTAATTTATACGTCCAATCGTAGACGCTCATTCGAATCATGTGACCGTACAATATATTTCCGTATCGGGACGCACGCGCGTACAAAATAACCTGTATTCTTTTCGTATTGTACGATTCACAGGTCCCATGTTAAACCTATGATAAAGACCGAAGCGCGTGAAAAGGTTCCGAATGAAAGTCTGAATCGACAGGCGCTCTAGATAAAGCGTTACGATAAAGCTCCTGTTGTCACCGGATCATTATTGTCGTTTGCAAACAAGGAGTAACACTGAAACTAAAATGTTATCCGATTCTGAAATAGATGACTTTGTAATTGAACAGAAACCAAAAAACACTGTGAAAAAAACTAAAAGTGATGTAGGAATATTCAAAAGGTGGTTAGCGCAGGCCGTGCCGACAGAAACAAGGGAACTGGAAGAAATAAGTGCTGTTCAACTTAACAGTTATATCCGGAGTTTTTACTTGACAGTAAATATATATATATACAAAATATATTTTGGGGAAAAAGTCGAGGTATAGAATAAAAAGATCATTTAACAGTGTTCTGTACAATACGGAATATATTTGGACTCGTACACAGCTTGGAAAATCATATTGGACTCGCCTAGCGGCTCGTCCAATATGATTTTCCAAGCTGTGTACTCGTCCAAATATATATCCGTATTGTACAGAACACTGTTAAATAACCTATAAGTATGAGAAATTCAAGGGGCCATAACTCATTCAAAAATATTTCCAGTGCAACACGCCGACAATATGCATAACTAGGCTGGGTATCAATCATTTTTGTGAAGTTATATTGAATTCTGACCAAGGGTTGCTGAGAAATAGTGTTCACAAGAAATGTCCAGACCAACGGACCGACAAACCAACCGACCGACAAGCATGACTCCTATATAGCCCCCATATACTATGTATCTGGGGGTATAATAATCAGCTGCAGACTTGTTGTATGTAGGAAAGGGTTAATTACCTGGTTTTGGATCGACCATCACCCACTGTTTTCTCTGATGGACTTGTTTCTGATGAACATAGAGGTATGGCCTCTTAAATCGCCTTCCACACACTTTACATGGGTATTTACCCTCTGAATCCGGCTTTGCGTTTCTCGTTCCCGTCTTTACTGTTAGGCCAAGTTTCCTCTTCAATTGCCCTGTTATGAAGGTATAGCTTATAAGACATTTCTTTAACCCTTTCCCTCATATGACAATTCTGAGCAGATGACTTTAAACATATTTTTGTCAAAGAATGGAAAATCTTTTTTTTGAATGGATAACCTGTGACTAAAAGTGGAAAACATTGTGGCAAAAGGAGAAATTGCTCGTTTTGAGCAATTTCTTCTTTTGTCACTATGTTTTCAAAAAGCCGTCTGCTGCAGAGGCGTCAGAAAGCGTCTTTATGAGGGAAAGGGTTAACCCATTCCCAAAGAAAGCAGCAGCAGACGACTTTGAAAGTACCAAGTTATTAAATAGTGTTGAAATTGCCCATTATGATCAATATCTCAATTTGCCACAATGTTTTTTTTAAAGGTCATCTGCAGCAGAGGCATCAGAAAGTGTCTGTATGTGGGGTACAGTTCAAAGAAATATGAAACAAGAAACCGCTGAAGACGGTATGAAGATTGTCGGCAATTTGACCTTGAAAATCAACAAACCAAGGTCAAGGTCAAAGTAACCATAGAAATCAATAGAACTTGTTACTGGTTACCTTCAGGCAAAGTTTCAAGTTTGTAACCCTTTCCAGTGCTGAGATTTTGCCTCAACCTGAAACTTTAACCAAAATGTTGACGGACAGACGTACAGATGTACAGACAGACGGACATCGCCAATCTATAGACCGGTATTGCTAGAGCAATCCGGCCAAAAAGGAGAATATGGCTGCAGATATATTGCATGTTAAAAAGGATTATAGAAATGTCGTCTAGAACAAGAGGCCCAAAACGACCAGTATCGCTCCACTTCCATTAGACAAAAATTAAATCACCGAACAACCCTGCCCCCTGGTTGCCAAGTCTTTTGACCAATCACCATGGCTTGAAAGAATCTTGTAGAGTGTCACACAAGGAACATTTCTGCAAAATTATTTAAAAATCGGCCAAATAGTTTGGTAGGAGAAGATTTTTAAAGTTTTCAACTTTTCACTTAAGCCATAAAAGGCAAAATAGCCCCGCCCCATTTTCGAGCAATCAGCATGGCTTGATGTAATCTGATAGAGGGTCGGTCACTCTACGAACATTTTTTCTACATAATTTTTTGAAAATCGGTCCAACACTTTCGGAGGAGAAGATATTTTTAGTTTTCACTAATGAAGAATAATCCTCTTTCTCAGTCAAATAAGTTAATTTTGTTTACGCTGACATTGGATATGATAAAAGTATTGTAAAAAAGAGTGCACAAACTTGTGTTAGCAGTCAACTCTCTTAACCCTTTCCCTCATACAACAATTCTGCAGCAGACGACTTTGAACGTATTTTGTAAAAACATAGAAAATCTCCATAATTGAATGGATAACCTATAACAAAAAGTGGAAAACATTGTGGCAAAAGGAGAAATTTTGTGCAATTTCTTCTTTTGTCACTATGTTTTCAAAAAGCCGTCTGCTGCAGAGGCGTCAGAAAGCGTCTATATGAGGGAAAGGGTTAAGTAGCCAACTTATGTTATCAGCCACTTAAGATTTTTTGACTGCCCTGGGTGGCTGCCTAAAACAAGTTTGATCAATGAGTATATAATAGAACTGAATGTATGAATGTATATTGTTTTATGGCGCATCGACAGCTAAGGTCATTTAGCGCGCAATTAAATTTAATTATTCATGATCCCTGGGTAAACAAACTAGTACTAGGCTAGAAAATGTGCCTTGCCCAAGGGCACTCCACCATGACCGTAGTGCCGCGACTGGGGATCGAATCCGGGGAATAGAACTGAAAACATTGTGGCAAAAGGAGAAATTGCCCTTTTGTCACCATGTTTTCAAAAGATGACTGAAAATATCCTGGGAAAAATATGAAAACTGTGAATGAAAGTATAATTAAATGGAGTTGAAAACAATGTGACAAAAGGAGAAATTGCTCTTAATGACAATGTTTTCAAAGCTGTCAGCTGCAGATGGATAACTAGTAACCATGATGTTTCTACACATAATTTTCACACAAGGAAAAGATGGAAAAATTCATCACCCAAGTTCTCAGCTTTCGTTGGAGACATCAGATTGCTTGTAGGTTTATTCTCCCTTGGTCCATCTAGCAGTTCAGCATCCTCCGTCTTAGTTGGAGGTAGTTGGTCTGCATCAACATAGCTTGTATTTATTTCAGCGGTAATGGTTTTCGTGTTCATATTTATTTCAGCTGTAACGGTTTTCGTATTCATATTTATTTCAGCTGTAACGGTTTTCGTGTTCATATCCATTTCAACTGGTACCATTTTGTGAAGATTGTAATTATTCCTACTATTATTTCCAAAATCCACAGAAATGTTATCATTGGTGTCTTCTACGAAGGCCATACTCTTTTTGTAGTTTTCGTTACAAACACTATCATTGCTATCTTCAATGTTGGCTTCACTGAGAGATTGTTGAACGGTATCTTGTCCATTGCCATTTTTAATATTGGCTACACCAAGAGCTTGTTGGTTGGTTTTCTGTTCATTGTTATTACTATCATTAAATACGTCATTATATGTAACTGTTGCACTTGCTCTCCTACGTTTAGTTTGAATGGAATCCGAACAGTCTTTATTCAAACTAAAGCTTCTTTTCCTACATTTCGACGACTTATGACTGGTCAACAGCTCTTGGTTGGAAAACCTTTTCCCACAGTCACACCTGATCAAAACACTTTTCAAATTATCCATCGATTGAAAGTTACATTTGAATTTTTTCAGGTGAGAGTTCAACATTTTGTCATCGATGAGCAAAGTCCCACAAACACACTGGACCATATCCTGACGGTGATCTCGAACCTTGTGGTTTCGGAGAGTCACTGGGTTGGAGTACCGCTGGATATGGGACCGTTTGAAGTAGCATAGCGTACACAAGTTGGTCAGCCTGTGAATTCGGGACAAGTGTTTCATGAGGTCTGGTTTCCTACTGAAGCTGGTGTCACACACAAGACAGGAAAACAGTTCAATGTTTCTAACTTCAGGGTCAGTGGAACTGTAAGGTTTACCATTGTCATCGTTATTGTTGTTATCGTCTTTTCTGCCATCACCAAAACCATCTTTGTTACCTCTGTTCCTGGCTGGACCAGCATCATCTCTAACAGATTTTCTAATGTTATCATTGGACAATCCTTTCCCTTGTCGATCAGAGGTGTTTCTGTTGTCTGTACCAGCCCCATCTTCACATTCTCCAAGTAATAGTGGACTGTAATTGCCATGTGAAAATATCCCATTATCATCTGTTGCACTTATAATATCAACTCTACATATATCAGCAGTATCTGGTATGTTTTCAGGTGTATTGTTATTTACATCCGATTCATTGTCATTAGTGAACAAATCAGTAATATCTGTCCTGTATTCAGGCGTATTATCTATTTCATCATTCAATTCATCGTCATTTGTGAACAAATTGGTAATGTCTGGCATATGTTCTGGTCCCTCTTCCATTTGTTTCAACAGGTCGATGTTGGTATCCCAGGAGATATCCAACAGCTCATGGAAGTATTCTGGGTCATCAGGTCTTCCTGTCTCATTCACTATTTCTTCTCCCACTGCATCTTCAACTTCATTGGCAATAATATCGGTCTCTTTCAATTTACCATATTCCCTAATTTCTAGTAAATCTTGGCTCTCTGTTGTCTCCAATACCTTTTCTTTTTTCTTCCCATTTTCAATTCCTTGACTTTCTTTTGGCATCCCCATTTCTACTACTTTTTCTTCTTTCTTCTCATTTACAATTTCATGAAAGCCTATCTCAGTTTTGTTTAACTTATTATGTCCTTTGTTATCCATTGGAATAGTTTTATCATCCAAAGCATTTTCAATATCAATGACATAACCAGTCTTCTGAAATTCACCGGATTTCCTCTTTTCAAACACATCTATGGTTTCCTTTCCTTTAACAACTACCTTTGAACCTATGTTTTCCGATATTTTGTCCAGCAAAGGATACATATCAAACCTCTTAATTCTGACTGAAGCTAAATCTGACGATGAGCCAAACTCACTGCATACAAAAGAATGTTGCTGACCGTAATTTGTGATCCCTGTGCAAATGTTCCCATATTCTACAACTTTAAATCTTTCATCTGAATTGCCGTCTCTTTTTTCCTTGTTCAATTCTCTGATGCTCCTTTTAAAACTACTTAACCCTGTGTCGTCGGTCTCTACCGAGCTATTTACTGACAAAACCTTTGACGGCATGGACGTAGCGTGATCAATTCCAAGTAAAGTATGCCATTGTCTCTTACTTTTGACAGATTTGAAAATAATATTACAAGTGTCACATCTAACTTGGGTTTTTGAACTGTGGGCCTCTAAATGGCGTTTTAAACAAAATCGTTGTTGAGCCTTATAGTTGCAGAATGGACACTGTAAATGCCGTATGGACTGTTCTTTTGATTGTGAAGCATAATTCACTGACTTGCCAACATTTGCTGCATTCGGGTTGTGGGTATTTTTTCTGAATGGCTTCAAAAATTTTCCCCTGTTTTTCAAACACTTTGAAGCATCACACCTTATCAAGTTTGCCTTTAGTTTTGAAGGTAATTGCCTTTTTCTACCTGTAAAAGATTAACAAGAATGTTAAAAAGAACACATTGATTGATTGATTGATGTTTAACGACATTTTTAACAATTTCTCAGTTATATCACGGTGGCCAGTTCACCTACTCATGTATTTCCTGGATTTCTCACACCAGTACTCCACACAACAATCTTCCCAAGCAACTGGCTGCTTTTCCACATAGACTTAGCCCATTGGTGGAAGACGAATGACGCATGTCTCATTGACTTTTGTCAATCGTCGGAAAGAAAGTTGGCCGAGCCGGGATTCGAACTCTCAACCTTTGGATTGACAGCCTGCGTCGCTACCGGGGCACGACTAAAAATAACACATGTCACCTGCCAATAAGACTATGAATGAAAGTGTGGAAGACAGTGGTGTAGTGGTAGAGCATTAGCCTCTTGTGCCAAAAGTCCTTGGTTCGAAACTCTTGATCAGCTGGTTCTGCCTGTGGGTTTTTTCCAGGAAGCAGCTTGAATAATTTAAGTTGCTAGCTTGTACTGTAAAACAAGAGGGCCATGAGGGCCTCGATCGCTCACCTGAGACTGTGCTACTAAGGGAAGCCATGTTTTTAATGGATTATATCATCGAAATAACTTGAACAATCTAATAAAAGGGTCACCCAGGAACATTTCAGAAACAAGAGGGCCATGATGGCCCTAGATCGCTCACCCGATTTTTTTTTCTTTCTCTTTAGCTATATAAGCCCCGCCCCCTGGCAGCCATAGTTTCCGACCAATCAATTTGGCTTGAAGGAATCTGATAGAGGGTCACCCTAGAAACATTTCTACAAAAAATCTTGAAAATCGGTCTGACACTTTTGGAGAAGAAGATTTTTTAAGTTTTCACTATAGCCATATAATGCAAAATAGCCCTGCCCACTGGCGGACATGTTTTTCAACCAATCAACATGGCTTGAAGGAATCTGATAGTGGGTCACTTAAAGAACATTTCTAAAAAATTATTTGAAAATCGGCCTGACACTTTCGGAGGAGAAGACTTTTTAAGTTTTCACTATAGCCATATGGGGATCCCAAATATTTGAAGGAAATCTGGTGAGGTCATTGAGAGGATGCTTTCTGTGAAGTTTCATCCCAATTGACCCACTGGTTACTGAGGAGAAGAAGTTGACGGACGACGGACAAAAGGCGATCACAATAACTCACCTTGAGCAAAGCTCATGTGAGCTAAAAAGGGCCATAACATTCATAATATGCAGGATACGACGGACAAAAGGCGATCACAATAACACCTTGAGCAAAGCTCATGTGAGCTAAAAAGGGCCATAACTTTCATAATATGCAGGATAGAGTTATCTAACTTGATAATCTAAATAGGTGTGATAGTTCAATAGGGTTGTAGAAAGTTTAAATGCATGCAAAATTTTAACCAAGGTGTGATGCGGACGCCGACGCCAGGGTGAGTAGTTTATTTATTTATTGGGGTTTTAAGCCGCTTTCAACATTATTTCAGTTATATCACGGCGACAGTTCACTTATTCATGATCCCTGGGTAAACAAACCAGTACTAGGCTAGAAAATGTGCCTTGCCCAACAGGTTTTTTTTTCCTTATATAAAAGGGGCCGTTTAACGGCCCCTTCCCCCCGGAAAATAAGCATAGTTTTTCCCCTAAAAATATAAATTCCCCTCGGATTTTTTTTCATATATAAATTAACTTTTGAACATTAGCTTAAATCTCATTTATCTTTCCACAATGAACAGAATACAATTTGACTCGAGGTGTAGGCTTGGTGCTGAAATACTTGATATTTTGATGAGAATTAAAGTTGCTGATGTTGCCCTTAGAGAATATGACCCAAAAACTGCTGTGACAAGATGGATGTTGTCTTGACTAATTCAGAAAAGACCCCATACTTTGCCATATGGAGCCAGAAATTGAAACACAGTTTCTAGACTATGTTGTATATCTGACAGTCTCAGCAGCTTCTTTTCACAGCATGTTTTGGACCATGTTTACATTACATTCATGATTGACCATAACAGTGTATTGCACTATTGTAGTTCACATTGTGTTGCTTAAAGTTAAAGTTCTAATAAGTTGTTTTCTCATTTAGCAAGTAACAAAAAATAGCACTTGCGAAAAAATGCAAGTAGAAAATCCTGCTAATTTCGACCCTTGACAGTGGTATAGTTTAAGTGAACTGGATTATGACAATCTAGTGGAGGAGTTCAAGAACATGAAAAATAGACAGATGGCCTTGTAATGATAAAAGTTAAACATGCACATTATACTAGTTTACAATTTTTCCCCTTTTTTCTAAAACGCCGCGAAATTTTCCCCTTCTCAAAGGCCCCAGGCCCCTTCCCCTTTTTCAGAAAAAAAACCCTGCCCAAGGGCATTCCACCATGACCGAGGTGCCGCGACTGGGGATCGAACCCGGGACACCCGGTTTCGAAATCCCCGACGCTAACCACTCGACCACAGCGGATTCCTGCCAGGGTGAGTAGTATAGCACTTATATTCTTGGAATAGTCAAGCTAAAAAGCAGTAATTTCTAGACAATAATGCAAATAAATTGCTAACAAGGGGGCCATGATGGCCCTGGATCAACTGAATTATGCAATATGGTTGGGATTACTACCACAATAACTTTTGTTTATCCAACAACATGCCTAGAAGTAATCTTGTAGAGGGTCCCAAAAGGAACATTTCAGCAAAATTATTTAGAAATTGGCCAGATACTTTTGGAGAAAAGGATTTTTAAAGTGTTCAATACAAGAGGGCCATGATGGCCCTGGATCTCTCACCTGATTTTTTTTTTTTCACTCTAGCTATATAAGCCCTGCCCCCTGGCGGCCATAGTTTCAGACCAATCAACTTGGCTTTAAGGAATCTGATAGAGGGTAACCCTAGGAACATTTCTACAAAATTATTTAAAAGTCGGCCTGACACTTTCCAGTGTGGGGAAACAACTTTTTCACGTGACACACAAATGGTAACGTACACACAGGAAGTAGGACAAAAGAGCACACATCAGGCAAGTTATTTGCATATTTCTACGTTATTAACTCGCTCCCAAATTACAGACCTAGCCTACCAACTGCACCAATTCATAAGCTTTCCGAAAATGTGCATATTGTCTCTCAGAACGTTTTACTTTGAGAACATTCAAACAATATTTTCCAAAATTGGCATGCCAACGTACACACTCTTGACCAATTTGTTATAAAAACGTCCCAAAAACCGTAAGTGTTTTGAAGTGGCCTTCTCGATGTAAAAGAAGATTCTACTTCCAAAATTAGCATGCCAACGTACACACTCTTGACCAATTTGTTAAGAAAACGTCCCAAAAATCGTAAGTGTTTTGAAGTGGCCTTCTCGATGTAAAAGAAGATTCTACTCTTCTTAGATACTTTTAATTGCCAGATTTTAAAAGAAAACATCAAAACAAGTGGCACTGTAAAAATGTCAACGTGCACACTTGTGAAATGTTTTGTTATGTTATGTCAACGTACACATTTTTTTCATTTCATTGCCATGGAAACCAGAATTCTGCATGGATCCCAAAAATTTGAAGGAAATCTGGTGAGGTCATTGAGAGGATGCTTTCTGTGAATTTTCATCCCAATTGACCCACTGGTTACTGAGGAGAAGTTGACGCACGACGGACGATGCACAAAAGGCGATCACAATAACTCACCTTGAGCAAAGCTCAGGTGAGCTAATTACAAAACAAAAGCACCGCGTTGCGGCGTACGGCACAGACGCTCTACTGATAGGGAGAAAACAAAACAAACAAAAAAGCTGAGCTAAACAAACAAGAGGCCCAAGAGGGCCAGTATCGCTCCACGGCCATAAGGCAAAAATCAAATCTCCAAACAGCCCTGCCCCCTAGTGGCCATATTTTTTACCAACCACCATGGCTTAAAGGAATCTTGTAGAGTGTCACCCAAGGAATGTTTCTGCAAAATTATTTGAAAATCGGCCTGACACTTTCGGAGGAGAGGATATTTTAAGTTTTCACCATAGCCATATAAGGCAAAATAGTCCCACCCCATGGCGGCCATATTTTTCAACCAATCAACATGGCTTGAAGGAATCTGATAGAGGGTCACCCAAAGAACATTTCTACAAAATTATTTGAAAATCGGCCTGACACTTTCGGAGAAGATTTTTTAAGTTTACACTATAGCTATATAAGGCAAAATAGCCCCGACCCTGGCGGCCATGTTTTTCCACCAATCAACATTTCTTGAAGGAATCTAATAAAGGGTCACCCAAGGAACATTTCTACAAAATTATTTGAAAATCGGCCTGACACTTTCAGAGAAGAAGATTTTTTAAGTTTTCACTATTTTTTTCTTTTGGTTGCCATGGAAACCAGAATTATGGATGGATCAAAAAAAATTGAAGGAATTTAAGAGAGGACATTGAGAGGATGCTTCCTATGAAGTTTCAACCAAATTGGCCAAGTGGTTAGTGAGAAGAAGTCGTTTAAAGGAAAAAGTTAACGCACGCACGCCATAACATGAGCTAAAAACCTTAACCGGACAACCACGCCGCCGCCGCCAGAGTCATGACAATAGCTCTTGTTTTTTCAAAAGTCAAGCTAATAAGACAAAACTGCTCCCTGCTGGCCAGGTTTTTTAACTTATTAACATGGCTTGAAGGAATACAATAGAGGGGCACCCAAGGAACATTTCTACAAACTTATTTGGAAATCAGTCACACTTTCGGAGGTGAAGATTTTTTTATAGCTTTGACTCAATATGCACTCAAGACAGCCATGCCCCCTGGTGGCCATGTTTTTTTACCAATCAACATGGCTTGAAAGAATCTGATAAAGGTTCAGCCAAGGTTCATTTCTACAAAATTATTTGAAAATCAGCCTTACAATTTTAAGAGAAGTGTTTTTAAGTTTCCACTGTAGCCATATAAGGCCAAAAACCGCGCCCCTGTCGGCCATGTTTATGGACAAATCAACATGGCTTGAAGGAATCTTTAAATCGGCCAACCAGTTTAGGAACTATACAATGTACTGCAATGCAAAACACGTCAAGACAATTATTCTGAATGCAACCTCCACAGTTCTTACAATATTTTCCATCATTTGGCCTAGTGATCTTTATTTTTTTTACTTGATATGACCCATATTCCAACATGGACTAGATATCATCAAGACAGCATTCTGACGTTTCAACTTGCTCAAAGTAAAAATGCGGCCTCCGGAGTTTGAACCATATTTTCCTTTATTGACCTAGTTTCTGATCCAATATGACCCATATTCGAACTTGACCTAGATATAATTCAGACAAACATTCTGACCAAATTTCAAGCTGCTGAAGCAAAAAATGTGGCATCCAAAGTGTTCACAAGATTTTCCTTCAATTTGATCTAGTGACCTAGTTTTTGACCCAGCATGACCCATATTCGAACTTGGCCTACATATCATCAAGAAAAACATTCTGATAAAAGTTTCATCATGCTGAAATTTAAAATGCAGTATCCAGAGTGTTAACAAGATTACCCTTCAATTTGGCCTAGTGACCTAGTTTTCAACCCGGCATGACCCATATCCGAACTTGGCCTAGATATCATTTAGACAAACATTCTGACCAAATTTCAAGCTGCTGAAGCAAAAAATGCGGCTTCTACAGATATAACAAGATTTTCCCTTAATTTGGCCTTGTGACCTAGTTTCTGATCCAATATGATCCATATTTAAACTTGACCTAGATATCTTTAAGACAAACATTCTGACAAATTTCAAGCTGCTGAAGCAAAAAATGCGGCATCCAAAGTGTTAACAAGATTTTCCTTCAATTTGGCCTAGTGACCTAGTTTTTGACCCGGCATGACCCATATTCGAACTTGGCCTAGATATCATTCAGCTCAACATTCTGAACAAATTTCAAGTTGCTGCAGCAAGAAATGCGGCATCCAAAGTGTTAACAATATTTTCCTTCAATTTGACCTAGTGACCTAGTTTTTGACCCGGCATAACCCATATTCGAACTTGACCTAGATATTTTTAAGACAAACATTCTGACAAAATTTCAAACTGCTTAAGCAAAAACTGCGGCCTCTGGAGTGTTAACAAGATGTTCCTTCAATTTGACCTAGTGACCTACTTTTTGACCCGACATGACCCATGTTCAAACTTGACCTACATATCATTAAGACAAACATTCTGATAAAGTTTCAACATGCTCAAGTTGAAAATGTGGCCTCCAGAGTGTTAACAAGATTTCCCTTCAATTTGACCTAGTGACCTAGTTTTTGACCTCATATGGCCCAGTTTCGAACTTGTCCAAGATTTTATGGAGATGAACGTTCTGATAAACTTTCATGAAGATTGGATGCAGAATGTAGCCTGTAAGAGTGTTAACAAGCTCAAATGTTGACGACGCACGACTCACGACGGACGGACGCCGGACATAATGTGATCCCAAGAGCTCACCTTGCACTTCGTGCATAGGTGAGCTAAAAAACAAGATGTGTTTGTGAAACACTGATGCCCCCGAATGGTAAGATCTAGGTCAAAGATCAAGGTCGCCAGGTCAAAAATGTTGGTACTGACAGAAAGGTCATGTCACAATGAATACACATGTGAAATATGGTAGCCGTACCTGTCATGGTTCAAAAGTAGTGGTCAAGGTTAAAGTTTTTTTCGAGAATGGCAACATCTAGGTCAAAGGTCAAGGTGAAAAATGTTGGTACTGACAGAAAGGTCATGTCACAAGATATACACATGTAAAATATGGTAGCCGTACCTGTTATGGTTAAAAAATAGTTGTCAAGGTTAAAGGTTTTTTTCGAGAATGGCAACATCTAGGTCAAAGGTCAAGGTCGCAAGGTGAAAATTTTAGTACTGACAGAAAGGTCATGTCACAAGGTATACACATGTGAAATATGGTAGCCGTACCGGCTATGGTTCAAAAGAAGTTGTCAAGGTTAAAGTTTTTATCGAGAATGGCAACATCTAGGTCATAGGTCAAGGTCGCAAGGTGAAAGATTTTGGTACTGACAGAAAGGTCATGTCACAAGGTATACACATGTGAAATATGGTAGCCCTACCTGTTATGGTTCAGAAAGATTTTGGTACTGACAGAAAGGTCATGTCACAAGGTATACACATGTGAAATATGGTAGCCCTACCTGTTATGGTTCAAAAGTAGTGGGGAAGGTTAAAGTTTTTTTTGAGAATGGCAACATCTAGGTCAAAGGTCAAGGTCACAAGGTCAAAAATGTTGGAACTGACAGAAAGGTCGTGTAACAAGGAATACACATGTCAAATATGGTAGCCGTACCTGTTATGGTTCAAAAGTTCTTTTTGAGAATGGCAACATCTAGGTCAAAGGTCAAAAATGTTGGTACTGACAGAAAGGTCATGTCACAAGGAATACACATGTGAAATATGGTAGCCGTACCTGTTATGGTTCAAAAGTAATGGCCAAGGTTAAAGTTTTTTTCAAGAATGGCAATATCTAGGTCAAAGGTCAAGGTCGCAAGGTAAAAAATGTTGGTACTGACAGAAAGGTCATGTAACAAGGAAAACACATGTGAAATATGGTAGCTGTACCTGTTATGGTTCAAAAGTAATGGCCAAGGTTAAAGTTTTTTTCGAGGATGGCAACATCTAGGTCAAAGGTCAAGGTCGCAAGGTAAAAAATGTTGGTACTGACAGAAAGGTAATGTCACAAGGAATACACATGTGAAATATGGTAGCCGTACCTGTTATGGTTCAAAAGTAGTGGTCAAGGTTAAAGTTTTTTTCGTGCAGACAGGCCAAAAACTAGATGCCCTCCGAATCGGTGATTCCGGGGGCATAAAAATGATTTGGTTGCCATGGAAACCAGAATTCTGCATGGATTCCAACAATTTAAAGGAATTTTTGTGAAGTCATTCAGAGGATGAAGTTTCACCCCAATTGACCCACTGGTTACTGAGAAGATGTTGACGGCTGCACAATGGACGCCGGACATAGGGCGATCACAATAACTCCCCTTGAGCACTTCATGCTCAGGTGAGCTTACAAGAGGCCCAAGAGGGCCAGTATCCCTCCACTGCCATTAAACAAAAATTAAATCTCAAAACGGCCCCGCCCCCGGGTGACCATGTTTAAGACAAGTCACAATGGTTTGAAGAAGGAATCTAGTAGAAGTAGAGTGTCACCCAAGGAAATTTCTGCAAAATGATTTGAAAGAAGAAGTTTTCATTAAAACCAATTCAAGGTGAACAGCCCCTCTCCCCTGGCAGACATATTCCCAAAGAACATTTCTACAAAATTATTTGAAAGTTTCCACTATAGCCTTAATTATAAGGCAAAAAAAGCCCTGCCCCCTGGCTGCTATTTTATTCAACCAATCAACATGGCTTAAAGGAATCTGATTGAGGGTCTCCCAAGGAATATCTTAACAAAATAGTTTGAAAATTGGCATGACCTTTTTGGAGGAGAAGATTTTTTAAGTTTTCACTATCGCAATATAAAGCTTATAACCCCGCCCCATGGCGGCCATAGTTTTCGAGCAATCAACATGGCTTGAAGGAATCTGAAAGAGGGAACATTAAATTTTCTAAAATTATTTGAAAATCGGACCGACACTTTCAGAGGATAAGATTTAAGTTTTCACTTTAGCCATATAAGGCAAAATAGTCGCAACCTCTGGGGCCCATATTTTACAACCAATCAACATGGCTTGAATTAATCTGATAGAGGGTCATCAAAGAAACACTTCTACAAAATTATTTGGCCAACAAGTTAAGGAGGAGAAGAATTTTAAAGTTTATTCTTTCGGTTGCCATCGAAGCCAGAATTTTGAATGGATCCAAAAATTTGAATGAATTTAGGAGAAGATATTGAGAGGATTTTTCTTATGAGGTGTCATCCCAATTGGACAAGTGGTTAGGGGGGAGAAGTTGTTTGAAGCAAAAAGTTGACGCACGATAGACAATTCGCCATGACATAAGCTCGATTGGCTTTCAGCCAGCTAGTGGAGCTAAAAATGAAGGTTAAATTAGAAAAAAATGAAATCAATGTGGCAAAAGGGGAAATTGCTTGTCTCTGTAGATGTGTGCAATTGCTTATTCAAGCATTAATTATAGAAAATGTTTAAAATGGAAGTTTAAATTATAAAACGCATTTGAGGCTTAAAGTTAATATTTTAAACGGACAGATAGTGTTAAGAAAAGATCACCTTGAACCTACAGCTTAGCTGATCTAAGAAGTGTTAAAAAACCAACATTATGGACTCTGCATAATGTATCAATCCAAATCAACCTCCACAGTCCAAGCAGGCTTACCCGGGCCAACACATTCCGTCTCAGGGCGATAGAGGTAAAGAGTAATTAATGATTCCTAAAACAGAAATTCCACAGGAGGCGAAAAATGTCTGTTTGGGTTAGTCTGCGCGGCGTGCTTAGGCTGGTCCAGGTAATACTTTACACGGAGTCCAACAATGTTGGTTTTCTCATGGAACGGCTCATTGACTTACTCTGAACACAAACTCGATGACACTCGAAGCCTCTTGAAAACACTGAAGGAGGATAGCTACCAAAAATGAGCCCTTTCCTCCTACTTTTGCAATGTTTTTAATACGATCTTAAATAAGGGTGTTCAGAGAATCAAATGTGTCATCTGCTGATATGCCAGTAAGTAAAATTTTGAAAGCAGACGGAGGGAGAAGTGATCCCTCCAGTCTGTGTCTCCTTTCTCAGATTTTCCATGAAATTGTAAAGCAGACAACATTAAAATATCATATCAGTAATGTTTTGGTAACTTGTGTCTTTGTTTCAGATCATGCTTAACCCTTTTCCTCATACGACAATTCTGCAGCAGACGACTTTGAACATATTTTGTCAAAAAATAGAAAATCTCTATAATTGAATGGATAACCTATGACCAAAAGTGGAAAACATTGTGTCAAAAGAAGAAATTGCTTGTTTTGAGCAATTTCTTCTTTTGTCACTTTGTTTTCAAAGCTATCTGCTGCAGATTATTTGTATGTGGGAAAGGGTTAAGATATTCTAGATTGATTTCCATTTTTAGGGGAATAATTAGTAAATAAATAAGATAATTGCATGTACCTTTTCAATAACTTTTCTTCACAATTAGCACTTGCAGACACATTTTGACCAATTTGTAGCAGACAAATTTGAGATAATGAGCAATTTCTTATTTAGTCACTTGTTTTCAATCTTTACCAGTAATCATACTTTCACTAGTTTTGTTTAGATGTTATCAAAATCATCTTCAGTAAAGTAGTTGTAAGAATAGTTTTATTACCATGACATGTTGATGGCATCCTTCTCTTCTTCAAACCATCAGGAAGTTTTGCGTTTGTTGAACTGTTTACTATACAGGTTTTCCTATGCGTATAAATGTACGGAACAGAATACCATATTCTACAGTACACACAAACCTTCATCCTCGTACTTCTGCCTTGTTCAGGACTGTGGACCCTGTTGGAACCTGCATCGTTACACGTTTCTCCTTTAACTGTTGCTTGTTTCACTTCACTGTTACAGATGGTCCCACTGAATGTTGCTGTCACTGATCTTTGATCAGTTGTACATGTCAGATCAAGTTGTTGTCTTCCTGATGAAGACGTTTTCCTTGTTAGTTTTCTCAATTTTGCATTTTCTACTTTTCCCACAATAGGGCATCGTTCATCTGTAGTTACTGAATCATCCAGTGGAATAATTGTATTAATGTCGGATTGCCTGTTGCTATCAGTTACACTGTTCTTTTGGTTCAGTGATGATGAGGCTTTCTTGTTGCTATTGGTTATACTTTTATGCTGTTTAAGTGATGTCAGGCTTTGTTTGTGGCTATTGGTTACACTATCAAATTTTTTGTTGTCCTTGGTCATAAATTGTCGTGTCCCCATGGCTTGTTGATATTTGCTTTTAGCCTTGTTACCAAGCCGATTTTGTTTAACTAACACTTGCTTGTCCTTTTCAAAATTTACCAATTCATGTTGCAGATTATTTACACAAGTTTGTTCACTATCCTTGCTCAGTCCCGACCTTGTAATGTCATGGGAATTAAATAACCGCACTAGCTTGCTTCTAAATTTAGGAAGATCTCTCTTTCTTAAAGTCCCTTTATTCGTTTTCACAAAAGACTTTTTGAGTTGTTCAACCTCTCTTTCATATTGTGTTCTACTAACATTATATGCTTTGCTGTCAACATGATTATTAATCAAATTTGGGTCACAACTATTCCCATTTGTTAGTGATGGCTTGACTATTACTCTGGTTGGTGTTGGGATAGAGTGTGCTCCCCTTTTTGAACGATCCTGATTCTCAGTATTTCGTTGACAGCCCAACCTCTTCTTTGGCTGTGCATTGCAGTCTCCACCTTTTGTCTTTGATTTAAAAATGGAGTTTTTAAAAGGAATGTTATCTACAGTTTCCTCCGTTACATTCCATTTTTGTTTGTTTTGCCATCCAGATTGATATCTCGGGAAGTAGAATTCAAAAGGGGATGTGAATTTCTCCATCATTACCCTCTGACGTTTAGGATATCTTCTCTGTTCTGTTGTGGGTGGTTTCCTTATCAATCTATTGATTTTCATTTTTGCAGCCAAATTATTTTGTTTCAATTCAGTGGCTTGTAAGGAAAACTCATCTAAAGAATTACCTTTATTGCTTATATTTCTTAGAGGCAAGTCAGACATTTTGTGGATTTTACCATACTTTAAATTATTTTTGTATTTTCTCTTTTGTGCACAGAATAGTAGCTTCTTTTTCCTTTTTCTCTTTCTGTTACTTGAATGTGCATTATTTCTTGTCACAGCTAAAGCAGAAGTCAATTGTGCTATGCATCTTAAATCATTGAATTCTTCGTCAACATTTCTCCTGAAGTCTGCAGTTACCTTGCCATGCTCTGCTTTGTGATCTACCAGATTATCGTTTCGGCTATGCATCTCTGTGTTTTTCAGAATGTCTGTTATCCCATATTCTGCTGGAGGGTTTATGTCTTCAGACAATGAATTTTGAACTTTGTTACCATTTAAATTGGTATTAGATACTGCCACATTGTCAGCAGTGATGTTAATACTTGCGGCAATCTCATCCATGTCAGGCATTTCTTTGTCTCTTTCATTTATACCACATTGAGAGGGGTTGATGAAATCAAAATTATACTTTATTTGGTCCTTCCTTGGCTTCATCATGTTGGTAATCTCTTCCGCATATCCTCCAAAATGATCCGTAGGATTATATGTCAGTTTGTTTTTCTTCCTGTAATCTGTTCTATCAGCTTGTGAAGAATTACATACATGTCCACAGCTGGTTTTGAGGCCAAATTGATCAAAGTCTTCATTTGCAGGTACTTTCACTGCAGTGTAGTATTCACTCTCATCCTTTTCTTCACCTACACACTCTGTATATCCTGTGTTTCCGTTTGTTGTCGACATCTCAGCCTCATGACTAGATTTATATGCATCCCTGCAGATGAAACTCATCTCAACAGATTTTCTCACCGTTAACGACTTGTAAACACCATTTGTCTGCAGCTTTGTAAAGAGAGAGTTCAACAGTTCTAAATTTTCATCTACTTTATTTGTAGGCATCTCCAGGGTGAGTACAATTTGCGAGACTGTATTTGAACCAACTACTTCTGGTTTGGGCTCATTGGCTTCCGTTGATTTCTCATGACAATCAAGTCCACATGGGGTGTGCATTAAACCCTTGTGTATAGCATTCACATTATGGCCGAAATGGTGGTCACTTGAATGAAGCTCAGAAACACTTAACGAAGAAAAGGGCGATTTCTCTTTAGGCAACATACTTTGGGCAATGAATGTACTTGAGGCTTGGGATGGAAGAGTAATGCAGTTATTCAATGCTTCAGTTGGAAGATCACTGCACTTACTTGACATTCTGCATTTACTACAGATTTCAGCTGAACAAGCACTGTACGACCCAGAAATACCATTGTTTTTACAGATGCTGGCACTTTGATGTTCATTATATCTACTTGAAACCTTGGCCGGATGATCACTGGACTTTATTGAAGCCTCTGGTAGCTTTCCCTGGTAAGAACTTAGTTCATTTGATAAACCACCATTGTCTGGATTTGCAGCTTTCAGAGATTGGACATTGGACACAGCCGGATTGATGTCTGTTATTCGGTATTTATTGTGGTTTACATTGATACATGAATTGTCTTTCAAACATTCTCCATGTTGACAAGTTGGCGTCAGGTGATCCAATGGTGGGCCCTTTCTTGTTGGCTTATGCTTGGACGCATTTTTGTGAGTCAGACAATTTTCATGATTATAGGACTTTGAAATCTGACTTTTGTACACTTTAGTCTTGTTTCGATTATAAAATAAGGGTTTAACCCTGGATTCCACTTCACACGTGCCAACATTCCTCCGGGGAAATGTTTTGTCATTGGATGTACCCTCTGAAGGAAGCGTATTTGCACCAATCATATAAGGGATGGACGTAACCTCTGATTGGACATCTGAATTCATATCATAAAGACCACTGTTTGGGATATTCTGTCCAGTTTTATATAACTCTGTCTCTACAATACTATTCTGACCAAAAGAATAGCTCTTTACATTTTTGGAAACATTGAAATTTTCTTCCATCTTGACAGCATGTCAGTCTGTCACACTTTTACAATCTTGTTTCCATTCCTGTAATAAATAAATCATAAATAGTACTTTTGTTTGTTTGCAGGGAATTTTCAGTTATCCCTTTCGTACTTGCATTCTGACACATTTGCAACAGACGATGAGCAATTTCCCCTTTTGCAACAATGTTTTCAACTCTATTTAATGATTTAATTCTCATTTATGGGGATAATTCACATTTTTTGCCAAAATGTTTTCAAAGTCGTCTGCTGCATATTTGTTGTATGTAGGAAAGGGTTATGTGACCGGGTAAGTTACCAAAACTACTGGTCTATTTATTCTCAGCTAATTATCAATCAAGCGGTTGTGAGTTTGAACCCAAGCTCGACCATTCGTTCTGTTGTTTGACAAATGCGACAAGTGTCATTGGTCTTAATTCCACCAATGGGCTAACAGTTTGTGCGGAAAAGAAGCCAGTTGCTTGGAAAGACTGTCATGCGAAGTACTGGAGTGAGAAAACCAGGAAACACAAGGGTAGGTGAACTGGTTGCCCTGATATGACTAAACAAGAGGCAAACATTAAATCACTAAAGTCATATAAAACAAAACAGCCCCACCCTATAGCGGCCATGCAGGGTTTTCCATGACGCACAAATCCTGCGTCATTGACGCATTTTCAATTCAAATGACCCCAACAAATTATATCTGTGCGTCCATAGGGACGCAATGTCGGTAAATCGAAGTCCATTCTATAATCTCGGTTTTCCAAAAATCTATATTTAACTTAGTCCTTATCCTTTTAATCCACCTCTTAGAGGCCCGACGTTTAATAACTCACAATGTGGTCGATTTGAACCGAGGATAACCGAAATATGGTATTGTGGGTATTGTTGATCAAGTACACCAAAATGGATATTAAACGGAATAGTTATATATCTTATTCAAACAAGTTTGGGTGATATTTCGTTTATTTTTTTTTACCGATTTCGTCTAGTTTATTTAACCGAAAACAAATTTGTTACAGATTTCAAATTTTTCGCCGTTGTGAATTGAATTTGATAGATTAAAGTGGTAAAGAGGAAAGCTGCATACATTTTAGGCTCAAATTAATATAATAATAATTAAAGATATGGTTTTTTGTATCGTTGCGATAGCTGTCAAGGATATAAACGGCATAATAACGTGAATCGAGTCTGTCTGAAACATGCAAACATGCCATGGATTTAAACTTCTGTTGACCCATAAACGAGAAACCGAAATTCTAAATTATTTGGACTATATTTAACTCTGAATGACTGATTTACGCTTTATCGATAACATAATCTTTTGTCTGCAGCTAGAGCCTTTGGTGCTCTTAAACTTCGTAACAAGTAACTAAAATTAGACTGCAGTGCATTATTTATACTGTATACTATAAAATAATTTTATTATTTATAGCATAGTTATAATGCTGCAATTTGCATGCATACAAGTGAACAGAAATTAGTGAACTGAATTGAGTTACATCCAAATCATAATCATAATAATAAAAACAAGAGGCCCAAGAGGGCCAGTAACGCTCCACGGCCATAAGGCAAAAATAAAATCTCCAAACAGCCCTGCCCCGTGGTGGCTATTTTTTTTACCAACCACCATGGCTTAAAGGAATCTTGTAGAGTGTCACCAAAGGAATGTTTCTGCAAAATTATTTGAAAATATGCCTGACACTTTCGGAGGAGAAGATTTTTTAAGTTTTCACTATGGTCATATAAGTCAAAATAGCCCCGCCCTCTGGCGGCCATGTTTTTCGACCAATCAACATGGCTTGAAGGAATCTGATAGAGGGTCACCCAATGAACATTTCTACAAAATTATTTGAAAATCGGCTGAATACTTTCGGAGAAGAAGATGTTTTAAGTTTTCACTATAGCTATATAACGCAAAAAAGCCCCGCCCCCTGGCGGCCATGTTTTTCGCCCAATCAACATTTCTTGAAGGAATCTAATTAAGGTTCACACAAGGAACATTTCTACAAAATTATTTGAAAATCGGCCTGACACTTTTGGAGGAGAAGATTTTTTAAGTTTGCTCTTTAGCCATATAGGCAAAATAGCCCCGCCCTGTGACGGCCATGTTTTTTTACCAATCAACATGGCTTGAAGGAATCTGATAGAGGGTCACCCACGGAACATTTCTACATAATTATTTGAAAATCTGCTGAACACTTTTTGAGAAGAAGATTATTTAAGTTTTCACTATAGCTATATAAGGCAAAAAAGCCCCGCCCCCTGGCGGCCATGTTTTTCGCCCAATCAAAATTTCTTGAAGGAATCTAATAAAGGGTCACCCAAGGAACATTTCTACAAAATTATTTGAAAATCGGCCTGACACTTTCGGAGAAGAAGATTTTTTAAGTTCTCACTATTTTTTTCTTTCGGTTGCCATGGAAACCAGAATTTTGAATGGATCAAAAAAATTTGAAGGAATTTAGTAGAGGACATTGAGAGGATGCTTCCCATGAAGTTTCAACCAAATTGGCCAAGTGGTTAGGGAGAAGAAGTCGTTTAAAGGAAAAAGTTAACGCACGCACGCACGCACGCACGACGGACAATTCGCCATGACATAAGCTCGACTGGCTTTCAGCCAGTGGAGCTAACAAAGAACAACACACTTGTTTTTTAATGTTTTTTATATCAATCACTTGATAATAGAGTTCTAATTTTGACCCCCAACATTTATAAGATGACCCTCAACTTTGATGACAAGGGGGTCACAATGACCCTTAAGTTTAAAAGCTTAGGGAAAACCCTGGCCATGCTGTTCGACCAATCAACATGAAGGAATCTGATAGAGGATCGCTGAAAGGATCATTCCTACAAAATTATTTAGAATCGGCCAGACATTTTTTTGGAGAAGAAGAAGTTGTAAACATTGTGGCAAAGGGAGAAATTGCTAATCATGACTGGAGGCAGGACAGTAGAATAGGGTAAGGATAAATGGAAGCACCTAAAGGTACTTTTAATATGTCTTTTCCCCTTTAACCCTTTCCATCATACGACAATTCTTCAACATCTTTAAACATATTTTGTCGAAAATAAAAAATCTCTTTATTTGAATGGATATCCAATCTCTTTATTTGAATGGATATCCCATGACTAAAAGTGGAAAACTTTTGTTTTAAGCAATTTCTTCTTTTGTCACTATGTGTTCAAAAAGCTGTCTGCTGCAGAGGCGTCAGAAAGCGTCTATATGATGGAAAGGGTTAAAAAAAACAAAATTAATAAACCTAAAATTTGCTTATTTCCTGCAAGTATGATGCAGGCAACTTTTATATAATATTTGAGAAAAATTACTTCTTTTCTATCACTGTTTTAACCCTTTCCCACTTATAGACGCTTTCAGCCACATCTGCAGCAGGTGGCTGTTGTGACAAAATGGAGAAATGGCATATAATGAGCAATTTCTCCCATTACCAATCTTTTCAAATTGTAAAAGTAATTATTTTACATATTTTTTCAAAGTTGTCTGTTTTACAAGTATGTTGTATATTGGGTAAGGGTTCATAGAGATACTTTTTATCCCTTTTTACTTAAAAGCTCAATTTAAATTATAAATTTCGTCAAGGAACCAAAGTATGGATATTAATTCAAACCCCTATGTCAATTTTATTACATTTATATGTGGAACCTGTTTATAAAGTCCATGCACCATTTAAAAAGACATTATTTGCAGATAAATTATGCAGAAAATTAGTAATTGGAAAACTAAAAGTATGATCACTGTAGGGAGGGAATGGTGGTCTTAAGCACAGGTTCAACTGTATAAAAATGTTTTCAGAGTGACAAAAAGAAGGATTGATTGATTGATTGGGGTTTAACGCCATTTTTAACAATTTCTCAGTCATATCACGGCGGCCAGTTCACCTACTCATATGTTTCCTGGTTTTCGCACACCAGTACTCCACACAACAATCTTCCCAAGCAACTGGCTGCTTTTCCACATAGACCGACTGAGCTACCGGGGCTCGGCTAGTAATAGGGAAACTAAAAGTATGATCACTGTAGACAGGGAATGGTGGTCTTTAGCACAGGTTCAACTGTATAAAAATGTTTTCAGAGTGACAAAAAGAAGGAAGATGAGGATTTGTTTGTTTGTTTGTTTGGAGTTTAACGCCGCTTTCAACAGCTTTGGTCATATCACGGCGGTCAGTGCACCTACCCATGTGTTCCTGGCTTTCCCACACCAGTACTTACACAACATTCTTTCGAAGCCACTGACTACTTTCTCACATAGATCAGAGGTGAGAGGCAATGGAAAACATCGCCCGAAAGAATGTCGCCGCAACCGGGTATCGAACCCGTGACCTCCAGATCACGAGTCAGATACGCTACCAATTGAGCTACCCGGCCGGGTCGGAAGATGAGGAGGCAGATGGGGAGGCAGATGACACAAGACAGTTGGAGGTGGTGCCATCAGTATGAGTTTGAAAGGCTTGGATGAGAGAGAGTGAGAACACTTATTTATTTTATTTTATTTACAAAGAAAATTCTTTTTGATGACATACATGTACATGTTTGTGTTACAAACAGTCAACTATGCCACTTGTTCAATTTTAAATCTGATGTTTCTCTATATACATTCAAGAACTAGCAAGAAAGTGGTTGTTCAATAACTTGTCTTCTGTAGAGGTATAAGTTCATTGGAAGTAATTGTCTTTCAATTGTTAACCCTTTCCCTCATACGACAATTCTGCAGCAGACGACGTTGAACATAGTTTGTCAGAAAATCTCTATAATTGAATGGATAACCTATGACTAAAAGTGGAAAACATTGTGGCAAAAGTAGAAATTGCTCGTTTTGAGCAATTCCACCTTTGTCACAATGTTTTCAAAAGTAGTCTGCTGCAGAGGAGTCAAAAAGCGTCTAAATGTGGGAAAGGGTTAAGGTACATGTACAATATTATTACATTATCAAAATATAACTTTTTTCAATCACATTTTTTTTAACCTATGATGTAATAAAACAAGAGCACCGCGTACGGCACAGACGCTCGACTGATAGGGAGAAAACAGAAACAAAAAAATGAGCTAAACAAAAAACCTTAACCGGACGACAACCACGCCGCCGCCGACAGGGTCATGACAATAGCTCTCGTTTTTTTCAAAAGTCGAGCTAATGAAGTAATATTCTACAAAATTATCAGATTTTATTCTAACACTACAAGACATGGATAATTTAGTATATGGTAACATAAAAACGAATCTTGGGTTCTGCAATTGACCTGAACCGTTTACCATAATTATATACAGACGCCTTGTGACGCCTCTATTACAGAGGACTTTTGAAAACATTGAGCAATATCTCCTTTTGCCATAATCTTTTCAACTCATTTCAAGAATTTAAATTTTCTGTTATAGAGAATTTCTATAAAGTTGTTTTCTGCTGATTTGTTGAATGTGGTTAAGGGTCATGATATTCTAGATCGATTTGGTGTTTTTTATGGAAATAATTAGTAAATAAATAAGATAATTGCATGTACCTTTTCAATAACATTTCTTCACACTTGTAAACACAAAAGTCATATTGACCCACTTTAGCAGGCAACTTTTAAATAATCAGCAGTTTCTGATTTTGTCACAATGTTTTCAATCATACTTTCATTGAAAGAAATTTCACTGGTTTTGTGTAATCGTCTTCAGTAAATTAAATGTGAGAAAGGAGTAAGAGCTCAATATCACATTATCTTTATACCTTCAGGTGAAGAACAGAATGATGAATATATTTTATCAACATATATACAGTATAAAATTTAATACATATATATGTAAACAAGAGGGCCATGATGGCCTTGGATCGCTCACCTGATTTAATTTTTTTTTCACTTTAGCCATATAAGCCCCGCACCCTGGCAGCACATAGTTTTCGACCAATCAACATGGCTTGATGGAATCTGATGGTCAACCCAAGGAACATTTGAATCTGATAGAGGAACATCAGAGGAATAATTTCAACAAAATTATTTGAAAATCGGTCCGACACTTTCGGAGAAAAAGATTTTTTAAGTTTCTATATCTGATAGTGGGTCGGTCACCTTAGGAACATTTCTACAAAATTATTTGAAATCAGCCTGACACTTTCAGGAAAAGATTTTTTAAGTTTTAACTATATAGCAATATAAGGCAAATAGCCCACCCCCTGGCGGCCATGTTTTTCCACCAATCAACATGGCTTGAAGCTAGGTCACCCAAGGAACATTTCTACAAAATTATTTGAAAATCGGTCAGACACTTTCAGGAGAAGATTTTTTAAGTTTTCACTATAGCCATATAAGGCAAAATAGCCCCAACCCTGGCGGCTACGTTCTTCGACCAATCAACATGGCTCCAAGGATTACTTCAAAATTAAATCTGCCAACCAGTTTGGGAGAAGAAGAATTTTAAAGCTTTTTTCATTTCGTTGCCATGGAAACAAGAATTCTGCATGGATCCCAAATATTAGAAGGACTTCTGGTAAGGTCATTGAGAGGATGCTTTCTGTGAAGTTTCATCCAATTGACCCACTGGTTACTGAGGAGAAGAAGTTGACGCACGACGCACGACAGACAAAAGGCGATCACAACAAGTAACTGGAGGATTGCAAGCAATACCATAGTCCCCTACCGGTTTGCACTTTTGAGTCAAAAATTAGGCAAGCAAGAGTTATGGTTCATGTCCACTGCACTCCCCCTTGATGAGATGCATCCATGTGTGAAATTTCATAACCATAGCTAGTACAGTTTTGGAGATATGCTCCGGACAAAAATCAAGTATGAAAATAAAGAAAGGGAAATAACTCAAAAATTAGGGAAGCAAGAGTTATGGTTCATATGCACTGCACTCCACATTGATGAGATGTATCCACATATGGAATTTCATAGACCTAGGTAGTATAGTTTCGGAGATATGCTCCGGACAAAGAACTGGATTCCGCCCGCGCAATAACTCAAAAATTAATCAAGCAAGAGTTATGGTTCATCTGCACGGCAACCCCCCTTGATGAGGTGTATCCATGTGTGAAATTTCATAACCATAGGTAGTATAGTTTTAGAGATATGCTCCGGACAAAAATCAAGTATGAAAATAAAGAAAGGGAAGTAACTAAAAAATTAGGCTAGCAAAAGTTATGGTTCATGTCCACTGCACTCCCCCTTGATGAGATGCATCCATGTGTGAAATTTCGTAACCATAGCTAGTACAGTTTTAGAGATATGCTCCGGACAAAAATCAAGTATGAAAATAAAGAAAGGGAAATAACTCAAAAATTAGGCAAGCAAGAGTTATGGTTCATGTCCACTGCACTCCCCCTTGATACGATGTATTCATGTGTGAAATTTCATAGCCATAGCTAGTATAGTTATGGAGATATGCTCCGGACAAAAATCAAGTATGAAAATAAAGAAAGGGAAATAACTCAAAAATTAGGCAAGCAAGAGTTATGGTTCATGTCCACTGCACTCCCCCTTGATGAGATGCATCCATGTGTGAAATTTCATAACCATAGCTAGTACAGTTTTGGAGATATGCTCCGGACAAAAATCAAGTATGAAAATAAAGAAAGGGAAATAACTCAAAAATTAGGGAAGCAAGAGTTATGGTTCATGTGCACTGCACTCCCCCTTGATACGATGTATTCATGTGTGAAATTTCATAGCCATAGCTAGTATAGTTATGGAGATATGCTCCGGACAAAAATCAAGTATGAAAATAAAGAAAGGGAAATAACTCAAAAATTAGGCAAGCAAGAGTTATGGTTCATATCCACTGCACTCCCCCTTGATACGATGTATTCATGTGTGAAATTTCATAGCCATAGCTAGTATAGTTATGGAGATATGCTCCGGACAAAAATCAAGTATGAAAATAAAGAAAGGGAAATAACTCAAAAATTAGGCAAGCAAGAGTTATGGTTCATGTCCACTGCACTCCCCCTTGATGAGATGCATCCATGTGTGAAATTTCATAACCATAGCTAGTACAGTTTTGGAGATATGCTCCGGACAAAAATCAAGTATGAAAATAAAGAAAGGGAAATAACTCAAAAATTAGGGAAGCAAGAGTTATGGTTCATATGCACTGCACTCCGCATTGATGAGATGTATCCACATATGGAATTTCATAGCCATAGCTAGTACAGTTTTGGAGATATGCTCCGGACAAAAATTTGCCGGACTGACTGACTGACTGACTGACTGACTGACTGACTGACTGACGGACGGAGTGCAAACCTAATAGTCCCCTTCGGCACGCCGGTAGGGGACTAATAACCAGATCTCAGAATGCTCAATTGACCATGCATGGCATTTCCAGGAAAGTGCTGTTGCGTCTGCTGGAGATGCTGCTAGACCAAAGGACCTTGACCGTGTCCAGTGCCTTTGGCTCTAGTTCATCCGTTAACAAAAAGGGAGACCAGGGCTAGACGTTGCCAATTCCATTGGAAATTAAGTGGAATTTCAGGTGCTTAATTTTTTGGACGGAAAAAAAGTCGGAATGTGAACATATACACTGGAACGCCGATTTCCAGTAGAACGCGATGGTGACTTGGCTCCCGTTGCAATCTTGAAAAGAGCCTATTTTCTTATTTAATATGAAAATTAATCTCCCCAAAAAGTACAACTTCGGAAAAAAAAAAAAAAATTTTTTTTTGTAAAACTTTGTTCTCGTAGCAAAACTGGAAAGCAATTTAATACATTTAGATAAATAATGCACAAACCAGATTTTATAAATCCAATCCAAAGAGAAAGAAAAACAAGAGGGCCATGATATCGCTCACCTGATTTAATAGAACTTCAATAGTTTTCAAAGTTTTTACTCTATACATACACGTATAAGGAAAACAAGCAACCCCCTGGTGGCCATGTATTTAAACGGATCGGATTTATTTGATCAACATTGGTAGAAGGTCACCCAAGGAGCATTTGTGCCATTTTTTTTTAAATCAGGCAGTTGCTTTTGGACAAGAAGTTTCTTAAAGATTTTACAATGCAAATATAAGGAAAACAAGACCCGCCCCGTTGCGGCCATGTTTTTCAACGGATCGGAAATAATTAAACAATCTTCAGAGAGGGTGCCCTTAGAAACATAAATTTTGTGCAAAATAATTTTTAAATCGGGCCAGCACTTTTGGACAAGAAGTTTTTTTAAGATTTGGCAATTTTCCCCTTTTCTAATGCCGCAGCAACCAAAGTTCTACTTGGAATTAAATTCTTTGAACAATATTGAAAGGGAACCACCTTAGGACCATTCCTGTGAAGTTATTTTGAAATCTGGCCAGTACTTTTGGACAAGAAGATTTTTAAAGATTTAACAACGCACATATAAGGAAAACAAGCCCCACCCCCTTGCGGCCATGTTTTTCAACGGATCGGAAATATTTGAACAAGCTTGGTAGGGGGGGTGCCCCAAGGAACATTTGTGCAAAATAATTTTTAAATCGGGCCAACACTTATGAACAAGAAGATTTTTTAAGATTTGGCAATATTCCCCTTTTCTGATGCTGCAGCAACCAAAGTTCTACTTGGAATAAAATTCTTTGAACAACTTTGAAAGAGGACCACCTAAGGACCATTTCTGTGAAATTATTTTGAAATCTGGCCAGTACTTTTGAACAAGAAGATTTTTTAAAGATTTAACAATGCACATATAAGGAAAACAAGCCCCGCCCCCTTGCGGCCATGTTTTTCAACGGATCGGAAATATTTGAACAATCTTGGTAGAGGGTGCCCTAAGGAACATTTGTGAAAAATAATTTTCAAATCGGGCCAGCACATTTGGACAAGAAGATTTTTTAAGATTTGGCAATTTTCCCCTTTTCTGATGCCGCAACAGCCAAAGTTCTACTTGGAATTAAATTCTTTGAACATATTTGAAAGGGGACCACCTAAGGACCATTCCTGTGAAGTTGTTTTTAAATCTGTCCATTGGTTTAGTAGAAGAAGTCATTTGTAGGAAATTGTTAACAGACGGACGGACAGACGACGACGGACATTCAGTGATCACAAAAGCTCACCTTGCACTTCGTGCATAGGTGAGCTAAAAAAGTAATTACACTTAATCCAAATTCAAATAATATTACAATGTATTGCTGCTAAATACTTTTCTGGTCCTATAAAAATAAAAGCGCGAAAATCCAACAAAGGGTTGTGTCAGTGTCGCGTTTTGTTTAGGCCGACTACGATGCAATCATTTGCCCGTTTTCACACTTGAAAATTAATCCTTTTGCAGACGCATCTGAAGCGGACATTACATGCTTCTCCTTTTCTCACAGTGTAAGAAGAGGAGATATTGCTTTAAGGGTTACACAATAGGTGTCACAAGCAGTTTGTTTCGTTGTAGAATCGAGCGAACTTTCTAGTGTCGAAACATACTAATGACAGTGTAAATGAATGAACTTCTTTTCTCACAATGTTTACAAAAGTTAAATAGCTGTAGAGGGGAAAAGGGTGTTTGTTAGTGTATATAAATGTATACTAGAAATACTGTGAGCAAAGCTCACTAAAGAATACCCCCCGCTCCCCTCCCAAAGCATCGGATACATTGGTAAAGTTTCTACTTTGCTTATCTTCCCTTGGAAGAATCTGAGGAGAAAAATCTTCCTTCATGCATATCTACATATAATGTGTAGCCTTCATATACAGTTTGACTCAGTAGTGCTTACAAGAAATGTAGAGGTATGTGCACAGGAGTCCCTCGCAGGTAACCTCTAAGTTGAATTATCTGCCCTTGGAAGAATCCGAGGCGTATGATCTTCCTTCATGCATATCTACATATGATGTGTAACCTTCATGTAAAGTTTGAACCAAATCCATTGAGCCGTTTAGGAGGAGTAGTGCTTACAAGAAATGTGGAGGTATGTGCACAGGAGTCCCTCGCAGGTAACCTCTAAGTTAAATTATCTGCCCTTGGAAGAATCCGAGGCGTATGATCTTCCTTCATGCATATCTACATATGATGTGTAACCTTCATGTAAAGTTTGAACCAAATCCATTGAGACGTTTAGGAGGAGTAGTGCTTACAAGAAATGTGGAGGTATGTGCACAGGAGTCCCTCGCAGGTAACCTCTAAGTTGAATTATCTGCCCTTGGAAGAATCCGAGGCATATGATCTTCCTTTATGCATATCTACATATGATGTGTAACCTTCATGTAAAGTTTGACCCAAATCCATTGAGCCGTTTAGGAGGAGTAGTGCTTACAAGAAATGTGGACATACGGACAGACAGACGGACGGACGGACGGACAGACAGGGTGATTCCTATATACCCCCCCAAACTTTGTTTGCCGGGGGGTATAATAATGTATGGCCTGGGTATTATTGTTTTTCTCCTTTTCTAACAATGTTTAAATGTTTGAACTCCTATTCTAACAATGTTTTCAAAAATGTATATGATACATGAATTAATTACGGGTCGGACATTATGTGTTTGTCCTTTTCTCACATTGTGTTCAAAAGCTTTCTGCTGCAACTGCGTCAAAAGTAATTGTATTTACGAAGTTAATTAAAACTGTGTGTAATTTGCACAGAGGTGAAGTTATGTTACGAGTTACGAGGGTTTTATAGTAATTTGTAAATGAAGTCACCCATTTATATAGCTTAGGAAAATCCATTCACTTGTTGTAAAAAGATAACATATTCTTACAAGCGCGTGAAATTGCGGTAAACATTACGTCATATTCCTATTTTCTTTTGTTCCCCGGATAGATTGCGCTGCCGCGACAAATGAAAATCACCCATTTAAAAAAAAAGATATTTTATCCTTACCCATTTGCACACGCATTTTGAAACATCAGCAGATTTCTTTTGATACCGTTGTGACAAAAGGAGATATATTACTTAAAATTGGATAATTAAACTTTGAATAAAAAGGATTTTAAAGGGTATGAATATTTTTTCTTGTGTTTAACAACTTTGAAGTAGAAAAAAAATGTAAGGAAAGGATGCATCGCTGATAACAAGCAGCTTCTATTTTTCTCACAATGTTTTCCAACGCTGTCTGCTACATCTGCATTTGAAGCTATAAATACGTGGTTTGAGAATTATTTATTTTTCTTTTAAATAAGTTTGAAAAGAAGAGAAAAATGTAAGGAAAGGAGCATTGTCGGCGTTTTTTTTTTTATTTATCTGCAACAAAAGTCAGTAACGACAGGAAAATTTGTTCGATTATAAATTTGAAAGCAGCAGACGACTTTCAAAACGTTTGTCATCGCCATTGCATGCAGTTAAAAGGTGGAGATTGACGAGTATCGGGTTTTGGCATGCTGAGGCATATTACTTGTGATTGCTTTAATTTCTAATGGTGATCGCGATGTCGGATTCCAACGCGATGCTAGGCCTTGGACCCCTAATATCGCGATATAGTGGAACTCCAGTGTATATATATTCACTACATCTCTTTGGTATTTATTATTTTATATCAATGTTTCTTCCTGTAATATTGTGCTGCGAATTCGTTAGAAATTAATGAAATTTCCACAGGCTTGAGCAAGGGAAGCTATGTATAACAGTTTTGAAGTCTAGTGTTATTTGACTATAGATTGAACCCATGATCTACTGCTCTCAATGCAGATGCTCTGATCATATTGTCTTTCTGTATTTTAACAAGAGGCCAAAGAGGGCCAATATCGCTCCACGGCCATAAGGCCAAAAATAAAATCTCCAAACAGTCCTGCCCCCTGGTGGCCATGTTTTTTAACAACCACCATGGCTTAAAGGAATCATGTAGAGTGTCACCCAAGGAAAATTGGCCCGACACTTTCGGAGGAGAGGATATTTTAAGTTTTTGAAGTTTTTTCGGTTTCGTTGCCATGGAAACCAGAATTTTGCATGGATCCCAAAAATTTAAAGGAATTCTGGTGAGGTCATTGAGAGGATGCTTTCTGTGAAGTTTCATCCAAATTGACCCACTGGTTACTGAGGAGAAGAAGTTGACGCACAACGGACGACGGACAAAAGGCGATCATAATAACTCACCTTGAGCAAAGCTCAGGTGAGCTAAAAAACCTTGGGAAGCAAACTTTTCTTTATTTATTTTATTGCAGTCTATTTACAAAAGAACTGCACAAGGGGGGGGGGGGAGCTAAACAAAACAAGATGGCCATGATGGCCCTGGATCGCTCACATGATTTTTTTTTTTTCACTTTATCTATATATAGTTTCTGACCAATCAACTTGACTTGAAGGAATCTGATAGAAGGTCACCCTAGGAACATTTCTACAAAATTATTTGATAATCGGCCTGACACTTTTGGAGGAGAAGATTTTTTAATTTTTCACTATAGCCATATAAGGCAAAATAGCCCGACCCCCCTGGTGGCCATGTTTTTCGACCAATCAACATGGTTTGAAGGAATCTGATAGAAGGTCATCCAAGGAACATTTCTACAAAATTATTTGAAAATCTGCCAACCAGTTTGGGAGAAGAAGAATTTAAGTTTTTTTCATTTGGTTGTCATGGAAACAAGAATTCTGCATGGATCCCTAAAATTTGAAGGAAATCTGGTGAGGTCATTGAGAGGATGCTTTCTGTGAAGTTTCATCCCAATTGACCCACTGGTTACTGAGGAGAAGAAGTTGACGCACGCCGGACAAAAGGCGATCACAATTACTCACCTTGAGCAAAGCTCAGATGAGCTAAAAATCAGGGACATGAATGCTATTATAAATAGCAAGTGTGATACAGCAACTTGCTGTATCACGCCAAGGATTAACATAAAACTGACATTTTTTAAAATCCATGAAATCATTCCTTTGTTGTGTTTTTATGCTACCAAAAGGGTGTGCATATAGTCGACACAACTAGATTACTCACCCTTTTGGTAATATAAAACTTGAATGGTGTTTTATGCCACTTTCAATAATTTTCAGATAAATCACAGATGTAGGTTTGCAGTTCTACTGGGCCTTTTTTTCGCCACCGACAAGTCATCCAAGTCCTGAGACCTAAGGAGTATAAAAGCTGTTTAATACTACAAATTCCCTCCTTGCACGATGATCAAGCTTGTGGTGTCAGAAACAAGAGGCCCACATGCAACAAAACTAACAGATGATTTTAAACAAGAGGCCCACATGCAACAAAACTAACAGATGATTTTAAACAAGAGGCCCATGAGGGCCTTTGCTCTACAGCGATGGTTCTTTGGTCATTTTCAATCCAGAGCATGTATGTATGGTGAAGATCGGATAGTAAATGGAGGCTCTATTGTGTTCATAAGCTGTTTTATAGCAATTTTGACAATTTCAAGGGCCATAACCCAGTCATGCAAGGGCACATCCGGCTGGTTTTTGAAAGGAACCGAGCTCTCATCAATATTTAACTACTATCTAAGTTTGGTGAAGATCAGATAGTAAATGGAGCCTCTATTGTGTTCACAAGCTCTATTTTAGCAATTGTGAAAATTTCAAGGGCCATATCCAATCTTGCATGGGCAGATCTAGATCTGTCTGGTTTGCAAAAGGAACAGAGCTCTCATCAATATTTTTAAAACTACTATCTAAGTTTGGTAAAAATCAGATAGTAAATGGAGGCTCTATTGTGTTCACAAGCTGTATTAAAGCAATTTTGACAATTTCATGGGCCATAATCCAGTCATGCAAGGGCTCATCTGGCTGGTTTTCGAAAGGAACCGAGCTCTCATCAATATTTAACTACTATTTAAGTTTGGTGAAGATCAGATAGTAAATATTGTGTTCACAAGCTCTATTATAGCAATTTTGACAATTTCAAGGGCCATAATCCATCTTGCATGGGCGGATCTGACTGGGTTGCGAAAGGAACCGAAATCTCATGAATATCCAACTACTGTATAATGGAGATACAATTAAAACTAAAGACTTTATCGCGTTCACAAGCTGTATTATAGCATTTTTAACAATTTCAAGGGCCATAATCCAGTAATGCAAAGGCACATCAGTCTGGTTTTCAAAAGGAACCAAGCTCTCATCAATATTTAACTAGATATTGCTTTTTTGAAAAGGTGCTTGTCTCCCCATTTGTGTGGTCGTAGGGGAGGAAAAGAAATGATGGAGATGAATGTTGTAGTTTTGGACTGGAGATGAAGCAACAGTGACAATCCTCAGTTATTGAGCGGAAACCATTTTTCAGCTGAAGTTTACCATGACCTTGGCCTTTGACCTAGTGACCTCAAAATCAATAGGGGTCATTTGCTGGTGGTGACCAACCTGCACAACAAGTATGAAGTTCCTGGACATAAGCGTTCTTGAGTTATTGAATAAAAAACATTTTTCAGCTTAAGGTTACCGTGACCTTGACATTTGACCTTGTGACTTCAAAATCAAACAAATTCAATAAAGGTCATCTACTGGTTAGAACCAACCTGCACACCAGATATGAAGTTCCTCGACATAAGCATTCTTTAGTTATTGAGAGGAAACCATTTTTCAGCTGAGGTTACCATGACCTTGTCCTTTGAGCTAGTGACCTAAAAATCAATAAGGGTCATCTGCTGGTGATGACCAACCTGCACACCAAGTATTAACTTCCATGGCCAAAGCATTCTAAAGTTATTAAGCAAACACAATTTTTCAGCTCATTGTCACAGTGACCTTTCAGCTCAAGATCACTGTGACCTTCACTTTGACCTCAAAATCAAACAAAATCAATAGGGGTCTTCTCCTGGGCATGGCCAACCTGCATACCAAGTATGGAGTTCCTGGGCCCAAGCGTTCTTCAGTTATTGAGCCGAAACCATTTTTTACCTCACAAGGTCACCATGACCTTGACCTTTGACCTTCTGTTATAAAAATCAATAGGGGTCAGCTACTGGTTATGACCAACCTGCATACCAAGTATGAAGTTCCTACGCCCAAGCGTTCTTCAGTTATTGAGCGGAAACAAGTGTGACAGACGGAAGGACGCACTGACGGAAGGACGGACGGAACGGGCAAAAACAATATGTCACCTCCATGTATGGGGGAGACATAATTACTATATCTAAGTTTGGTGAAGATCAGATAGTAAATGGAGCCTCTATTGTGTTTAAATGCTCTATTAGAGCAATTTTGACAATTTCAAGGGCCATAATCCAGTCTTACATGGGTGGATCTGGCTGGTTAGCGAAAGGAACCAAGCTCTCATGGATATCTAACTACTGTTTAAGTTTGATTGAGATATAATCAAAACTGAAGACTTTATCATGTTCACAAGCAATTATTTACGGACGCATGCACGGACGCACCCACGGACAACGGACACAACGCCATGGCATAAGCTCTTTTGGCCTTTGGCCAGTCGAGCTAATAACAATTTAAACTTCAAATGCAGCCTAAATCATGGGTAGGTTCAGGGGTAACTACTAACAGGGCCTGCTACTAACAAGGGTGAATAATTAATTTTTCATCTATTATTAATTTAATGCACCTGACATATAAATAAACATTTATTGAATAAATCCCTTACTTAAATATGGGTACACAACACCGATTAATACAAATATATATGTGGGCCACTCCATGAGAAAACCGATGATAGTGACAATATTTTCGATTTTGGGATTTTTAAATGTTCATATAGTCCAACCTGTCTAATTCTGTTTAATATGTATGTAGACTTCGTATGACGAATATTGACGCCGTAATGGACGTCAAAAATATACATGTGTTACTAATTGCTGAAATGACGTTGACGTCATTTTCATGATTTATGATCGACGCTCAAACAATTTCGTCATTAACAGCAAAGTTATTCTTAATTTTATCAAAATGGTTTGAGTACATTTTAAGTCATTCAACGTATAACTTCACCTTTTAAGCAGTACTACATCGAATGGTGGTGTAATACCTCTCTCTATCATAAAGTCATGGTTAGAGCATCTAAAGTTTACTATCTATCCTGCGTAAGATAAAAGGTAAAGATGAATTTAAATATAGCTCTGGGTTTCAGTAATATTAATTCGAAATATTTGAAATGTTGTCCTCTTCCCGCATTGTTTATATCCATATGCCTTTTTTGTAAGTAGTAGTCTTGAATCCGTTGTTTAAAATGTTTAATAAATTGAACATCGTAACCTATATGTCTTGTGAAATCCATACATACCCAAAGCCATGCATAAACAGGAGATTTGTTATACCGGTTGCCCATATATTTCCAGGCGTTTCAACATCATGTAGCAGTGCTTCGGGTACTTATGGTTTTCCATGCGAGTTACATTTAGACAGTATTTAATACAATTAGGAATGTAAAATGTACAAAGACGTAGACGTCCACATTCACCTAAAACAAATGGTTCCGATGTATTTCTTGCTAGATTACAATACTGCTAACATCATTTTATATGAACTCTTTCAACTTTATCAAAAAACTTATAACCCCAAATTTGAGACCCGTAGCATAGAATAGGCTAAACAGTAGTATCTAAATATTTGAAAGCATCTAACGGGTCTAGTCTTCCATACAAACGCTGAAATCGAAATACATAAAAGAATGATTTCATCGCTTGTAATGACAATGTTTCGAATGTTTTTGTCCAGGAAAATGTAGAAGTGATATAAAGACCCAGATATTTATAGAAAGGTACAGTCTCCATTTGTTTTCCTTTATAGTACCATTGTTCAGTCTGTTGAAGTATTCCACCATTACGGAAGACAACGACTTTAGATTTATCTACATTAAGAATCATATGTATGGATGTACAAAATTAATCGATGATATTGATTTGCCTTTGTAGTGCACGGACAGTATCCGTAAAAGTTGCAAATTCGTCTGCAAACATAAGGGCGTATAACTCTTCAACATCTTCAAGAGACAAAAACATCACGCTCACATTTGGATCTAAGCAACAAAACAAGGTCATTGATAAAAAGAGAACAAACTATCGTACTACTAATACATCCTTGTCGTGTACCCGTTTTACAACTAAATAAGCTGCTTGTAAGTTTATCATTAACTTTTACACATGACTTAAGTTGTGAGTACATTGATTGAAAAACATTGGAAAAAAGTCCCTTGATATTATTTCTTGCAAAAAAATCCCACAGTTTCGTATGTTGAATACTATCGAATGCTTTTGCAAAGTCAATGAATAAACAGTAAAATATTTCTCTATGTTTTGATAAATACTTTAGTATTAATGACATTAGAATAAATTGTTATCTGTAGTTGAATATCCCGATCTAAACCCAGCTTGCGATTCATCAATAATGATATACTCTTCACACCATAAGGTTAACCTTCTATATAAAATATGTACAAACACTTTACACAGAGTATCAATTAAGGAGATACCTCGATAATTATTAGTATCTGTTACTTTTCCTTTCTTGTGAACAGGTGTAATAATACTATTACCCCAAACTTGTTGGAAATTGCCCGATTCAAACATATTAATAAACAACTTATTAAGATAAGGCAGTGTATATACAAGTGTGCATTTGTACATTTCAATAAAGATTCCGTCTGGACCCGGTGCTCGGTTGTTTTGTACATGATTAATGCTAAAAATTATCTCATCTATCTCATCGTCAGTGATTGGCTGGTTCAAAGATGAGCTATCGTTATTTGAAGTGATATGGTCCAAGACAGAAACGTTGGTACCATTACTTGTACTATCCAGTACATCAGTATTCAAAAGTAAATTGAAATGGTCGTACCAGTCAGTGTTGGGAATAGAATTATTAGAGATATTTTAAACTTTATTACAATTTTTCTGCATTGACCAGTAATTCTTATTGTCATTTCTGGAACCATAAGTTCAGTTCTATTATTTTTGCAATAAATTTGTTTACACTGTTACATAGCGCCGTAAATTTGTTACGTTTGATTTTGTAGTGAATGAGATCGGCCCTAAGCTTATCATTTTTACATAGTGTACATTGACAATGCATATGATCAAACAAAGAGCAGGATGCAATCATAAATAGATGGAATAGATAACAACATGTTCAGGTGTGTTTTTGTCAAATAAAACATTCAGATCCGCAATATTCTGTATTCATGACAGCTGGGATAAATAGATAACAACATGTTCTGATGTGTTTTGATCAAATAAAACATTCAGATCTGCAACATTCTGCATTCATGACAGCTGGCATAACTAAATAACGACACAAGTCTTCAGAGGTTTTCAATCAATACCGATTTCATTTATATTTCATACTTAACTTGGCTTTTAACATTTCTTTCAAACTTACTGTCAGGAAGAATGTAAATCTGCATGGACAAGCGCGGTCCTGACCAGACTGAACATATGCATAAGCTTATCAGGGGTACATTATGAAGATTATATTACCATATATATATAATATAGCATAACTCTACATTAATGCCCTATGCCATGTACCATGTAGCATCTTGATTTGGACGCAGAATAAATAACAACCACCAGGCCGATCTTTCATTGTGTTGGCATCATGTAAATAGTGTACACTACCGCTGCATGGCGGCTTTACATTGAACAAAAAAATACCCTTTACATTTACAGATAGTCAGTTGCATAGAATGAATAATGGGTTGAATATTGCTAGAAAAAACTCATAGTAAAAACTACATGTTATCACCGTATTAACGGAAGTGTCGTTGAAAGTACAATTAGCCAACATGAATCACAGGATACAGCATAAACCTAACAACTGGTCAAGATCCTTTCATCAAATTGCGTTTTCCTCATGTTTTAAAACATATCTAGAATCATTGTTGCTCCAGGAGATCAGAGATCAGTAGATTACAACATAAACAGTGATTTCAGGATCCTTCTTGACATCTTATACAAACCATTTTGATATAAGATCCATTTCCCCATGATCTCAATCAATGTCAAAATCCAGATAGCCACTGAATTAGCAGTATCGTTTATATAGTATATAGGTAACAAATGACATTTTTTCGAACGATGACTACTGTTACTGGTTATACTATCACTTTATGGTTATGCAACTGAGTGATGCATGTAAATCCTCTAGGATGTTTTCGAAAAGTGTAGATTAAGATCTACCCGCACATACATTACACATGAGCCAGGTATATACTGTTTGTCCGAAATACAACAAAAGATTATATTACCTATACACCTAGATGCGTATCAAATTGTATGTATTTAAATTGAAAATTGATGGCAATGAATAGGTATACACACACATTTCACATATATTCAATTATTATAAGTCAACCTCAGAAACATATTTTCAACTCTTAAGTATAACTGGATCATTGAAAGGAGGAATGTTCACAAATCACGAAAAATTATAGTAAAAATAAATATTTATATATATAATATCTGTTTACTAATCTTACACGCTCGTGTTTGTTGGATGTTTGAATTAATAATAAATTCTTCATATAAATGGGGCAAATTAACCGGCTTGTAACAATATTATTATATGTCGCTCTTCATTTCATCCCTCGATGAACATGATGTTTATAAACCAAATCAGACTGTGTAAGCATGTACTTTTACTTCAGCGTAAATCACACACAAATGACGTCAAACTTTGAGTGATGATTACGTCATTTCTTATGCTATGTCACTCAGGGCTACAGATAAGCAGCGTATCTGCGTAAAAACGCAAAAGAATTGAGAAATAAAGCAATTGGTTTTTAAATGACGCGTATTAAAAATGAATAAAGCAATTGTTAAATTTTGGGTTGCGTACGCAATTTACATCGAATCAAATTGACCGCGTATCATAATCATTGGGAACTATAGACAACATTACAACAGCTGTTACCCGTACCGTATATATTGATCAATACTAGATGCGGAGAAACAGTCTAGTAATGGCGACCGGCTTTGTAAGCGAATGCATAAACGTAACACGTGGGTTACGGAACCAGTTCAGAAAACACCTGTTATTTCCGGTTCCGTATTTCCGGTTTCGTTTCTCGTCCCTTTTTTTCGTACAATCAGAGTGGAAAAAAGAAAAATGGCAAGTCGCGGGCGCAAAAAACGCGTAGAAAGTAAGCAAAAAACAACTCTAATGACATTCTTCAATGCTGATAACAGCAGTGAATCGATCGTGAAGAGCATTTTGATTGAGATAGTAAATTTTGTGACGGACAATAGCTGTGCGAGTTGTTCGAAAGTGAAATGTCATGCTGGTGAAAAGGTTACCAAGAAAACAATAACAGAATGGATGAAAAAATACCCATGGCTCGATGTAAATGACAAACACACGAATCTCAGATGCACACAGTGCACAAAGATGAAGTCAAAATTACTTTTAAAAAGTGTCTGGGCGAACGAGGGATCACCAAATATACAGATTTCTGGCATAATAAGGCACGATCAGAGTATTGAGCACACTAGTGCATGTGCAGAAGAGGAAAAACAGAAAGGTCGGGATATTTTGGAAGCAAACATTATTTCTGAAACCCCAGTTTCATTAGCAAGAGAAGATGCAATAGTATTTAACACTGTCTATTATGCTGCTAAATCAGAAATTCCATCAAACTCTGTAAATGGATTATTAGAGTTACTTACCAAAGTTGGCATTAATGTCAAGTATACAAACCTTAGTTGGGACTCAATCACCGAAATGCAAAATGCAATTTCACATGTTCTTCAAGATGAATTAATCAATGACATTAAGAAATCTGAAATTTTTGCAATTATGTTGGATGAAAGTACCGATGTAACTGTACAAAAAAGACTTAGCATTTGTATTAGATATGTCAAAGCTGGTGAACCGTTAACCAAAATGTTGTGTAATGTGCATGTTGATGATGGTTGTGCACATACTATTATGAATACAGTAGTACAGGAGTTTGAACGGCTAGATATAGACTTGTCAAAGTGCACTTCTTTGGCTACAGACGGAGCAGCATCCATGATGGGAAAACATAAAGGGGTAGGGAAACAATTGATAAGTAAATATTCACCCTTCTGTGTACAGACTCACTGTATTGCCCACAGAATTAACCTAGCCTGTACAGATTCTATCAAGAAAAATGACTACATGATCAAATTTAGAGACAAATTCAGTTCCTTGTACCTCTTCATAAATGCATCAAGCATCAGAACACTTGCTTTAAAAAATATTCAGAAACTTCTACAGGAACCAGAGATTACAGTTAAAGAACCATATTCGATAAGGTGGCTTGGTTTGCGAAATGCTGTTTCTGCGGTGTATGAGTCTTTTGGGTCTGTCCTGACAACACTGTCTAAATTTGCTGCTGAGAAAAATCCTGTTGCAAAAGGTCTTTTTAAGTATTTTGCTTCATACAAAGTAGCAATGGTCATCGCCTTAGTTCTGGATGTTCACAATGAACTCGCAGTTTTAACATGTGAAATGCAAAAGAAGAATTTGCTTTTTAGTGAGATCAAGCCTCTGATGGATTCAACTCTCTCAAAACTCACTTGTTTGGAAACCAAAGACGGCGAATGTATCAGTAAAATGAAAACACAATTAAGGAAAACAGATGATGGTGCCTTTTATGGTGAAGAAAAGGTATTATACAATGTAAACATGGATAGTGAGTTTGAATCTGTTAGGAAGGACTATATTAACAGGCTAAAGAAAAACTTTGCCAACAGATTTAGAAAAGAGGACAGTGCTGTTTTTGAGGATTTCAGCAAACTGTTTGAGCCAAGTTTGGTCAATTCTTTCACTGAAGAAATTTGTGTTGAGGCTGTTGAGTCTTTGGCTTCTTTTTATGGGTATGAAAAGACAGTGAAAATTGTTAGCGGTGATATGATTGAAGGCACAGAAGAGCAGACTCGGGCCATAGATCCCTTACTAGACCCACACAAACTACAAGATGAGTGGCCAAGATTGTATGGTATGATAAAAGGCACTTATGCCACTCTCAGTACAGACATACTGTGTAAAAGAATAATTTTGCTTCACAGGACTTTGATGCCAAACATAGCCAAATTAGCTGCAATAGCCTTGTGTTTGCAAACTACTAGTGTTGAGTGCGAACACTCATTTAGCACACAAAACAGACTGAAAGATAAACATAGGGCATCACTTGGATCAGAGAAGCTGAATACTCTTATGCTTATCAGTATGCTTGGTCCAAGTGTACCTGATTATGACCCTTCTACAGCTGTGGCCTTCTGGATGAAACAGAAGAATAGAAGGAAAAGCAGACTTTTTACTGACTTCAAACCAAGGCCAGCTAAAAAACAAAAGACTTAAATTGTGGTTAAAATTGAATTGCCCCAATTAAAACTGTTTAATATTTAAGTTAATACATAGATCAGGTAGATCTTTTTGTTTACTATAACACAGGCAAACAGCTGTGTAATTAGCTATGAACAAGTAAATCCATATTATCATTTTAAGATCAAGTAGATAGATCTAGAAATACATGTATATTGTGTCACCACAGGAAAAATTTGTGGATAATTTTGATCAGGAAGATCATATGATTTGTAAAGATTACCCAAGATGAAAAGTAAAACTGTAAGTTACTTGAATCATTTATACTAAGTGTCTTGTGTGAACAGTAAACTACATTAATTAGCAAAACAAACATAAGAAAACGAGAATTTGCTTATTATGAGTCTCATAACAAGCAAATTCTCCTTTTCCCATATTATTGAGTAACATCTGCTTTCGCCACAATTATTTCAACTGTATTCAAAAGACATAGTTGTAAAAAAAAGCAATTAAAAAAAAAGCATGGAGTAAAATTATCTCTGTTACTCTATTTAAATAGAAAAAAAGCAATTGTCTGAAAAACAATGGGGTAAATACCCTATTGCCCCAAAAAGTTATCTGTAGCCCTGTCACTATCACCGGTTTTCTCATGGAGCGGCCCATATATAAATAATCCATTTTTTGTTGGGGAGGGGGGATGGATGTTGGTGGCACTTTTTCATTGGCGCAAAGTTCGCGCAGCAAGACAAAGTGGCTCAAGAAAATATGAAGCCAGTGTGACCCCTGAAGTGTGACCTTGACCTTTGAGGTACAGGCCTGGGTCTTGTGCGTGACAAGCTGCCTCATGTACATGTGTACGGAGTTACCTGAGAATCCTATGCTTGGGCTATGTGGGCCAGAAAAGGTAGTCCTATCAAAGTTTCAGTACTCATTTGACCTTTGACCTCTAGGTGTGACCTTTACATTTGAGGTACAGGCCGCCTCATCATGGTGAACATTTGTTCCAAGTTTCTTTGAAATCCTATGATGCATGGTTGAAATAAGGGCCGGACAAGGTACAGTCCTATCAAATAGTACTCATTTTAACCTTTGACATCTAAGTGTGACCTTGACATTTGAGGTACAGGCCTTGGTCTTGAGCAAGACACACTGCCTCATCATGGTGAACGTTTGTGCCAAGTTTCTTGGAAATCCTATGATGCATGGTTGAGATGCGGGCCGGACAAGGTAATCCTATGGAACAGTACTCATTTTGACCTTTGACCTCTAAGTGTGACCTTGACATTTGAGGTACAGGCCTGGGTCTTGTGCACAACACGCCACCTCATCATGGTTAACCTTTGTGCCAAGTTTCTTTCAAATCCGGACAAGCTTAGGTGGGACTGACAGACAGACAGACGGTATCGACCAAACCTATAGTCCCCAAAACCGGTAGGGGACTAAAAACAATAATTGAACCTTGAGCCATGCTCTCCCAATATCAACCTTAACCTTTGCCCACATTTATACGCTTTCTGACGCGTTTGCAGCAGGGGACTTTGGAAAACATTGTGACAAAAGGAGCAATTACTCCCTTGAGTTGCATTCTTATATAATCTGTTTGTGGCTAATTAAAACCAGTCTCCAGAGGGTGCATGTATGACTAGATGAATAGGAAAGATTCAGGTAGAGAGCACTGGAAGGACAGGCTGATCTAAATCTGAGCTGGTCACAACATTCCCAAGATTAGTTGTCCTTAACCCTTTCCCACATATTGACCAACTCCTCTTCAGCAGACGACTTTTGAAAACTTTGTGACAAAATATAAAATTACTAAAAATTAACAATTTCAATGTGTTTACACTATACAAATTATGAGCTATCCCCACACACTAGAGTACAATCATGTTTTTCAACAGAACAGAATAATTTGAACAATCTTGGAAGTAGGTCATCCAATAAACATTTGACCAAAATTATTTCAATTTTTCTTTCTGTTGCCATGACAACCAGTTTTGGATGGAATTCAATTGAACAATTTTGAAAGAGGAACATTCCTGTGAAATTGGTTAATTAATTTAGAAGAAGAAATTGTTTGAAAAAAATGCAAAAGGACAGACACCATTGCTGCCTGACAGTCGGTGATTACAATTATTATAGCTCAACCGCACTTTGAGCTCAGGTAAGCCAATTTATAAGAATCTTAGAAATTGAAAATGTGCCCCTTGTCTAGAGCTGTTGTTCCTTACTTACTTTACTAAAGAAGTCACATATTTCTTGTGTTGGGTGATTACTCTCCAGCAGAGGCAACTATAATATTTTCATGAGCCACTCTTGTTATAAACTCATCATTTTTAAGAAAAAAAGCACTTATTTATTAAACCCTTTCCCTCATACGACAATTCTACAGCAGACGACTTTGAACAAACTTTGTCAAAAATTAGAAAATCTCTTTAATTGAATGGATAACCTACGACTAAAAGTGGAAAACATTGTGGCAAAAGAAGAAAGTGCTCGTTTTGAGCAATTTATTCTTTTGTCACTATGTTTTCAAAAAGCTGTCTGCTGCAGAGGCATCAGAAAGCGTCTATATGAGGGAAAGGGTTAAAACCTGTCCCTGAAACAGACAACTTTTGAATACCTTTGCAATTAATTTTTCTAAACATTTTCGAAAGACAAGAAATTAATCAAAACAAGCACTTATTACATTGTCTGCTTCAGATGTATCCAAATATCAACTGTATCAGGGAAAGTGTTAACCCTTTTCCGCATATATACAAATCTGCAAAATATGAGCTCAGAAACATCTAAGCAAAAACATGGAAAATCACAATTTATATACAATTACTGAACAAAGTTGAAAACATGGTGGCAAATGGAAAAATTGCTTGTCTTGAAGCAAAAGTTGTCTGTGTCAGAGGCGCACGGAAGTGTTTACATGTGGGAAAGGGTTAAACTTTTAACTAATACGTGTATTATTCATTTTGACACGGATGGACTCATTGGACTGGATATTAAGATATTCCCAGATATGTCAAAATTAAACAGTTTCCCATGTTGACTCCGTGTCAGAATTAAAGTATGTGTCCGAGAACAACCTTTACTACATTAGTATTGTAGGGAACACGTGATTTATAATGCATCGAGTGTGAGCTAGCAATTGAGGTTTTGAGTTTATGCTTTGAGACATTATGTAACTGAACGGACACATTGCAAGATTTTATTTTGAAACAAAATTGTATTTATGCTTTCCTATTACATATAAAAACAAAGTTGTCGGAGGACAATTTGGCTCGCCTATAAGGGTCATCATTTATCAGGGCCTACTTCAAAACAGTTATAGCATAATTGGTAAAAGTCTATAACTATAACCCATCATTCCCAGTCTTGCACACAAAGGTTTGACCAAAAAGGGGCACAATTCAGTCAAAATCCATTCCAGAGTTATGGGACTTGACATACAAGGTCATCTAATGACCCTGAATAAGTGTTTGAAGTTTCAAAGCAACAGCATACACAGTGTCTGAGAAAAGGCCTTGCATGCAAAGGTTTGACCAAAATTCAAAGGCCAAGAAGGGGCACAATTCAGTCAAAATCCATTCCAGAGTTATGAAACTTGACATACAGGGACATATAATGACCCGGAATAAGTGTGTGAAGTTTAAAAGCAACATCTTACACAGTGTCTGAGAAAAGGCCTTGAACGCAAAGGTTTGACCAAGCTGACAACGCGTACGCCAACGCCAGGGTGATTACATAAGCTCCCCTATTTCTTCGAATAGGCGAGCTAAAAAGGACCATAACTTAATAAACTACATAGGTGTGATATTTGGGTAGGGTTGTATACAGTTTCAATGCAATGTATCAAGTAAATACTGAGGTATGGATTCTTAATTTAGTTGCACGCAAACTTTTGAACCAGAATTTCCAAGTAAAAAAGGGCCATAACTTGGATAAAATGCAAGATAGTTATCTTACTTAATAATCTACATAGGTGTGATAGTTGGGTAGGGTTGTAGAAAGTTTCAATGCAATACAAGTCATGTAGTAAGTACTTGCATGCAAAACCTTAACCAAGGTGTGACGCAGACGCCAGGGTGAGTAGTATAGCTCTCATATTCGTCGAATAGTCGAGCTAGAAACTGTCACAAAACACGCCCGTCAGGGAGGCATAACTCAGGAATGAGTCGTGTTGGGCCATCGGTTCCATTTTTACAATCGATTATCGGATACAATCGCTTTTCCTCATTCAATTAGACATCGATTATATAATCGGTTCATAAAGTATTGTATTTAACAAGCCTCAATGTTCGCAATGCTTCTTATTATTTATGTTTGATAAAAAATATACCGGCTTAATGTCTTGTCTTTACTAAGTTGTATCATTTGATTGCCACTTTTTTTTCGATCTCCAGTTGTTGTATTTACATGCTAGCCCACCAAACATGAGTTTTCAAAAATGACTGTGAGATTAATCTCCCTTGTGGAAGCGAATATTAATCCAGCATAAATGATGCAAAAATCGATTGTGGTAAAATGCAATCGATTATCGCCAACGTGATGCATATCCGATCAACTTTCGATTATAATCGATCATCGGCCGAACACTAGGAACGACCAAAGCAGGGCCTTTTTTCCAGAAATTGGGAAGAGGCCTTAGCCTTTCATTTTGGGAAATTTTAGCGCGATTTTTTGCCAAATTGGGAAAAATTAGACATATAACATGTGGCTATATAAATAGTCCTTTTTACAATAACTTAAGACTTTTGGTTTATATAATGCAATTAAACAATCATATTACCTTAAACAAGACAAATATATATGTAATAGTGTATTCCACTTCACTTCACTTAAAAAATATTGATTTTGGGAAATATTTTTTTCCAATTGGGAAAAAAACAACGTTTTTCCAATTGGGAAGACACCGTTTAACGGCGTCACTTATATAAGGTAAAAAGGCCCTGCAAAGTGATTCACACCAATATCGACTTAGAGAGCGGATAAGGCTAATTTGGGCAATTTTGGATAATTCAAGGGCCATAACACAAAAGTACCTGGCATGATTTTGATTGTAATTGACCTTGGTTATGCCCACATAATTATATGTTCAATAAGTTTCGTGAAGTTGGATGAAAAGTCTTTATTTAGAGAGCGGACAAGCTTTTTTCAGCAGTTCAGCAAACAATTCAAGGGCCATTTAACCATTTCCTTCATATAGACGCTTTCTGCAGCAGACAGCTTTTTGAAAACATAGTGACAAAAGAAGAAATTGCTCAAAACAAGCAATTTCTCCTTTTGCCACAATGTTTGCCACTTTTAGTCATAGGTTATCCATTCAATTATAGACTTTCTATTTTTTGACAAAATATGTTTTAAGTCGTCTGCTGCAGAATTGTCGTATGAGGGAAAGGGTTAACCCAAAATTGCCTTGCATGACTTGGCTGAGACATTATGCAAGTTTGGGGATGATGTAATAAAACTAGTGTTGGGCCATCGGTTCCATTTTTACAATCGATTATCGGTTACAATCGCTTTGCCTCTTTCGATTAGACATTGATTATATAATCGGTTCATACAGTATTGTACTTAACAAGCCTCAATGTTTGCAATGCTACTTTATTACACAGCCTCTACATGGCCTCTATCATAGTTATCAATTGTTATGCCAGTTATTTTAGTATGCACTAACTAACACTTTCTCACATACACCAATTGTGCAGAAGACAACTTTGAATGTATCTCGGCAAAAATATATAAAATGAATCCTGTAAAGAATTATCATTAATAAAGTTCATAAGATTGTGGCAACGGGAAATTGCTCATTATGATAAATTTTCTTTTTGTCACAATTTGTTCAAGTCTGTTGCAGGTGCACCAAAAAGCTTCTGCATGTGGGAAAGGGTCAATACATTTCGTCTTTCAACATGTAGCTCAGAAAAAAGTAATATGTAAAATTTTAAAAACCAAAAGTAGATCTAGATCTATTATTATTAAATAGAATTGAAAACATTTGATTAAGTTAATTTCCCTTTTTGCCACAATGTTTCAAACATCAGCTTGTCTGCTGCAGATGTGTCAAAGGATTCATTTTCCTCTGGATATGAAGGGTGAATAAGTATTTCAGACCTGATTTTTATTTGAATGATTAGTACAACTGTAGTCCTTCATAGAAAGTCATAAGCATATGCTCATTTTGTTATTCTGCATACAAAAACAACAGATGATAAAACTATTAATTTGGACTAGTGAAAACGTTATCCCTTTCCCATTTGACACATCTGCAGCAGACGACTTTTGAAAACATTGTGACAAAAGAAGAAATTGCTCTTCATCTCCTTTTGCGACAATATTTTCCACTTTTTGTCATTGGTTATCCATTCAATTAGAGAATTTCCTCTTTTTAACAAAATATGTTCAAAGTCGTCTGCTGCAGATTTCTTGTATGTGGGAAAGGGTTAACAGCATTTTCAGTTTTTATCACAGCAGCCAGTGTTTCCTGGATTTCTCCCATCCACAAATTATTCTTCCAAGACAAATGGCTACTTTCTCACACAGACTATTTAGCCAATTGATGGCAGACGAATGAACCTAGTCTCAATGATTTTTGTCACACATCATAAAGAATGAATGGCCAAGAGGAGTGGTGTTCAAACTCACAACGCCTGGATTGATAGCCCTAATGTTATTACTGACTAGTCATTCAACCTGATACAGAGGTATGATAAGGGGGAGTAAAACAGTCTTTTTCACACAATTTCTCTCTTATTACTCAACCAACCCCGATTCTTTTGAGTACCCACAACATGGGGTTTGATAATCAAATAAACATTTTAGAACATGACAAATGCCTCTTAACCCTTTCCCTCATATAGACGCTTTCTGACGCCTCTGCAGCAGACGGCTTTTTGAAAACATAGTGACAAAAGGAGAAATTGCACAAAACGTGCAATTTCTCCTTTTGACACAATGTTTTCCACTTTTTGTCATAGGTTATCCATTCAATTATGGAGATTTTCTATGTTTTGACAAAATACGTTCAAAGTCGTCTGCTGCAGAATTGTCGTATGAGGGAAAGGGTTAATATCTAGAGCTCTGCTGATATACTGATAAGGAGTTCATTCATACAAATCTTTTAACACTGCCAGACTCTTTGTAGCACAGGCTGCATCTTACATGGAAAGTTATAGATATAGCATTTACTATCCATAGCTTTCCAAAACAGCTATAGTAAGATGCAGCCTGTGCTTTGTAATACCAAAAACTTGTTTTGAAAGAAAATACCGATCAATTGGAAAACATTCTTCATTTAGAAGCGTCTCAAATGACAAACCAGGCACCGAAATTATAAAACTCAGAAATAAACTTTATTTCAAATTAAGATTTCCGATTCATCATTGGTTATTTTGTTCAATCATAATCACGCGTCAATAATTTGGTACCAAGGTACGAATATTTTTAAGCGCGAATGAGCGCTTCAATTAATCTTTCATTTTTTCTGCAATATTCGAAAGTGTCACTATGTATAAACATTTTGCAACACTAGAACATTGTTAAATCTTACCTATGATAGCAGATCTATCGTTTCATCCTGATAATTTACGCTTATTTCTGGAATCAAAATATGTTTTCACTTTCCGACTGTCTTGACGCATGCGGACTGTGACTCAAGGCGCTACTTTTCACGTGCGCCATGCATTATATGACGTCATATACATATCACGGTAAATTGATGCATCGGTCCATGCAGAAGATGGGAACGCAGTGATGAAAGATCTGTCGCTTCTACTTGGTAAACAGGCAACCGAGAACACAAAACCAACCAATTGCAAGTGTTAACTAGGCTCTACCGAACGGATTTAAGTTGGGGAACTACTTTTTGCATATTGTTAATCCGCCAGACAAAAATGGCACTGGAGACGTTTTGAAATAGACAAAACTATGCGCTCCAATGCTTTTTTCATAACCAGGGCGTAGCTCCCTTTAGGCACTGTAGGCACGTGCCTACACATTTTTTCTAAAAATGCCCCAAAATGCAGCTACGGCGATACACATCTGCGTAATGTATCGATCAGATCAGCTTGCGCTGTCCGCGCAGACTGATCCGGCCGACACATTCCGTCTAAACGGGGATATATAGAGTAGTGATTCCTGAAACAGAAACTCCACAGGAGGCGAAAATTGTATATCCGGGTAGGCCTGTGTGGCATGCTTTATAGGCTGATCCGGGTCGATACTTTACACAGAGTCCACAATGTTGATTTTCTCACGAGACGGCCTGCACATTGAGTATTGCCATGACGTCGCGCAAGCTAACCCGGCACATCAACGTAACGTCAAATTACGTTAAAATTACGTTAAAATCTTACCGTCGGATAATTTGATACGTTCGTGGTATACTGTTTGACAGTAGGGGCCGTTTTGAATAATTTAAACATATTTCATTTTTTAAAATAAAAAATTAAAAGTACATGTATCACAATAGCAACTATATGGATATTAGAATTCGCCGATGCAGCGAATCTGTCAAATTAATAGTTCCGTTGCACCAATCTAGTTCACTGCATATATATTCAATACTGCGTGCAAGAAAAGTTGCCTTATTTCTTTTAATCAAAATTTGATTCAACAGTGTTTGATCTGTTGCTTTGAAATAGTTCCCAGGAATAACTTCATCTCCAGCTTCAAAAATACCACCCCATTTGTCTTGGTGAGGCTTCTTAACCGTATCACGCTTGACGAAGCTCGCAAAACATACTATGGGTATGACTCATCCTCTATGTTTCTTACGGCAACAATATATCCTGGGTAGACAAGCTCTACCAACGATTCGTCTAAACCACTTTCTGTGCCAGATGTTTTTTTTTTTTCAGGCAATTCATCTGTTGTTGTCTTTTTGGTCCTAGAGTACGACCCGTGTGTTCACTGTTCATACATCGCAATAAAACAGTGTTCACATGCGTAACACGATAAATCACGGACACTAAGAGACCCATCATCGCACGTGCGATGGTGAATCTTTCTGTTTTCTTTTATAGGTTAAATATCTGTCATCTCGAGCTCTATTGATGGTCTCAACTTATCTGAATATGCGTTTAGAACATAAGGTTTGTCTTTCGTTTCGAAACCTGTGAACAATACAGGAACAATAAACAAGTGAAAGACGTCAAAATGACCAAGCGTGACAATTTTTCTCCACACAGATAAAGGTCGTAATAAGATATTATATGTCGCTTGTCTTTACTGAAAATTACTGTATCGATAAAAGAGAAAAATAATATTATGTAAATTTAATTATAAGGTTTTAGTTTGACTACATCTTTAAATTTCGGTATACCGATTTTACGCATTCATAATTAAACAACGTTTTATATAGGAGCGTGACAATTTTTCTCCACACGCCTTTTCCTCATTTTTTTGAAAAGTATTAAGTCATTTGCTATATAATTCAGTACACAATAATAAAAGAAAAATAATATTGTATATTTGAGATTTCAACCCGGTTGGAGTAAGATTAATATTAAAAACCTACTTGCCATTTCTGCGTTGTTTGTTTTCCGACGTCGTTTTTTCAGATCTTACATGATTTATGTACAATTTATTTGTATTAATTTGCCAAAAAAGTGACACGCGTTGTTATTTTGTGTTATGATGCTGAATGACATCATCTCCGAAAACTCGTGCAGTGTTTTCCCGGCAAAAAAAGAACGCGAAGTTGATATATCATAGGTGTGAATACCAAAAGAGAGCGTTTGACTGTTACATCTTACACAACGTTTTTCCATGGTGTTTTCCCCGTTTTATGCTGTATTTGAAATTCTGTTAAACTAATGATAATTTTATTAAAACCATATTCATCTACGTTTTGTACAGCACATATTGGTATATCATACTTTACATTCATTTCTAAAACTGAATTATTAAGGACTGACCTCGTCCTGTTGGTAGGTGCATTTGACGTTGTACCGGGTTAGCTTGCGCGACGTCCAAGCAACGCCCCTGATAACCATCCTTTCTGATACAGACGACTTAAGACTCTTCTTCAGCAGTCATCGTCTGAAATCATTATGGGAAAAGGGAGTAATAGCTCACAATGCGCGTTCTCCCTTTCCCGACAATATTTTAATTACATTTATAGAAATAGCTTCAGCCTGTAGACCTACTAGACCTAAGCATGTTTTGTGCTTGCAGTGTAGCCTACTGTTCATGTAGTTGACCAAATAAGATGAAACTTATTAGCATTTTGCTTTTTAAAGGTCCATTAGGTTTTGTTTTCCCTCTTTGTGATGGGGTTCGTGATTCCAGTAAAGCTTCTCATCGTTGGATAAACTTTCCTTATATCACTTATGCACCTATCAATATTTTGCCGGGGCGGGCTACACGGGACTTTAGACAGAAGACAATTCCCGACAGGCGGGAATTTTGTCACGCCGAATGATTCCGGGTCCCGGAAAATAGATATTGGCCGGATTTTACATCTCGGTACCCGGATAACACAAAGCATCTTCCACTATGGGGATTTAGACACAATTATTGGTTCTAGGTTGGGGAATTAGACCCCAAAAAGGAAAACTTGTCTTATTCTCCTGGGTCTGCCCAAGGCAAAATATTGATAGGTGCATTATCACTACTTTATGCTCCCATAGGTGATCATTCGGTTAAAACTTTTTACAGTCTAGCTAGGCCCATATCACTTAGTTATACTTTTCCTAACGTTTTTTTTTTCAGCTACCGTTTCTTTTAACTTACAGTGTATATTCAGATCAGACTGTGAATATTACAAATATTTCATAGTGATAGGACAGGTTATCCAGACTAGCAGTGTACTGTTCAGCTACCATTACTATTTGCTTACAGTGTATATTCAGATCAGACTATGAATATTACAAATATTACATAGTGATAGCAGGAACGTAGCTTATCTACGTCCCTGGTGATAGGACAGTTTATCCAGACTAGCAGTGTACTGTTCAGCTACCATTACTATTTGCTTACAGTGTATATTCAGACCAGACTGTGAATATTACAAATATTACATAGTGATAGGACAGTTTATCCAGACTAGCAATGTACTGTTCAGCTACCATTACTATTTGCTTACAGTGTATATTCAGATCCGACTGTGAATATGCTGCTGGTTGATCATGATTTTCTGGTGCACACCTCCTAATAAGGATGGATGAAACGTATGTCACGTTTACCCTGATCTATAAGACAAAGAAAAACATATTTCGGGAAAATGAGAATTTGCTTTTGCTTATGTTGAAGCCCATTTATGCTGCCTTCGACAATGTTTCAGTTATGCCTATATCACGGCGTTTCCTGGGTAACTGTCCAGTTCTACCGATCTATTAATTCATCCTGACACCAACGAGACAGTCGTTATTCTAAAAGCTGCAAAACATTGAGCGCAAATTAAATGAGGAAAAGCAATTAACTAATGGCTACATCCCAACATTGTGGACTTTGCGTAAAGTATCGACCCGGGTCAGCCTAAGCATGCCGCGCAGGCTTACCCGGATAGACACTGTTCGCCTCCTGTGGATTTTCTGTTTCAGGAATCATTACTTTATATCTCTATCCCTCTGAGACCGGCGGAATGTGTCGGCCCGGATCAGTCTGTGAGGCCATATTCACTGAAAATGTGTTAAAAACGGCGTTACAGTACCTAAATCAATCAAGCATAAAATCTGTAAATCAGAAAGTTATCGTCACAGTTTGGGTTTCAACCGCTTTTATATCTGTTTTTATCGCGTACTAAATGACTTATGGAATGAAGGACAATATATATGCACTTAGCTAGCTACTTAAAGTCCTCGAGACATCTTATATGACCCTTTTCTTTTTTTATCATTCTACGTTATTAGTACTTTAGTTTGTATGATGTTTAAGCCTCTATCAACATTCTTCAGTTTTATCACGCCGTTTTCTGGTTAAGTTACCAGTCGATTTTTCCTCACACCAGCGGAAATAAAAGCGCTGTAAGCGATGAATGTTTGTTTGGTGTTTTAACGTCTCTTTCAACAATTTTGAAGTTATATTTGTTCAAGAGGGCGTGTCATCCGAAGATTCAAAGTTTTAAGCCGTATAATATGTCTGACAAGTAGACTCGATTTACTTTTGCATTTGTGTTTGGTGTTTTTCGCCTCTTTCAAGAATTTCACAAATAAGAGCAATTTTCCAGTTAAATGAGGGAGTGTCCGTGGACTATTATACGGCTTAAAACTTTGAATATGTGTCTTTTTACAACTGGAATTTGGTGCACACTGCTGTGGGCATATGATATGATGATGACGACGATGATGATGATGATGATGATGATGATGATGATGATGATGATGATGATGATGATGATGATGATAATGAGTAGCAGGAATAGGAAGAGCAGGAGGATGAAGAGCAGGAGGATGAGGAAGCAGAGGAGCAGGAAGAGGAGGGGCAGGAGGTTGAAGAGCAAGAGCCGGAGGGGAAAGAAAAGGAGGGGGTAACTCCTTCATACATACTCATACAATGCAATCGTCTTTAAATTTATTAATTTAATCTGATAACTAATGTGGATTTTTATTCGGTGATAGCTGATAAACGTTGGTTAAACAAATGATCTAGATTTTAGACCAATCAAATGTTGTATTTAATGAATAATGTCGAAGAAATAAAGGAAATGAAACGTTTTGATTGGTTCATAGTTAAGTGGGCGATCCTACCAGAGGCACTAATAAGAGAAGTTTTAAAATGAAATGTTCTGCATACTAACCTTTAATTGTTTTCCTTAAGATATAAAGCAATCAGTGAAAACGTATGAAATATAATATTTAAGACCAAAATATTAATTATGTTTGAAACATGATAAGTTTTCAGTTAGTTATCGTCAATTGAAACGTGTACACCTCTTGGGAGCCTCGCGTATTCTCCAGTCATGTGACATATTCTCAGCCTTGAACGGAACACTAGTATAATGAATGTTGACATGGATTGTCAAGTGAAAGGTCTGTGGTTCGCTTCCCGGCAGAGGCAAACTTTTGTTCTCTCTCTCTCTCTCTTTCATATCAAAACCAAAGTACTAAAACATTCATAAACTAAATATTACATATTTAAGGTTATTGTTTTCTGTCATTCTAATAAGTAAGATAACAGATCAAATAATATGCGCATGTTCCATTTCTTAGTGTTTTCTCATATTGATCGCCATTTATCTTTTTTAAAGATATTTCTTGTTTTTCAGATATCCCACAATGAAAGTGTCTTGCCAACTTTGTTCAAAGTCAATCTACGTAGAATGCGGAAAATGCTTCGCCGTTTTGAACTATCTCGGTCAGAAACACGGGTGTTCCGATAAAGACGAAGGATTCTACGACGACCATGAAGGATCGATATTAATTTGCTTACTCTGCGAAACAAAGTTTATAAGAAATACCGATGAAACAACAGAAGTAAGGACAACGCCAATCATGCAGTGTCAAGTCAGCTTTACTTTAAAGAAAATACACGGGGGTGATCTGAGTTTTTCAATATACCTAGGAACTCAGACACCAGAGAAAATTCAAGAAGTTCATGATGTGCAGACACCGGAGGGAGCTCAAAAGGCGCCGACAGCTCCAGGATGCATTCAAACACCGAAGATGTTTGTTTTCCAACATCCATTTACCTGTATCGTTAGCGGACGCACGTCATGCGGCAAAACCTACTGTATAACAAGACTGTTACAGAGAGCCCGCGACAAGATACAACCGTCACCGCGACGCATTATCTGGTTATGCAAACAATGGCAGCCGCTCTATGACGTCATACAGAGAACCGTTTATCCGAAGGTCGAGTTTATCCAGGGCGTGCATTGAAACCTCGAATGAGACGAATTTCTGAACACTCTAGTTAGAAACGTCAAAGCGCAAAATGTTTACGGAAGGCAGTCGCCATATAAATATGTCCAGAGAAAAAACTGTCATTACCTGGCATTATACAATAAGCCCGTGGACAGACAACCGGTTATGACGCTAGCCAGACAAGTGTACCCGAACAACCCCCCAACAAGTGCTACGTCGTTTCGAGGATGCGATCAAACGATCGTACGTGTATACCTGCTAGTCGATTTGAAACCTACGACGCCAGAATCATGGCGCATGTGCACGAATGTACTCGATCTTATAAGAAAGACGTCACAAGACCCCAATCACGAAATGGCTTTAACGCGAGCGCCCGATCGTACCATCCATCAGCCGGAAGCCATTTACCGGACCGCATGGAAGACGTTCGAATGTCTTGCGGCGACTGCGGGTCCGTTTTATCGGACATTCATCACTTACAAAAACACGTCAAAGCGTGGTGACCGATGAAAATGAAACTCGAGACTCGTGTATCGGACCGACTACGGATATAAAACGGAATCGACCACGACGATGACATAACAGTAGTATCCGAAAACGACGACATAAAAGAGGTATCCGACGACGAAGCCACGGAAGACGTTACCGACGACGGAGACGCGGAAGACGTAACTGACGACGGATACAGCGACAATACAGCGGCAATACAGCGGTAGTTAATCCCGAGGTCGAAAAGTTGAAGAGACGTTTCGCCCTGATGGCGGAAGGCAAATTACGACCCAATCACAATGGCCACTACATCGTGGAAAATGTACAAGTCGGTGGGAAATCTCGGGAACCGAAGATATAATTCGTCACGCCTCTGGCTGCAGATATCGAAATGGCTAAATCCGAACTGAAAGCATGACTAAGAAAACGGGGACGAACATGGTGAAAAGCGGAATTTGCGTATAAAAGTCGAAAGGCCCTTTTGATGAGACCGCCCGGTATTCCTGGTTATAAATTAGGTCAACGCAGTTCGTCTTGAAAATTGTGTGCATAATGTGTATTTGATATGTTCGTTGCGTATGTAAACCGTTTTATTATCATTTCATACGCGTATGTACACTGTTGGGGACACACACACACACACAAAGAAATTTGTTTTGGCTTTAATGAAAACCCAACGAGGAACATTAGTAACTTACCCAGGAAACGCCGTGATATAACTGAATAATTGTAGAAAGCGGCGTGAGACACCATACAAACTAAAGCAATTCGAATTAACGTAGCATGATTAAAAAAAGGGTCGTTTGTAAGATGGTTCGAGAACTTTAAGTGGCTAGTCAAGGGCTTATCCTTACCTTCATTCCGTTTCAGGGTTTATTTCTTTAGTACGCGATAAAAAAAAAAATGTTTTAAAAAGCAAAACTGTGACGACAAAGTTTCTGATTTACGGATTTTATATCGTTCAATACTTTTTGTTAAAAAAAAACGCCTTTACCCTTTACGTTTTAGTCAAATCAAAACTCGTACATCGCCGTCTGTTGATACAAAGGATCAATATGTATGTGGAAAAACTGTATATGAAATTAACCCTTTCCTGCATACACGGAAATATCTATAAGTATTGACATCATTGCTCCAATAAGCAGTTTATGCGCTTGTCCCGATGTTTTTCAATGCAGTCTGCAGCACATGCGTTAATTTACTTGATTGTAACGAAAGATTTTGAAATATTGTGAGAAATCGAGCAATTGTTAAACAAAATGTAATTTCTACTTCATAAGTAATTTCGCCTTTTTCAACAATGTTTTTAACACTAGTCAATACTTTCATTAAATCGGAGGATCAATATGTTTGGCTTATTATTTTCAAAGTCAACTGCCGATAGACATCTGCGTAATGTATCGACCAGATCAGACTGCGCTGTCCGCGTAGACTGATCCGGCCGACACATTCCGTCTTAGGGGGATAGATGTATAGAGTAGTTATTCCTGAAACAGAAAATCCACAGGAGGCGAAAAGTGTATATCCGGGTAGGCCTGTGTGGCATGCTTAGGCTGATCGGGGTCGATACTTTACGCAGAGTCCACAATGTTTATTTTCTCACGAGACGGCCTACACATTGATTATTGCAAAGCTACGCCCCTGTTTAATGGTAAGTCTGAGACTCGTTAAACTTGAATTATACAAGCCACAACCGTTAAACTAGAGTTTGAACTCGTGTTTAGACTTAAACTTGAATTATACAAGCCACAACCGTTAAACTAGAGTTTAAACTCGTGTTTAGACTTAAACTTGAATTATACAAGCCACAACCGTTAAACTAGAGTTTAAACTCGAGGTTAGACTTAAACCTTTTCGTTACGAGCTGACTCACCTGAATCTGCATTGTTTGCAAAAACCTCAATATTGCCTGTGGCGCTGAAAGAGTTAAAGAAGAATTATGAAATCGGCCCCATGGAGTTTAATCGTTTTCCCACATATAACAAAATCTGCAGCAGACGAATTTGACAACATCTTGGCAAAACTCTGGAAGATCTCTGAGAATGAAAGTGTCACCGGAACTGAACAGTGCTGTAAACATTGTAATAAAAGGAGAAATTGCTCAATATTAGCAATTTCTTCTTTTTGGCACAATGTTTTCGTTTAAAAAGTCGTCTGCCTCGGAGGTTTCAGAAAACTTCTGTATATGGGAAAGGGTAAAGAAGAATTGCAAAGTCACTTGACAATCTAAGACAAGAATTCATGATCCCTGAACCAATAGACCAAGTTATATGCAACGAAGCTCGCCACTTGAGACTTCATGTTAAAGGGGAAGTGGGCGGGGCGTGCGAGGGGTTATGAAGGGTTAAATGAGCCCAGTCAATGGAATGCTTTGAGGATGTGTTTACAGAAAAGGGACACTTTGTAAAACTTGAGTTGATAGATAAGTTTAACATTAGAACATATTCTTTACTTGACTTCTAATAGCCGTGCTCGACTATTCATAGGCTTGTCAAATAATCGAAAGTAAAAGTTTAAAACACATCTCGCCCAAATATTTAAATCTTACTGTTTGCACTAAAACATTCTCCTTCGCAGAGTTGTCGTTCCTTACACTCACATGAATGTAATGAGTCGATAGTGTTCGAGAATGTAAAGCAAACTGTCCTGGTACTGAACGGCTTGTCAAATAATCGAAAGTAAAAGTTGTAAACACATCTCGCCCAAACATTTAAATCTTACTGTCTACACTAAAACATATCTCGCCCTAATATTTAAATCTTACTGTCTACACTAAAACAAACTGTCCTGGTACTGAAAGACTTGTCAAATAATCGAAAGTAAAAGTTTAAAACACATCTCGCCCTAATATTTAAATCTTACTGTCTACACTAAAACAAACTGTCCTGGTACTGAAAGACTTGTCAAATAATCGAAAGTAAAAGTTTAAAACACATCTCGCCCAAATATTTAAATCTTACTATCTACACTAAAACAAACTGTCCTGGTACTGAAAGACTTGTCAAATAATCGAAAGTAAAAGTTTAAAACACATCTCTTCCTAATATTTAAATCTTACTGTCTATACTAAAACACATCTCGCCCAAACATTTAAATCTTACTGTCTACACTAAAACACATCTCGCCCTAATATTTAAATCTTACTGTCTACACTAAAACATATCTCGCCCTAATATTTAAATCTTACTGTCTACACTAAAACATATCTCGCCCAAACATTTAAATCTTACTGTCTACACTAAAACATATCTCGCCCTAATATTTAAATCTTACTGTCTACACTAAAACACATCTCGCCCTAATATTTAAATCTTACTGTCTACACTAGAACAAACTGTCCTGGTACTGAAAGACTTGTCAAATAATCGAAAGTAAAAGTTTAAAACACATTTCTTCCTAATATTTAAATCTTACTGTATACACTAAAACACATCTCGCCCAAGCATTTAAATCTTACTGTCTACACTAAAACACATCTCGCCCTAATATTTAAATCTTACTGTCTACACTAAAACACATCTCGCCCTAATATTTAAATCTTACTGTCTACACTAAAACACATCTCGCCCTAATATTTAAATCTTACTGTCTACACTAGAACAAACTGTCCTGGTACTGAAAGACTTGTCAAATAATCGAAAGTAAAAGTTTAAAACACATCTCTTCCTAATATTTAAATCTTCGCCCAAACATTTAAATCTTACTGTCTACACTAAAACACATCTCGCCCTAATATTTAAATCTTACTGTCTACACTAAAAAACAACTGTCCTTGTACTGCATGTTTGACTATTGAAATTCTTGAGCCGTCCGCGAAAAACCCAACATTATGGCCTCTGCATAATGTTTCGACCCGGATCAGCCTGCGCAGACTGATCCGGGCCGACACATTCCGTCTCAGAGGTATAGAGTAATGATTCCTGAAACAGAAAATCCACAGGAGGCGAAAAGTGTCTATCCGTGTAAGCCTTGCGGCATGCTTTAAGGCTGATCCGGATCGATACTTTACGCAGAGTCCACAATGTTGTTTTCCTCGCGGGACGGCTCAAAGTCTTGTCAAATAATCAAAAGTAAAGGTTTTAACCACAACTCGTCCTAATATTTGTTATCGTACAGCCTTAGCGTATGGTCCATGGTGACCTTGTCACCGGGTCTACTGGATTCCCTCATTGCCTGTCTATATGAAAGTGTATCACTATATATGACAATTTTCATTAACATTAAAAAGTTTGTTTTTTTAAATACAAAGTAATTGTATAGAAGTTCAAGACTTGCCCTTATCAAATAGGAAGTCGGGAATCATACCACCTGTATATTTCCTGTCTATATAATGGTATATCTTTCGAGAGATTCAGCAAAATTGGAGTGGTCGTTTCAAATTAATGTTAAAAAACACAAATAGCGTTAATACATTAACAGTGACTGTGACAGATATCCTTTAATGTTATTACCAATTATCATACATAAGAGAGGCATTTGATCGGATATCTATATCATATCCGATGGAATGTTTACTCTTATAACAAAGAAAATAATATGCCATGTGTGAATTCGTGAAAGAGTGAATGAGTATTTGGGCGTAAGAGGGTGTGAGTGAATGAAGAATGTCAGCTTGAATGAAAGAATTATGTCCCCATTCTTTTGTTTTGTTGAATTGTTATATTCATAACTTGTATTTATTTGTATGTAAAGAAATCTCCAAATACATGGGGGAAATAAAAGAAACAAACAAACGGTGTATTAGTATCAAAGGCTCCAACTGCATGTGAGCTGTTCCACGAGAAAACCAACATTATGGACTCTGCCCGGATCAGCCTGTGCAGTCCGGGCCTACACATTCCGTCTCAGAGGTGTAGAGTAATGATACCTGAAACAGAAAGTCCACAGGAGGCGAAGAGTGTCTGTCCAGGTTAGCCTGCGAGGCTGGCGACTCTCGCGCACCAGAACTCAAATTATCCTGTCACGTTTAGCAATTTCGACCCGATAACAGGGTGCCGTATATTTCTTTTGATATACGTCAGTTGGTCACGTGATAAGCTGGCGGGCACCTGCTAGCCGGGACTACTTCTTTTAGCAAGCGTCGCTGTAAATTCCAACTTCAATCGATAAAAACAGCAAATATCAGCGATTTCAGTTGTTTAAATAAATAAATATTTAATAATAAATGCGACAGGATAAATTGAATAATAGGTTGGTGCCGTGGATTGAGAAAGTTTATCTGGCTCGGCACCGTAATTTATCGGATTCGTCTTCGGCTCACCCGATGAATTACTCCGCCTTGCCAGATAAACTTTCTCAATCCACGGCACCAACCTATTATTCTCAATATAACATTCGTCCTAAGCATCTTGATACCTTTTCACATAGACTTACAATCCATTTGTGAAAGATGAATGACGCGAGTCACAATGATCAGGGGCGTAGATTAGCAATAATCAATGTGTAAGCCGTCTCGTGAGAAAATCAACATTGCGGACTCTGCGTAAAGTATCGACCCGGACCAGCCTAAGCATACCACACAGGCGTACCCAGATATACACTATTCGCCTCCTGTGGATTTTCTGTTTCAGGAATCACTACTCTATCTATCCCCCCTTAGACGGAATGTGTCGGCCGGATCAGTCTGCGCGGACAGCGCAGTTTGATCTGGTCGATACATTACGCAGATGTGTATCGCCGCAGCTGCATTTTGGGGGCAATTTTAGAAAAAATGTGTAGGCACGTGCCTACAGTGCCTAAAGGGAGCTACGCCCCTGAGGATTATGGGAACTCATTTGAAAGAATGATGACAAAGTCGGGATTCGGACTCACGAGCCATTGATCGAAAACTAGTAGTTCCCGACTGAGCTGTAGGATCCCTCATCATGAGAAATGTTTCCTTTTTACACAATGTTTTAAAAAGTCGTCTGCAAATGGTAAAGGATAAACACTCTATATAGTTCTTGTATGTTAATCAGGCCACAGGGACTTGCCCCTCTAGAAATAGATATGACCTACTCTATGCATAGATATTCTCTATGCATAGAGTAAGTCTTATCTATGGACTTGCTCCTCTAAAAATAGATATGACCTACTCTATGCATAGATATTATCTATGCATAGAGTAGGTCATATCTATTTTTAGAGGAGCAAGTCCCTGTGATCAGGCCATCCAATGATTAGCCGTAATGGTATTAAATCAAACCTTGTTGACAAGTAGCAAGTTAGTAATCATGTAGTGGGGTAATTAGTAAAACCATTAAGCTGTGTTCCGTTCTGTTAAATCATTCGTTCGCTAACAGTGTTTTATTTTACGCCGCTTTTCAACAGTATTTCAGTTATATCACGGCGTTTCCTGGGTAAACTAGAAATATCACTGAAGATGCTAAATACCCCCAAAACAGCACCTTGACACAAAATATAAAATATGGCTTCCGACTGACCAACAAAAGGGCGATAACTCTGTAAAATAACATGCAATTGTAAGACCTTTATGATCTGTAAATTACATGCAATTGTAAGACCTTTATGATCTGTAAAATAATATGCAATTGTAAGACCTTTATGATATGCACATCTCCTCTTGGTATAGAAGCTTCATGTACAAATTTATTGAATTCCACCCAGTGGTTTGTAAGAAATAGGCTGGCATGCTTAGTCTGATCCGGGTCGATACTTTACGCAAAAGTCCACAATGTTGGTTTCCCACCGGGACAGCTCATACTATCCTCGCTACGCTGAGCGCTAAGGACGGAAGCCATTACAATTATTGTTTAAGTCTTAGGTATGGCACGGCCGGGGTCTCTTCAGTTAACTCCTACGTTCGCTTACAGTATCACATCCATCGATCACTTTAATTTTGGGATCTTATTGTTGTTTGCATTACGTATCATAAATCTGGTGTGAAAGTTTAACCCTTTCCCACATACAAATAAACCGCAGCAGCGACTTTGAACAAATCCAAAGATTTCTATAAATGAAAGTATAACCATGGAAGATGATAAATACCCCTAAACAGCACCTTGACTTACACCATAACTTAATTAGTAAAAGGGCCATAACTCTGTAAAATATCATGCAATTGTAACCCCTTTAGGATATGCACATCTCATTCTGGTATAGAAGCTTCATGTAAAATGTTATTGAATTCCACCTAGTGGTTTGTAAGAAATAGGCCTGACACAATACCCCCTAAACAGCACCTTGACCTACACCATAACTTAATTAGTAAAAGGGCCATAACTCTGTAAAATATCATGTAATTGTAACCCCCTTTAGGATATGCACATCTCCTCTTGGTATAGAAGCTTCATGTAAAATGTTATTGAATTATGGCTTCCGACCGACCGACAGACTGCCCGACACAGTGACTCCTATATACCCCCTCTTCTTCGAAGGGGGTATAATTATTGAATCGGGTTGAGTTAGATCAAAGGCCTCAAGTTCACCTACACGTGCGTGTCATGGCTTTCTCACGCTTGTATCCCACACATAATTCTTTCCATGCAACAGGCTGCTTTTCCATATAGACCGCAAGCCCATTGGTGGAATGCGAATTCCGCTTGTCGCTTTAATTTTGTCAAACATCGGAAAGAATGTTGTCCGATCTGGGATTCGAACTCACAATCCATGGAGTGACAGCCTCGTGTAGCTATCGACTGAATTTCTGGGGCTCGGCGAAACAATTCGAACAATTGGATCTCATCATGTGCAATTTGTTCTTTTTACCATAATGTTTTCAAAAGTCGTCTGCAGTATCAACGCGTTAAAATGACCTGCAACATGTGAGTAAAGACATTACGAGTATCTTCATGTCGTTGTTGTTTAGATACAAAGCTGTAGTTTGAACACCCATGGTTCCCATTCTTGTGACGGGGCGCGGGAGAGGACCAATTATTTTCCTCATGCGACAATTCTGCAGCAGACGACATATTTTGTCAAACAAGAGGGCCATGATGGCCCTGGATCGCTCATCTGATTTTATTGTTTTTCACTTTAGCCATATAAACCCCGCCCTCTGGTTACCATAGTGTTCGACCAATGAACATGGCTTAAAAGAATATAATAGAGGGTCTCCCTAGGAATATTTCAACAAAATTATTTGAAAATCGGTCAAACACTAAAGCCATATTAGAGCCAGCAATATCAACAATCGGAACCATTCGGCTAAACTCGGAAAAAGCCGAGTAAACACTGATTGCAAAATCAGATATCTTTTACACCTTATAAACGTAAAACTAATCATTTCTGACCTTGACCTTTGTGAATCTAATAAATAATAAATTTAATATAGATTATAAATGTACCTTGAAAAAATATGTGATTTGTTTTTATGAAAAATAAACATATAACGGGACAAATGACACAAACGTTTTAATTTGATATAATGACGTCACAATGAGGTACAAGTTTAGTTGTGCCGGAGGTCAGGGTCAAGTTAATACTATCAAATAATACCATAAAAAAAGGTATGAGTATAAAAACATAAATATTGAACATACAAACATAAATTGTTGATTTGGGTGTAACGCCGTATTCAACAATGTTTCAGTCATAACACGGCGGTCTGTTCATCTACCCTTTTTTTGTTTTCTGACTTTCCCGCACCAGTACTCCACATTTAAAAAGTCTTTCCAAGCAACTGGCTGTCTTTCCACATAGACTGTTAACCCATTGGTGGAAGACGAATGACGCTTGTCGCATTAACTTTTGTCAAACGTGAGAAGGAATGTTTGCCGAGCTAGCGTTTGAACTCACAACTTCTAGATTGACAGGCGGTGTCGCTACCGACTGAGCTACCAGGTGAAAACTATGGACCCATGATAACTCGAACATATCGTCTGACTCGATACACTTACTGGAACCAATATGTCGTTTGATAACATCGTAGCAGCAGTGTTTAGCCCTGACACCAACCAATCAGTCATAATGTTATCCCAAACTAATACATACATATTTTCGATTACATTACTAATCAGTAATAAGCATGTCTACGCTAAAAAGCTACAATCTAAACTTTGCGGAAATAATATATGAGCCGTTCCACGAAAAAACCAATATAATGGACGCTGCGTAATGTATCGTCCAGATCAGCCTGCGCAGTCCATACAGGCTATTCCGGACCGACACACTCCGTCTCAGGGGATAGAGGTTTATAGTAATGATTGCTGAACATAGAGGTCCAGATAAGGAGGGGTATTCAGCTCTTTTCCCCACAATTTCTCTCTTATTATTAAAGTAAACTCTATGTTGTGGGTACTCAAAAGAATCGTTTCACTGAGACGATTCTTTTGAGTACCCACAACATAGGGTTAGAGGGTCAAATAAGGATTTTAAAACATGCAAAACGCCCCTTATCTAGAGCTCTAATTTAATTTAATTTGTCAGAAATAAACATACATATTAGGCGAAATGTGTCCTTCCGGATTAGCCTCAATATTGCCTTTGGCGCTGAAAGAGTTAAGTAATACTAAACAAGAGGCCCATGAGGGCCTATGCTCTACTGGCATTGATCTGGCTTGTTTCAAAAGGAACCAATATGTCATCAATATTCAAATACGTACCATCTAAGTTTGGTGAAGATCAGATAGTAAATGGAAGCTCTATTGTGTTCACAAGCTGTATTATAGCAATTTTGACAATTTCAAGGGCCATAATCCAGCCATGCATGGGTAGATCTGGCCGTTTTTTAGAAATGAACCAAACTCTCATGGATATCTAACTACTGTATAAGTTTGATTGAGATACAATAAAAAATAAGGACTGTATCATGTTAATAAGCCCTATTATAGCAATTTTGACAATTTCAAGGGCCATAATTCAGTCATGCATGGGGCGGATCTGGCTTGTTTTCGAAAGGAATCAAGCTCTCATGGATATCTAACTACTGTATAAGTTTGGTTGAGATACAGTAAAAAATAAAGACTGTATCGTGTTAACAAGCTCTTTTATAGCAATTTTGACAATTTCAAGGGCCATAATCCAGTCATGCATGGGCGGATCTGTGGTTGGTTTTCGAAAAGAACCGAGCTCTTATGGATATCTAACTACTGTATAAGTTTGGTTGAGATACAATCAAAAGTGAAGACTGTATCGTGTTAACAAGCTCTTTTATAGCAATTTTGACCATTTCAAGGGCCATAATCCAGTCATGCATGGGCGTATCTGGCTGGTTTTCGAAAAGAACCGAGCTCTCATGAATATCTAACTACTGTATAAGTTTGGTTGAGATACAATCAAACGTGAAGACTGTATCGTGTTAACAAGAAATTGTTTACGGACAGACGCACGCACGCACGCACGCACGCACGCACGCACGCACGCACGCACGCACGCATGCACGCACGCACGGACGAATCGCCACGACATAAGCCCTTCTGGCCTTTGGCCAGTAGAGCTAAAAACTTGAAAGCATATTTCGTAATTTTTGTTCCCCTAATATTGTGTTAAATATGAATGGTGGAATGTATTTTTAATTAGGTGAATTACTAAATTACCCTGCTGACTAATTGTAATTGTTAAAAAACAAAACATATTTTGGCATTATTATAATGGAAACAAAAATAATCAATATGCTTATAAGTTTTTAAGTATTTCTTAGCGCTAAATAATTATGGTGGAATTTTACCCTGGATATTTCACAAATGCCAATGTGTCCTTTTGATTGAACAGGTTTCGAAAGGAGAAATCAGTGGTGCAGAGGTAGAGCGTCGGCCTTTTGTAACAAAGGGCCGGGGTTCGAGAAATCAGTGGTGCAGAGGTAGAGCGTCGGCCTTTTGTAACAAAGGTCCGGGGTTCGAGAAATCAGTGGTACAGAAGTAGAGCGTCGGCCTTTTGTAACAAAGGTCCGGGGTTCGAGAAATCAGTGGTACAGAAGTAGAGCGTCGGCCTTTTGTAACAAAGGTCCGGGGTTCGAGAAATCAGTGGTACAGAAGTAGAGCGTCGGCCTTTTGTAACAAAGGTCCGGGGTTCGAGAAATCAGTGGTGCAAACGATGTAAAATATATAAGTTTAAACTAAACGGAGAAATTCAATCGTTATACACTTTCATAAAGAGAATGGGTAAAGGGGTTAAAGAATAATAATAAACCTTTTTATATGAGAAAATGCCTTCAACCGTCTTATTCCCTTCCCGCATACGACACATTTCGAGGGCTTGGTGTGAAACAGTTGTAACTTAAAACCTATTTTGAAAACCCTGATTTAGGCAATTTTGTAAGCAATGCAAATTTAGGTGCCATTGCTCAGAACGAGCAATGGCACCTAAATTTCCATTGTTTACCAAGAAAAATGATTTAACGCTTATAAAGACTTTATGGCGAGGTGATTAACCTTGGTAAAAAAATACCAATTTTAGTTATAACCGTTTCACGCCAAGCCCTCGATTTGCTTTTGATGAGATATAGACAAAGGTGTGCAAAATAGCTATCAAAGAACGCATGACTATGGAACAGATTTGAATACAATGTGACAAAAAGCAGAATTGCGCATTAACAGCAATTTCCTCTTTAACCACGGTGTTTCCTAAGTTCGTCTGCAGGTCGTCCGCGTCAAAAGGCGTCTGCAATTGGAAAAAGGGTCTTACACCTCATTAATCAGATTAGTGAATATATTACATGTACTAACAAAATTCAATAATTAAACAGGACGGAAAAACGATCAAAAGGGAGCACTTACAAGACTGCTTCTAACAATTTATCTTAAACAGACGACTTTTCTGAAGCAGAAGGCCAATGAAAACTTTGTGGTAAAAGGAGAACTTGCTCAAACACTTACTGTAAAAATAATGGTAATTATTATACTGATTGATAAATTGATTGTGGTGTAAGGTCGTTCACCTATGTTTCATTGGCTTTCTCACACCAGTACCCTCACACACGTCTTTCTCACACCAGTATCTCACACACGTCTTTCTCACACCAGTATCTCACACAGGTCTTTCTCACACCAGTACCCTCACACAGGTCTTTCTCACACCAGTACCTCACACCAGTATCTAACACACGTCTTTCTCACACCAGTACCTTCACACACACACACACACACACACACACGGCTTTCTCATACCAGTTCCTTCACCCAAGTCTTTCTCACACCAGTACCTCACACACGTCTTTCTCACACCAGTACCTCACACACGTCTTTCTCACACCAGTACCTCACACACGTCTTTCTCACACCAGTACCTCACACACGTCTTTCTCACACCAGTACCTTCACAAACGTCTTTCTCACACCAGTACCTCACACACGTCTTTCTCACACCAGTACCTCACACACGTCTTTCTCACACCAGTACCTCACACACATCTTTCTCACACCAGTACCTCACACACGTCTTTCTCACACCAGTACCTCAAACACGTCTTTCTCACACCAGTACCTCACACACGTCTTTCTCACACCAGTACCTCACACACGTCTTTCTCACACCAGTATCTAACACACGTCTTTCTCACACCAGTATCTAACACACGACTTTCTCACACCAGTAACCCACACACGTCTTTCTCACACCAGTACCTCACACACGTCTTTCTCACACCAGTACCTCACACACGTCTTTCTCACACCAGTATCTAACACACGTCTTTCTCACACCAGTACCCCACACACGTCTTTCTCACACCAGTACCTCACACACGTCTTTCTCACACCAGTACCTCACACATGTCTTTCTCACACCAGTACCTCACAAACGTCTTTCTCACACCAGTACCTCACACACGTCTTTCCAAGCAAGAGGCTATTGTTTCACATAAACCGTTAGCCAATTGGTTGAAGACGAATGACGCCTCTTGCATTGACTTCTTTTGCCAAACGTTGGAGAGAATATTGGCCGAGTTAGCGTTCGAGCTCACGACCCCGAGTCGCTACCGACTGAGCTACTGGGGCTCTGAACTAACTACAGCTGTCATAGGCAGGGGGCGTAAGTCCCTTTAGGCACGCCTACACACTTTTTCTCAAAATGCCCCAAAATGCAGCTGCGGCGATCGACATCTGCGTAATGTATCGACAAGATAAGCATGCGCTGTCCGCGCAGACTGATCCGGCCGACACATTCCGTCTTAGGGGGATATATTTATAGAGTAGTTATTCCTGAAACAGAAAATCCACAGGAGGCGAAAAGTGTATATCTGGGTAGGCCTGTGTGGCATTCTTAGGCTGATCCGGGTGGATACTTTACGCAGAGTCCACAATGTTGATTTTCTCACGATTCGGCCTACACATTGATTATTGCTAAGCTACGCCCCTGACAGGATAGCATAGCCCGCCGGCTGGGGACCGTATTCAAAACGTTTACACAGAGCTCTAGATACGGGGCGTATATCATTTACTCTTAAGTCCTTATTTGATATTTAATCCCTATGTTGTGGGTACTGAAATGAATATTCTCAATGAGACAATTTGTTTGAGTACCCACAACATAGGGTATGATTGAGTAATAAGAGAGTAAATACTTGTTCATCCGCCCGGAATCAGCCTAAGCATGCCGCGCAAGCTTACCCGGATTGTTTTCAATATTATTTTAGTTATATCATGGCGTCAGTTCACTTATTCATGATCCCTGGGTAAACAAACCAGTACAAGACTAGGAAATTTGCCTTAACCCAAGGTCACTCCACCATGACCAAAGCACCACGACGCCACGACGCCACGACGCCCGGTTCCAAATCCCCGACGCTAATCACTCGGCCAAGTGGGATTCCGAGTACGGACTGAAACATTATTAACTAATTAACCAACAGTGTGTAACAACAGTGTGTAACAACAGTGTGTAACAACAGTGTGTAACAACAGTGTGTAACTCAGGATATCGTTCACTATTATATCTCCCCCTGCCAGGTCATAGCACAGACTTTAACAAGAGCACCGCGTACGGCACAGACGCTCGACTGATAGAAAACAGAAAAAAAGCTGAGCTAAACAAAAAACCTTAACCCTTTCCCTCATACGACAATTCTGCAGCAGACGACTTTGAACGTATTTTGTCAAAACATAGAAAAACTCCATAATTGAATGGATAATCTATGACAAAAAGTGGAAAACATTGTGGCAAAAGGAGAATTTTGCACGTTTTGTGCAATTTCTTCTTTTGTCACTATGTTTTCAAAAAGCCGTCTGCTGCAGAGGACGACCACGCCGCCACAGACGACGCCATGGGTCATGACAATAGCTCTCGTTTTGTCAAAAGTCGAGCTAAAAATGGAAGTAATAGATGCCCAACTTGGTGCTCAGCTTTAGATATTATGATAAAATACATTTTATAGAACACGCAGTACGAATCACTCGTTCAGTACCCCAAGGGAACAAAAACATACCGATGGGTCAACGCGAGACAATCGTAACTATTTCTTTAATGACATATATTTAGAACCGCTTCACACCTAACAATCGATTGATACGTGTCTATTTCGCGAGCTTCCTAATTCGCACAAAGCTAACTTCGTGACAGTTCACCCTTGCAATCTGTTTACACTTGGACTTAAATATTAGGGAACCGGCCGTGTTACGATGGAACCAGAAAATTCTAAACCCCTCGTCGTAAATTCCCTTTAGCACCGACAGTCCCCTTAAATACACGTCTCTGCTGGCTTCTGTTGGGGGCCAGTACACGTCTAGGTGGAACTCGATCATCAGGGTGTCCACGTTGTCTAAATGTCCAGAACTTAACATGTCCTCCAGCACTTCCCACTCCATCTGCTCGATGTCTATCTTTATAATGTTTATTTTCTTCTGTAAACAAAATATATATCATAAATACATCATCCTCATCATGACGGGGTGGTGGTGGTGGTGATGATGATGATGATGATACTAAAATAATAATAATAATAGTCATCATAATTATACTACTAATAATAATGAAAATACTGTTAATAATACTAATAATCATCATGATATTAATAATAATAATGATAACTAAAACAAGAGCACCGCGTACGGCACAGACGCTCGACTGATAGGGAGAAAACAGAAAAAAAAGAAAATGAGCTAAACAAAAAACCTTAATCGTACGACCACGCCGCCGCCGCCGCCGACGACGACGCCAGGGTCATGACAATAGTTCTCGTTTTTTTCAAAAGTCGAGCTAATAACTAGAAATATCACTGAAGGTGATGAATACCCCCAGCTGGTGCCTGATAATATACATATGTATGAGAAATTCAAGGGGCCATAACTCATTTAAAAATAATTCCAGTGCAACTCGCCAACAATATGCACAACTAGGCTTGATATCAATCAGTGTTGTGAAGTTATATTGAATTCTGATAAAGGGTTGCTGAGAAATAGTGTTCACAAGAAATGTCTAGACCAACTGACCGACCGACCAACTGACCGACCGACAAGCGTGACTCCTATATAGCCCCCATATACTATGTATCTGGGGGTATATTATTAATAAACATAATCATGATGATAATAAACATTTGGGAAAAACTATTGTATTCCATCTTAACTAACTATGTATCTGCACAACTTTTATATTGCCTAAAAGGAATTCGCCGTGGCCGATTGGTTAGCGTCGGGGATTTGGAATCGCAACGCAGTGGTCATTTGGGATTTGCTCTTGAGACAGCGGTCATTGGAGATTGCCCTTGAGACAGCGGTGATTGGGGATTGCCCTTGAGACAACGGTCATTAGGGATTGCCCTTGAGACAGCGGTCATTGGGGATTTCCCTTGAGACAGTGGTCATTGGGGATTTCCCTTGAGACAGCGGTCATTGGGGATTGCCCTTGAGACAGCGGTCAATGGGGATTTCCCTTGAGACAGCGTACATTGGGGATTGCCCTCGAGACAGCGGTCAATGGGGATTGCCCTTGAGACAGCGGTCATTGGGGATTGCCCTTGAGACAACGGTCAATGGGGATTGTCCTTGAGACAGCGGTCAATATAGATTGCCCTTGTGACAGCGGTCATTGGAGATTGCCCTTGAGACAGCGGTCATTGGGGATTGCCCTCGAGACAGCGGTCATTGGGGATTGTCCTTGAGACAGTGGTCATTGGGGATTGCCCTTGAGACAGTGGTCATTGGGGATTGCCCTTGAGACAGCGGTCAATGTGGATTGCCCTTGAGACAGCGGTCATTGGGGGTTGCCCTTGAGACAGCGGTCATTGGGGGGGGGGGGTTGCCCTTGAGACAGCGGTCATTGGGGGGGTTGCCCTTGAGACAGCGGTCATTGGGGGATTGCCCTTGAGACATCGGTCATCGAACTGTCTCCGTGATATAATTTAAATAATGTTAAAACACGGCGTAAAACCCCATCAACACAAATTGTAATTGCCTACCTTTTGGTGTCCCAGTTTTTGTTGTATGGTCCCAAATCGTCGAACTTCCCAGCCAGTATTAGTCAACGAATCGTTACCGGCTAACCCCAGATTGTAGAAATAGTTCAGATCTCGTCGATGAAAATCTTTTATACCCATGCTGTAAAATGTTTATAAAAACAAACATGATGCAGTTAATCCTTTTCTTAAATGGGCACAGGTTACATTGTAGATACACGTCGGCGTATCGTCCACATGCAGCATGGGACAACATGGTGGCAACATGGAACAACATGGTGACAACATGGTAACAACATGGGACAACTTGGTGACAACATGGGACAACATGGTAGCAATAGAAAGAATTGCTCATAGTGAGATATTGAGTTGTCCCGCGAAAAAACCAACATTATGGCCTCTGCGTAATGTATCGATCCAGATCAGCCTGCGCAGTCCGCACAGACAGATCCGGGCCGACACATTCCGTCTCAGGGTGATAGAGATATAGAGTAATAATTCCTGAAACAGCCCTGCGTTCTTCGAAAGGGAGGGTTAACCTGCGCTCTTCGAAAGATGGGGTTAAACTGCGTTCTTCGAAATATGGGGTTAGAAAGAATTGCTCATAGTGAGATATTGAGTTGTCCCGCGAAAAAACCAACATTATGGCCTCTGCGTAATGTATCGATCCAGATCAGCCTGCGCAGTCCGCACAGACAGATCCGGGCCGACACATTCCGTCTCAGGGTGATAGAGATATAGAGTAATAATTCCTGAAACAGCCCTGCGTTCTTCGAAAGGGAGGGTTAACCTGCGCTCTTCGAACGATGGGGTTAACCTGCACTTTCGAAAGATGGGGTTAACCTGCGTTCTTCGACAGATGGGTTAACCTGCGCTCTTCGAAATATGGGGTTAACCTGCGACTTTCGAAAGATAGGGTTAACCTCGAAAGATGGGGTTAACTTGCCTTCTTCGAAAGATGGGGTTAACCTGCGTTCTTCGAAAGATGGGGTTAACCTGCGCTCTTCAAAATATGGGGTTAACCTGCGCTCATCGAAAGATGGGGTTAACCTGCGTTCTTCGAAAGATGGGGTTAACCTGCGCTCGTCGAAAGATGGGGTTAACCTGCGTTCTTCGAAAGATGGGGTTAACCTGCGATCTTCGAAAGATGGAGTTAACCTGCGCTCTTCGAAAGATGGGGTTAACCTGCGCTCGTCGAAAGATGGGGTTAACCTGCGTTCTTCGAAAGATGGGGTTAACCTGCGTTCTTCGACGTTAAAGTAGACTTTAACCAGAGCGCCGCGCTGCAAACGCCAACGGTCGCCTGTTTTTTTTTCTCAGTCGAAAAAGGGGCATTACTGAATCATTATAAAAGCCAGAGAGCTATGTGACTTAGTATAGGCATGCGTATTGGTCCTAGTAACATATGAACCACGTTTCATTTGAATATGATTAATGATTGCTTTTAATTATGAGGTAAGGTTAAAGTTTTGTAACGATGCCGACAAAGACAAGGGTATCACAATAAATAACTCGAAAATGAGACGAGCTAAAAATGGTAATAATGGCCGATCTCCTTGGTGCTCAGGATTGTGGGGTTAGCATTACGTCGGACTCACTTGTGTCAGGATAAATAGACCAGTAGTACTGGTACCTTTCACAGGGAAATACCGTGATATAACAGAACAATTGTTAAAATCGACAAAAAAGCACCAAGCAATCAATCGATGTTAAAGTAGCGTTTAATATTATTCGACTAATAGAAGGTTCGACTGGTGAGATAAGTGTATGTTCGGGTGAAGGTTTGATGCAAAAAATATAGCTTCGAGGTACAAAGCATTTCGAAGTATACATGTTCAAAGAGAAGAGTAATATGACGTCATTTTAATATGATGTTATGTCAGTCAAAATGTGGTAGTTTGACAACTTTAATATCCCATACAAAAACATTATTTCATGTGCAGAAAAACGTGTTATTTCATTATTGAAAATAATTAAATGTGTATAATTTGTCTTTTTCTATCTTAGAAGTATTGTAATGAATGAATGTATATTGTTTTATGGCGCATCGACAGCTAAGGTCATTTAGCACGCAATTAAATTTAATTATTCATGATCCCTGGGTAAACAAACCAGTACTAGGCTAGAAAATGTGCATTGCAAAAGGGCACTCCACCATGACCGTAGTGCCGCGACTGGGGATCGAACCCGGGACACCCGGTTTCGAAACCCCCGACGCTAACCACTCGACCACAGCGGATTCCCCAGGAGTATTGTAATGATAGGCATATACTAAAATGAACATGATGCTTCAGGAACCATTCGTGTCTTTTTATATTGCTATTCCGAGTGTGGTAAAATTGACATGTCTTTCGACGTTCGGTCTCGCGAGATATCAATGTTTAAACGCACCTCGTATTAAAATACAAAGCGACATATCACTTCTGTAACAAAATATTCCCTTTGTTAACGCCGGGTGGAAGCGCGGCGTCAGTATGGGATAGGTTTTAATGTTGTACCATGGGCTGACGTAATCGAAAAGGGAGCAACCAACATTATTATTGTTAAGAAAAATTCTGTTATATGCTTGAAAAAAAAAAAAAAAAATTTATGAATAAAGAAATTATTTAAAATGATTTAAGAATCAGCAAGATACAAAATACGTATGTCTTCTACCGTTATTACAAAACTTTAGACACATTTAATGGGTATTTAATAACTTTCCCCCAACTTCCTAGGCTACGCTTTTTTTTATAGTTTGGTTTACGACCGGATTCATCAAAGCTCAGAAAAACGTTTCTGGCGATGTTTTTGCCTATTACAATATTGAGATTTTTAAATAAATGGGTAATTTTTAAAAAATCAATGATGATCCATTTTAATTACTACATATTACAGTATAATTCTAGAAACTGTAAACACAACGCTAACCCAACTGTGCAATACGCATGGCCGTAACGCGTGACCCGTTCTATTATTTGTAAATGCAGCATGTCATCGCTTGGCGATTTTGGTCATTCTTATTTAATAGACGACAAGATGTCATCGGTTCCCATAGAGTAATTAAGTTGTCTCTGCTTCCTTCCGTTATGAATACTTCGCTGTTTTCACGATTTCATCCGATTTTTAAAATTCTTTGGATGCGTACCCGGTTTTTCATGTTTCGTTCGAGATGAACGATTCGTACCAACGGGTTTTCGCTCTTTGCTCTTGGGGAACTGACTTGACCATTTTCTTTTGGTTATTTTTCAGTTTTCTACTGGCATGTTCAAAACGATTATAGTGACATTACAAACAAACAAAACAGACTTAATAATTCTTGCTATATGTTGACTAGACATGTGAACTTTCATAATACTCTATCTTGATCATAAATATCTTTTTTTTTTTTTTTAATTACTTCGTATTTTTTGTTTATATACTCCCGTTTTTGCTATCATACTTCTGCTAAACTGGAAGGAGAATAGACTTAACCCTCTCCTTCCTAAGCTTGTGTCACACTTAACTTATAACTAGAGGCAATAAACCTGAATATATGTTAATATTTAAGCACCTATTTCTTTTATCTAATTGATCTAGTTAGAGGATTTAAAACAGAGTTTATTGTAAACAAAACTTGAGAAACTTCAGCTTGTATGTCACATTATAGTTGCAGTGAATGTTAAGCAAACTGTTAACCAAATGGTTTCAGGACTAAACTTGTCATTTCACGACTAAACTTTACATGCTGAATATCACATAGATCTTAGCATATAAAACGTTTAATCCCTACGTCAATATTGACCCTTTCTGCTCTTGGTAACCTTTTTATATAAGCTATGGTAGCCAGGTGAGCAATATAGGCACATCTTGGCCTTCTTGTTTAAAATAAAGGGACATTTGGCCTTCTTGTTAAAAATATTTACATCCTGTCTGTGTGCACAGGTTATTTAAATGTACAGAACAGCATCTGATTTCTTTAAGTCATGCTTCAAAATCATGCGCGTCGTCTTTGATGCTTTGCATACAAATTCGTCTTGTTTACGAAAGTAATGGGATTCAGTTAAATCGATTATGGCTGTTGAATTGATTCATGAATAAAATATACATTCATTTAATAGAGTTGAAACCCGTTTAAATGGGCAACATGACAATTATATTGACATTTCAGCGGAGCTCTGCGAAAACCAACAAAAAGACCTCTGCGACCAGTGAAAAACCAGATCAGCCAGCCAAACCGGGCAGGGCAGACTAGGTTTTGAGTAAATGGACTCATTGACATCAAGAAAACATGACCTTTACCTTGGATCGAATGAATGCACCTCACAACCATATTCATCGACGGCGGAATCGTCAAACGTAAAATCGTGATTAATGCTGAAAATAGAAGGAGTTGTTCAAATGTTAACCCTTTCCCACATACAACAAATCTGCAGAGACCACTTTGAAAACACCAAGGCAAAACTGTACACAATTGAGAAATTGCTCATCCTATTGCCAAAATGTTTTTTTTAAAAAAACTTTTTCAGCGCCAAATTGTTTAAAAGTAGACTCTTCCATGTTCAAAATCGGGCGTCTCCATTCTCATGTAATAACAGTTTTGCAATATTCTGATAACTTAAAGGCAAACAATGCAGATTTCAGGTGAGGCAGCTCGTTATGAGCTGACTCACCTGAATCTGTATTGTTTGCAAAAACCTCAATATTGCCATTGGCGCTGAACGAGTTAAAAAAAACCATTGTGGGAAAAGGATCATTTTCCAGACAATCTGGCTTCACTCGGCTATTAACGGAAGTTGTCGGAATCGATTTTTTTTAGTTTGCCGGAGATTACCGATTGACCATCTTCGCTAGCCAAGGCTACTTCGTATATTAGCATTCCCATGAGTACTTATAATCAGATAGTCCGGAAAACTATCCGATAACAGTCAGGGGCGTAGCTCCCTTTAGGCACGTGCCTACACATTTTTTTCTAAAAATGCCCCAAAATGCAGCTGCGGCGATACACATCTGCGTAATGTATCGACCAGATCAGCCTGCGCTATCCGCGCAGACTGATCCGGCCGACACATTCCGTCTAAGGGGGGATAGATAGAGTAGTGATTCCTAAAACAGAAAATCCGCAGGAGGCGAAAAGTGTCTATCCGGGTACGCCTGTGTGTCATGCTTAGGCTGATCCGGGACGATACTTAACGCAGAGTCCACAATGTTGATTTTCTCACGAGACGGCCTACACATTGATTATTGCCAAGCTACGCCCCTGACAGTCTTGTTACGAATCTCCAGCCAAAGGTTTTGCAAAAAACCCAACAGTGTGGCAAAATTACAATTTTTCGGACAATCTGGATTCACTCGGCTATCAAGGGAAGTTATCGAGTTTGCCGAAGTTTGCCGAAGTTTGCCGAAGATTCCCATTTTTAAAGAAATCCGTCAGACAAGGGTTATTATGGTAATGTAATGGACACATTATAATTGGCGTGCGAAGATATCGATTGACTGAAATTTTTGAATTTTTAATATTAGTCATTTATTCCGGTTGATTGAATGTGAATGAGATCGTTTGATCATTTGACAATTGATACACCTTATTGAAAACGTGTGGGGGTAAATATCCTTTAGAAATCTTTGTTATCTTCGGAAAAGGGAGCCTTCACATGATGGAATAGTCCGTCCTTTGGTCTGTAATATCTGTTTGCTCACTACATCGAACCGTATGTCGTAGGGACTCAAAATAATCCTATCACCGAGTCGATTATAAATAATAATAATGCATAACAGGTTTTCGAATCATTGATTTTGGTTGACACCTTAAAAAAGTTCTCTCACAACTGAAGAAGCGTTTCCCTTTTCCATATCTAGCTCCAAATGATAAAGTTAACCCATTACTTCATACAGACGACATTTGACGCCTGCTGTTGCAGACGACTTTTGAAAACATTGCAATAAAAGGTGAAATTGCTCAAAACAATTTCACCTTTTATTGCAATATTTTCAACTCTTTATCAGGATAATTCTTTCTGTTTTCTGGATTGTTGAAATTGTTTGTCTGATGCTTGTAAACCAGATGACCTATGAAAAGCCATGTGAGGTAATGGGTTAACGATTCTATAATGTAAGCTATGTTAAATGTTAAGCAACATATGAGTCGTTACACGAGAAAATCAACATTGTGGACTCTGCGTAAAGTATCGACACGGATCAGCCTAAGCATGCAACACAGGCCTACCCGGATAGACACTTTTCGCCTCCTGTGGATTTTCTGTTTCAGGAATAAATACTCAATACATCTATCCCCTTAAGACGGAATGTGTATGCCCGGATTAGCCTGTGCGGATTACGTAGACTGATCTGGGTCGATACATTACCCAGAGTCCATACTGTCTTTTCGTGGAACGGCTTTTATGAATTTATTAGATTCAAACATCAAGTTGTATTGAATGATTGATTTGGGTTTAATGTAGTTTTCAACATTTTTGAATATCACGGCGGCCAGTTCACTTACTTATATGTTTCCTGGTTTTCTCTCACCAGTAATCCACACAACATACTGTTGCAACTGGCTGTTTTTCCACATAGACTGTAAGCCCATTGGTGAAAGACGAATGACGCTTGTCACAGTGACTTTTGTCAAACGTCGGAAAGAATGTTGGCCGAGCTGGTGTTCGAACTCACAACCCCTGTGGATTGACAGCCCGCGTCGCTACGACTGAGCTACCGGGCTCGGCTCAAGTTATATTGAACCTCTGTAGAGTTTGAATATTTACTTATTTACCATGCGATATATAACGAGAGTTGTGCAATCTTGTCGTTTGGACATGCCAGACTAACTGATTTACTTCAGTAGTACGTCGGGTACCAGATTAATGCCACACGTACACACTCCAACAGTACGTCAGGGGTACCAGATTAATGCCAAACGTACCAATATTGTATAGTTCACATGGTACATGCACCAGACTTATGCTAGACGTACACACTCCTACAGTACGTCGGTTACCAGACTTATGCTAGACGTACATACTCATACAGTACGACGGTTACCAGACTAATGCCAGACGTACACACTCCTACAGTACGTCGGTTACCAGACTTATGCTAGACGTACATACTCATACAGTACGACGGTTACCAGACTAATGCCAGACGTACACACTCCTACAGTACGTCGGTTACCAGACTTATGCTAGACGTACACACTCCTACAGTACGTCGGTTACCAGACTTATGCCACACGTACACACTCCTACAGTACGTCGGTTACCAGACTTATGCCAGACGTACAAACTCCTACAGTACGTCGGTTACCAGACTAATGCCAGACGTACAAACTACTGCAGTACGTCGGTTACCAGACTTATGTCAGACGTAGACACTCCTACAGTACGTCGGTTACCAGACTAATGCTAGACGTACACACTCCTATAGTACGTCGGTTAGACGTACAAACTCCTACAGTACGTCGGTTATCAGACTTATGCTAGACGTATCTACTCCTACAGTACGTCGGTTACCAGACTTATGCTAGACATACATACTCCTACAGTACCTCGGTTATCAGACTTATGCTAGACGTTCAAACTCCTACAGTACGTCGGTTATCAGACTTATGCTATACGTACATACTCCTACAGTACGTCTGTTATCATACTTATGCTATACGTACATACTCCTACAGTACGTCGGTTACCAGACTAATGCCAGACGTACACACTCCTACAGTACGTCGGTTACCAGACTAATGCCAGACGTACAAACTCCTACAGTACGTCGGTTACCAGACTTATGCTATACGTACATACTCCTACAGTACGTCTGTTATCAGACTTATGCTATACGTACATACTCCTACAGTACGTCGGTTAACAGACTAATGCCAGACGTACACATTCCTACAGTACGTCGGTTATCAGACTTATGCTGGACGTTTCTACTCCTACAGTACGTCGGTTACCAGACTAATGCCAGACGTACAAACTCCTACAGTACGTCGGTTATCAGACTTATGCTAGACGTTTCTACTCCTACAGTACGTCGGTTACCAGACTAATGCCAGACGTACAAACTCCTACAGTACGTCGGTTATCAGACTTATGCTAGACGTATCTACTCCTACAGTACGTCGGTTACCAGACTAATGCCAGACGTACAAACTACTGCAGTACGTCGGTTACCAGACTTATGTCAGACGTAGACACTCCTACAGTACGTCGGTTACCAGACTAATGCTAGACGTACACACTCCTATAGTACGTCGGTTAGACGTACAAACTCCTACAGTACGTCGGTTATCAGACTTATGCTAGACGTATCTACTCCTACAGTACGTCGGTTACCAGACTTATGCTAGACATACATACTCCTACAGTACCTCGGTTATCAGACTTATGCTAGACGTTCAAACTCCTACAGTACGTCGGTTATCAGACTTATGCTATACGTACATACTCCTACAGTACGTCTGTTATCAGACTTATGCTATACGTACATACTCCTACAGTACGTCGGTTACCAGACTAATGCCAGACGTACACACTCCTACAGTACGTCGGTTACCAGACTAATGCCAGACGTACAAACTCCTACAGTACGTCGGTTACCAGACTTATGCTATACGTACATACTCCTACAGTACGTCTGTTATCAGACTTATGCTATACGTACATACTCCTACAGTACGTCGGTTAACAGACTAATGCCAGACGTACACACTCCTACAGTACGTCGGTAACCAGACTTATGCCACACGTACACATTTACTATAGTATGTTTGGTACTCGACTTATACAAGACATACTAATATAGTATAGTTCACAGGGCACCAAACGTATGCCAGATGTGCACAATTACTATTGCACGCCGGGAAGAAGACTAATACCAGACTTACACATTTACTATAGTACGCTTGGTACCTATCAGGTTTAATCATACATACCCGAAAGAGTAAACAAGACACGGGGTCGTGGGTCTAAAAGTGGATTCCTCACAAACATCCCATCCGCCGTCCCTTATCTCGCCGATCCTTGCAATTTTGTAACAGAAATATTGAAGGTTTTCTATATATCTGAAAATAGAAATCGGGACAATCAAAATCGGCTTTTGTTGCTTTGCCAATTTTATTTGTCAGCATTACTCTAGGAATACAAACACTAAAGCAGTTACACTCAGTGTTGATCCAGCTCATTATGCGCATCCACGCAGTCTGGTCGGGTTATGCACTTTTCGCCTGTAACATACCACATACAAAACGACCATGAACCGTCTAAAAAACATTGTAGAAGCACATGGATGTTAAGATATACTTTCAACTTTTTGCTAAAGTGGGATTTCCTGTGCCAGTATTCACCAACCATTCCAAATTAATTAAATTTCTTAAAGAGTTTTTCACAACTGTAATGCTACTTTAGACTTGATTAAACTTGGATAAACACGAGAGTTTTATTCTTTTATAACCCTCCCACTCCCCCCTTCCCACATGTAGACGCCTTTCGGCTCATCTACAGTAGAAACTTCTTTATATTACAGACATTGTTCATATTGTCACAATGTTTTCAACTCTAAAAATCAATAATAATTAAATAAAAGTTCATATAACTTAAAGCGACTGAAATCCAGATGGCACGAAAAAAACACAAAAAACTCGAATTCGCCCTAAATGTTATTCTTTATGTTATCCAAGTAAAACCAGGGTAGAAAATGTATCTTTTTTTATCAATAAAGTGAACTTGAGTCGTGTTCAATTGTCCCGATGAAGGGGTTTCCTATTTAAAAATACTTACCCCGTTACTGACAGGGTAGAATTTGCGATGGAAAATGTATCGAAACAAGAAAATCTCACCGATTTTAGGGGTATGTAATATGTCAGTTATCATATTTTGATGCCCCAAATACAAAAATAACACTTATTTTCTTAAAATTGGATTTTTTTTTCGACAGTTGGGTATCTGGAATTCAGTCGCTTTAAGACAAAGGACATACAAATCTTACACAAGAAAAGATAACTCTTGAATAAGACTAAACAAATCCTATTAAATAAGGCAATGAAAAAGACAACAACTCTTACATTGTACATAAGACAAAGAAAAGACAACTCTTACATAATACAAAGACCAGACTCGAACATAAAATAAAAAGACAACAATAGACACACAACTGAAAAAATTAACAAATGTCAAAGAAAAGACAACTCCTACCTATGATAAAGGAATGATAACTCTTCTCGACTGAGTTTTTGTAGAACACCATTGCTAGGCAGGTTAACGGTGGTATTAGTTTTAACTTGTTTTATAAAGGGCGTGTCTTTGAAATCCTCTGGATTACAAACGATCTTCTTCATCGAATCCTCGAACCGGCGGACATTTTCGTCTCTCTCCATGACTTCCAACTGGAAAATATTTTGAAATACCGCATCTTATCGCTTGATAAAGACTCCTGTAAAATAAGGTAGAAAAAGCTCTCTCTCTCTCTCTCTCTATCTCTCTCTCTCTATATATATATCTCTCTCTCTCTCTCTGAGCCGTCCCGCGAGAATACCAACATTATCAGCCTGCTTAGTCCGCGCAGACTGATCCGGGCCGACACATTCCGTCTCAGGGGAATAGCGGTATAGAGTCATGATTCCTGAAACAGAAAATCCACAGGAGGCGAAAGGTGTCTGTCCGGGTAAGCCTGCGCGGTATGCTTAGGCTGATCCGGGTCGATACTTTACGCATAGCCCACACTGTTGGTTTACTCGAGGGACGGCTCAAATGGAATTAAGTTGCAGTAGAGATACGTTGGTTTGTATTGTTCTACGAGACGCGCGAAGATCGATGTACCGCTACTGCAACGTAGCTTTCCTTTTATCTTGCAATGTGGAGATAAATCATCCTAAATTACCCGATGTTCACATGTCCGATAATTTTAGAACTGCAGTTATTTCACTTAATATACATATGTTGATAGTCAAATTGTGGACGTAAACAAATCGGAAATATTTAGATTATCCCCCTTTTGTGAACCCATCACAACGATTGATATAACACATTTGTCAGAAGTTTCAATGTAATACTTTGAGTAGAAAAACAGTTATTTAAAAACATGACGAAAAAGTGTGACGGACAGACAGACGGACGAACTCATGGGAGTGTACTTGTGGGGTTATTTCCTTGGATGTTTACTTGTGGGGTGCACCCCACAAGTAGGCAATTCATTCCGTAATTAACCCCCTTTTACGGAATGAATAACATTAATATGCAAATGAGATACCTGTTATAAAAAATAAACTATTTATCTAAGTGTCTATCTAAGTGTCTTTATAAGGGTGGTGGGTGGGCTTCAGGAAAAACACGCACCCCACAAGTACTCTCTCATGCGGACGGACAGACGGAGAGGATGACGCCAATATACCACCGCCTCCGGCGGCGTATAAAAAGTAATCCCTAAGTGCCTACCATGCTACGCAGGTGAAACAAAAAATTCAGGAAAAACACGCACCCCACAAGTACTCTCTCATGCGGACGGACAGACGGAGAAGATGACGCCAATATACCACCGCCTCCGGCGGCGTATAAAAAGTAATCCCTAAGTGCCTACCATGCTACGCAGGTGAAACAAAAATGAATCCATTAAGACAATTGAAAAATATGTATCAGGGCAATTAAACTAGCAACATAATGAATGACGTGAAATGAGCCATCTCACGAGAAAACCAACATTGTGAACTCTGCGTAAAGTATCGACCCGGACCACCTAAAGCATGTCTTGCAGGCTAACTCGGGCAGACACCTTTCGGCTCCGGTGGATTTTCTGTTTCAGGTATCATTACTGTATACCTCTATCCCCCTAAGACGGAATATGTCGGCCCGGATCAGTAAGCGCAGACTGCGCCGGTTCATCTGGATCGATACATTACGCAGAGTCCATAATATAGGTATTCTCGTGGAACGGCTCAATTATTTAAATGACGTCCGATCAATGAATGGTTATCTGTTGTGTTATATATGCACGTGACAATCCGCAAGCAGCATGTATTCGCGCCGAAATATTACAGAAAAAGGACCTTCCCCTTTCCATCTTATAAAAGCTTCAAAGGGGAAAAGTAGCCACACATATTGGTGTAAGACTGGTTGCTATAAAGGAAAGGAAAATATGTAATACAGCATAAGGAAAGCTTGATGATTAATATATAAAAGTAAAGACGTCAGACAAACTACGAATATATAAACAGATTCTAACAATAAAATGAAAAGAAATTATGATTCCTAAACAGTATCAATCCTATGTAATATATGAGGATATCAGGGTCAGACACTACTATGTACAGTACCAATCCTAGGGAATATATGAGGATATCAGGGTCCGACACTACTATGTACAGTACCAATCCTAGGGAATATATGAGGATATCAGGGTCAGACACTACTATGTACAGTATCAATCCTATGTAATATATGATTTGTTTGTTTGTTTGTTTGGAGTTTAACGCCGCTTTCAACAGCTTTGGTCATATCACGGCGGTCAGTGCACCTACCCATGTTTTCCTGGCTGTAATATATGAGGATATCAGGGTCAGACACTACTATGTACAGTATCAATCCTATGTAATATATGAGGATATCAGGGTCAGACACTACTATGTACAGTACCAATCCTAGGGAATATATGAGGATATCAGGGTCCGACACTACTATGTACAGTATCAATCCTAGGGAATATATGAGGATATCAGGGTCAGACACTACTATGTACAGTATCAATCCTATGTAATATATGAGGATATCAGGGTCAGACACTACTATGTACAGTACCAATCCTAGGGAATATATGAGGATATCAGGGTCCGACACTACTATGTACAGTATCAATCCTATGTAATATATGAGGATATCAGGGTCCGACACTACTATGTACAGTATCAATCCTAGGGAATATATGAGGATATCAGGGTCAGACACTACTATGTACAGTATCAATCCTATGTAATATATGAGGATATCAGGGTCAGACACTACTATGTACAGTACCAATCCTAGGGAATATATGAGGATATCAGGGTCCGACACTACTATGTACAGTATCAATCCTATGTAATATATGAGGATATCAGGGTCCGACACTACTATGTACAGTATCAATCCTAGGGAATATATGAGGATATCAGGGTCAGACACTACTATGTACAGTATCAATCCTATGTAATATATGAGGATATCAGGGTCAGACACTACTATGTACAGTACCAATCCTAGGGAATATATGAGGATATCAGGGTCAGACACTACTATGTACAGTATCAATCCTATGTAATATATGAGGATATCAGGGTCCGACACTACTATGTACAGTACCAATCCTAGGGAATATATGAGGATATCAGGGTCCGACACTACTATGTACAGTACCAATCCTAGGGAATATATGAGGATATCAGGGTCAGACACTACTATGTACAGTACCAATCCTAGGGAATATATGAGGATATCAGGGTCAGACACTACTATGTACACTACCAATCCTAGGGAATATATGAGGATATCAGGGTCCGACACTACTATGTACAGTACCAATCCTAGGGAATATATGAGGATATCAGGGTCAGACACTTCTCTGTAGTCCACCTAACGTGTCTCGCACAGGCACTCCTCCGGGTATCTACCCGCATATGCTTTGAAGCCCAATGGTGAAAGAAGGATGACGCTATTCAGTTTATTACTTTTGTCATTTATTGTAAACAATGAATGCCCAATTGTGAAAGAAGGATGACGCTATTCAGTTCATTACTTTTGTCATTTTTTGGAAACAATGAATGCCCCATGGTGAAAGAAGGAAGACGCTATTCAGTTCATTACTTTTGTCATTTATTGGAAACAATAAATGCCCGAGAGGGGGTTCGAACTCACTAAAAGAAGCTTGCATTGTTGTGGGTACTCAAAAGAAATCGTCTCAATGACGATGGTGAGGTGGTTAGAGGGTCCGCCTCAAGAGTGGAAGATCTTGGTTCGAACCCGGGTCGAGCCATACTAAATACTTTAACAAGGGCAGTCTGAATAACAGCGCGTTCTACTCTACTATTCTACCGCTTATTAGTTAAAGGATTGCAAAGCTGTGTGTGAATTTGTGAAACATACAAGTAACACTGTGTTAATACACAAGATTGAATGATTGTTTAGTGATTTACGCCGCTTTAAACAATTGTTCAGTTATATAACGGCGTTTCCTGGTTAAGTTACCAGTACTACTGGTGCATTTATCCTAACACAAGCAAGTCAGTCGTAATGCTTACCTCGCAACCCTGAGCGCCAAGGACGGCAGCTATTAATAAACATGTTGAAGTCTTTAAAATAAGCAAGAGGCGTGCAAGCTAAGATTTGCGTTACATTTCAATTAATTACAATACTTTCCTAAAAGGGTTTTATGTTTACATTGAGTGGATGGTGGGGTATGCATATGGAATTAGTAGGCACTTGCTTAAACACACAAGAGCTGTCGAGGGCAGCGCGCTCGACTTTGTCGTGCTTGCCAATGAAACAAAACCTTTTTGGGTGATACAGAAAACATAACCAAGTACTTAATCATGTTATTTATTAGCAAAGTGCTTTATAAGTCTAAAAAGGGTCATACTTTTTTTAACAAGAGGGCCATGATGGCCCTATATCGTTCACCTGATCTAATAGAACTTCAATAGTTTTCAAAGTGTTAACTCTATTCATATAAGGAAAACAAGCAACCCCCCTGGTGGCCAAGTTTTTCAATGAATCAGAATAAATTGAACAACCTTGGCAGAGGGTCACACAAGGAACATTTGTGCCAAATTATTTTCAAATCGGGCCAGAGATTTAGTACAAGAAGATTTTGTTAAGCTTTCACAATATGACATATACGGAAAACAAGCCCCGCCCCCTGGTGGCCATGGATTTCATCAGATCGGAATAATTTCAACAATCTTGGTAGAGGTTCACCCAAGGAAATTTGTACCAAATCATTTTTAAATCGGGCTGGTACTTTTGGACATGAAGTTTTTACAATGCACATTATAAGGACAAGCTCCAACCCCTGGCAGCCATGTTTTACAACGGATCGAAATATTTGAATAATCTTGGTAAAGGGTGCCCCAATGAACATTTGTGCAAAATAATTTTCAAATCGGGCCAGTACTTTTGGACAAGAATATTTTTAAAGTTTTAACAATGCACATATAAGGAAAATAAGCTCCGCCAAAATATATAGTTGAACAAAAATTGTCGGAGGAAAATATAGCTCGCCTATCAGGGCCATCGTCTATAAGGGCCTACTTCAGAACAGTTATAGCATTAGGTAAAGTCACACAGTATCACCTATTGCAAGATAAAACACCTTTTCAATACTTGCATGCAAATGTTAACCAAGTCCATACAGGCCCTTTTGGCCTTTTTTATTTGTAAATTTATTTATATACGATAAGTAACAGCATACACAGTGTCTGAGAAAAGGCCTTGCACGCAAAGGTTTGACCAATATTCTAAGTCCAAAAAGGGGCACAATTCAGTCAAAATCCATTCCAGAGTTATGGGACTTGACATACAGGGTCATATAATAACTCTAAATAAGTGTGTGAAGTTTCAAAGCAACAACTTATAGTGTCTGAGAAAAGGCATTGCACGCAAAGGTTTGACCAAAATTCTAAGTCCAAAAACGGGCCCAATTCAGTCAAAATCCATTCCAGAGTTATGGGACTTGACATACAATGTCACCTAATGACCCCGAATAAGTGTGTGAAGTTTCAAAGCAACAGCATACACAGTGTCTAAGAAAAGAACTTGCACACAAAGGTTTGACCAAGCTGGCAACGCGTACGCCAAGGCGGACGCCAACGCGGACGCCAACGCGGACGCCAACGCCGGCGTTATTACATAAGCTCCCCTATTTCTTCGAATATGCGAGCTAAAAAGGGGCATAATTCTTTAAAACCAATTTGACAAGAGTCCTTTACTCTTGTCTGTTGATGTAGGAAATGACGATAAACAAGTATTGCAAGTTTCATAGCTATATCTGTTATGATTTTTGAAAAAAAAAGTTAGGTGGTACGAACAACTTAAACAAACTATTTAGTTGAAAAAGGCTCATAATTCTTACTAAAACTGTAACAGAGTTATGTTCTCTTGTCTGTTGATGGAGGCAATGATGATGAACAACTATTGTAAGTTTCAAAGCAATATCTCTGATGTTTTTGAAAAAAGGTGAGGTGGTACAAAAAACTTAACCAAGTGTGACGACCACGCCGACACCTAGGCGAGTAGTATAGCTAGCCTTTTGTTCGACAATTCGAGCTAAAGATAAACAAGTCTAAAGGTTAAACAATGACCAAAATAAAATCATGCAAGTTTGAACACGCTAAGAAGCGTGTCGACTAGGAAGCCAGGGCTACAGATAGTAGATTTTTTGCTTAAAAAAACAAAAGAATTGTCAAAAAAAGCAATTCGTTTTAAAATGATGAGTACTCAAAAGCAATTAAAAAGTAAATAAAGCATTTGTTTACAGTTGTGTTGCTTAAATAATTTACATTTAATCAAACAATATTCGATTGTAATAAAAAGTATCTATGGCTTGATGTGAATTTACTAAGCTATGTACACAGTGTATACAGACTAAAGCAAAACACAACTTAAAAAGTTTCTGGATGAATGAGGGATCCCCCTAATATATATATTTGCCAACAATTAGCATAAGTTAAACAACATTGAAATATTGTGAGAAAGGGAGAATTTGCTCATTATATCTCCCTTTACCATGATGATTTCAAGTCGTACAAAAAAGCAATTTAAAAAATGTGATGGGGTAAAATTATCCCCATTTCTTAAATTTAAAAAAAAAAACGTCTGAAAAACAATTGGGTAAATGCCGAATTCACTAAAAAAAGTTATCTGTAGCCCTGTCGGGTTTAACACCGGAAGTACTTTCATTTTACCCATAAGACGTACCAACAGATCAGAATCGTTCCGGGTCGGTGTACTCTAAAACAATCCGTTTTGAAATTTTGATCCGTTTTTAAATGTTTATGTAGCACTTATCCTGCACTGCTTCATTGAGATTAGTTAAACAATTGTTTACTATTTGCCTTCAGTTTCAGCTTTTCTGTATCATTTATCAGCTTAGATTTGAAAGTATTGAAGGAACATATTGTGCTGTCGGATGTCTAAATGGTTCGAGGTATCAAGTACATCGAAGGCTTACAAAGGTTTGAGGTATCAAGTACATCGAAGGCTTACACAGGTTCGAGGTATCAAGTACATCGAAGGTTTACAAAGGTTCGAGGTATCAAGTATATCGAAGGTTTACAAAGGTTTGAGGTATCAAATACATCGAAGGCTTACAATGGTTCGAGGTATTAAGTGCATCGAAGGCTTACAAAGGTTCGAGGTATCAAGTACATCGAAGGCTTACAAAGGTTCGAGGCATCAAGTACATCGAAGGCTTACAAAGGTTCGAGGTATCAAGTACATCGAAGGCTTACAAAGGTTCGAGGTATCAAGTACATCGAAGCCTTACAAAGGTATCAAGTACATCGAAGGCTTACAATGATTCGAGGTATCAAGTACATCGAAGGCTTATAAAGGTTCGATGTATCAAGTACATCGAAAGCTTACAAGCAGTTATCTTCACCGTGTAATATGTTAACGATGTAAAACTTCGGGTCGGTCATGATGGGTGTGCCCTTGGGCAAGGCAGCCCATTGGCTCATTCCATAGCCTTGTACTGGTTCACGCGTGATTAAGTGAACTCTCGCCGTGATAACTGAGCTTATGTTAAAACACGGCGTAAAATTCCACCAAAACAAAAAATACGTTACGTGGATCTTCTCATAACAAACACAGAAGCCCTACACCAGCATGGGACAATGATATTATCATAATACAGGGCTACAGATAAGTAGCTTTTTTGCTTAAAAAAACAAAAGAATTTTCAAAAAAAAGCAATTCTTTTTAAAAATGATGAGTACTCAAAAGCAAATAAAAAGTAAGTAAAGCAAATTGTTAACATTTGTGTTGCTTAATATTTTTACATTAAATCAAACAAGATCCGAATGGAATAAAACGTATCTATGGCTTTATGTGAACGAGACAATTACCAAGCTTAGATGCACACTGTGCATACAGATTAAAGCAAAACTAATCTTAATCAAAGTCCTGAAAATACTAAAATGCGGGGGATGTTGGCTCTAGACTGTTAATAAGATTTTTCTTCAATTTGACCTAGTGACCTACTGTTTGACCCAACATGACCCATGGTAGGACTTGACCTAGATATCATCAAGAAAGACATTCTGATAAAGTTTCAACATGCTAAAGCTAAAAATGCAGTATCCAGAGTGTTAACAAGATTTCCTTCAATTTGGCCTAGTGACCTAGTTTTTAACCCGGCATGACCCATGTTCAAACTTGACCTAGATATAATTTAGATAGAATTCTGACCGAATTTCAAGCTGCTGTAGCCAAAAAAGAGTTAACAAGATTGTCCTTCAATTTGGCCTAGCTACCTAGTTTCTACATGACCTGGATATCATTATTACAAACATTCGAAAATAAGGCCTCTAGAGTGTTAACAAGATTTCCATTCAGTTTGGCTTAGTGACCTAGTTTTTGACCCGGCTTGACCCATATTCGAACTTGGCCTAAATATGACATAGATCACAATTTCAAGCTGCCTTAGCAAAAAAGGTGGCTTCTACAGTTTTAACAAGATTTCTTTCAATTTGGCCTAGTAATCTAGTTTCTGACCCAATATGACCCAGATTCGAACTTGACATAGATATCATTAATACAAATATTCTGACAAAAATTGCGGCCTCTAGAGTGTTAACAAGCTTTTCCTCCATTCTGATAAAGTTTCAACATGCTCAAGTTGAAAATAAGGCCTCTAGAGTGTAAACAAGATTTCCATTCAATTTGGCTTAGTGACCTAATTTCAAGCTTGTAGAGTATTAACAATATTTTCCTTCAATTTGGCCTAGTAACCTAGTTTCTGACCCAATATGACCCATATTCGAACTTGACCTAGATATCATTAATACAAACATTCTGACACAATGTGCAGCCTCTAGAGTGTTAACAAGCTTTTTCTTCAATTTGACATAGTGACCTACTTTTTGACCCGACATGACTCATGTTCGAACTTGACTTACATCATCAAGACAAACATTCTGATAAAGTTTCAACGATGCAAGACAGCCGTATTTCCGTATTTTTCATTGCAGGGATTTTCTCAAAAGGTTTTTGAGCTACCCGCTTTCAAGCTACTCGTTTTCCATACATTTAAAAGAAACATTTAAGATCCTCATGTCTAACTTAAATTTCGTTTACGTATTATTATGTAGACAATTTCATGGATTTAAACTTTAAATTGTGTACGTTTACTTTGTATAATGTACATACTGTTTAGCTTGTTGTGAAACGTATTTAACTGATCCCTGGACAATCAAGAACAATTGTCCATTTTGAAAAAAAACAGAGGGCAGCACACAAAAATTACAAATTTGCACTTCCTGAAAGCTGGGCATGATAATATACGGAGGTATTCAGCATAGCTGAATCCCCGCATAATCAAAGTACTGAAAGTACTGCTGGAAGGTGATTTTAGAGTGATGTCAGCCAGGTGCAGATGGGATAATGCATTGTATGCAAGGTATGAACAGATCATGGCTAGGATATATGGATAGGAACAAACGAGAGCAAATATGTTGGAAAATAAATGAATGAAAGAATTTAAGTCTTTAAAACTTCTTTATTTTGCTGCAGTTTCGGAATAGGTAAAATTGTATAAAAAGAATAAATCAAACAAATGGAAGAACGCCTTCATCAGTAGAATACAATAAGAAAGAAAGAATAAAACTTCAAAATTGTTGACAGCTGGACATTATATTATATTCACAATAGTTAGCAAACACTGTCAAGAAGTGAGGAGTATTGCATACATACAATTCATTTAGAAATTGCATTGAAACAAAATATATTTTTGGTAAAAAATATAGAGAGAAATATTTGTAAAAAATATAGAAAGCATTTTTTCATATTTAGACAGAAAAGTACAGGAAAGAATAACATTCAGTCATATCCGTCAATAGCTAATACTATCTTTCTATGCGTCTGTATAAGGACAAAGATATATAGATAGATATTCTTTATTTCTTCCAAATTTGAAGAGCAAGTACATTTAATATTAAACATTACAAAAGTGAGAACATAAATATATAAAAACATTGTAACAATAGGAGAACTTGCTCGTCATAAAAAAAATCTATGACAGCCACTGTCTTTCAAATTTGCTTTTCACAAGTGAACGAATGCTATGAATGAACGTATACAAGTGCTATGAATGAAAATATGAAAACATGAATTAATTTTACATTTGCAACAATGTTCGATAAACTGTGTCTGAATGAGGATACAACGTAGAACGTAATGTTTTCTTCTTGCATGAAAGCTTAATTAAGTATAGGTGTGCCCTCAATTTAAATCAATTCTCACATAACAAAAACATTAAGAAAGTGTTGTAAAATCTAAATAATATCATGACAACTCACGATGATCAGATTTTTATAGAAATAATTTTATTTGATATGTATTACGCGTCAAGCGTGGATTCAAACACTTCCAAATATTTTACAATTTAAAACAATTAGATATTCGGATAAAATCTGATTGAATGAAACGAATTGTTAAAAAAAAACCACCCAATGCATATTAAAACCAAAGGCTTCTTTTCCCACAACATTTTGTTTCAAGAGCTACAATATCTAAAGAGGCAACATGTTTGGGTGCTTATCCAGTGTGCATGAGTTCGATTTTACCATACCAATTCAGGAAAAGTGATTTCCACATCTTTCAACTTTCCTCCGGTAAATCAGTCGGTAGCGACGCGGGCTGTCAATCAAGCATTTGTAAGTTCGAATCGAAGCTCGGCCATCATTCTTTCTGTCATTGTGACAAGCGTCATTCATCTTTCACCAATGGGCTAACAGTCTATTTGGAAAAGAAGCCAGTTGCTTGGAAAGAATGTTGTGTGGATTACTTGTGTGAGAAAGCCAGACAACACATGAATAGGTGAACTGGCCGCCGTGATATGACTGAACCATTGTTGAAAACGGCGTTAAAGCCTAATCAATCAATCCTTTTTATATAATCATTCTGTAATTTACCATTTAGAATGCCCCCCTAATCCCCTTATACATATTTAGTCGAGTAGTCGTTCGGGAGAACACACCATTCGTGAATTACCAGATAACTAACATTTCTCCCTAGCACACAACTATTGACAACATTGTAACAAAACATAAGAAATTTATCCCAGGACTCCAAATGCAGCAGACGATTTTGAAAATATCTGAGAGGGATTCTTTTCCTTTTTTCCCACAACGTTTCAATTAGTAAATATATATATACATATAATATATATATAACTTATGTAAAAACCTATAAATGAATATGCTAGAGGAAATATAAAGACAAAACTGAAAGTCGTAATTAAGGATAGATTAGCATATTTTGGGGAAACTACCTTACGACACGGTATGTCCTCGAATTGACCTAGTTCGTGTAATGTATATCTGATCCGTTGTATCGGTGTTGTTCACAAAAGCGTGGCGCGTAAGAATATACAGGTAACAATGTTTACCACAGAAAGATGTGTATTTGGAAAATCAAAATCAATTTTAATTTTCAAAGCCACAAAAACATGAATTGTTTGAAAATGTAATTGTCCAAACCAGTTTCTACATCAAACTGATTGTACATGAAAACACTTAAAGTATGAATTTACATTGATTTTTTGCGAACTATATTGACTAGCGTATGTATGAAGAGATCATATAGTTTATAGAGAGGATGTGTGTTATAGGGCATATTCCATTAAGGTGTGCAATCCCATAGGAAGAAGATTATTATTACATAATAATCACCTTCCAAAAAGTGTCTGGATGAATGAGGGATCCCAAAATATATAGATTTGCCAACAATTAGAAGCATTAGTTAAGCAGCAATGAACAATTGTGAGAAAAGGATAATTTACTCATTATGTCTCCCTTTGCCACGATGAGACAATTTCAAAACAATAATGGTGAAAAACTATCCCTGTTACTTGAATTTAAAAAGAAAAGCAATTGTCTGAAAAACAATGGGATAAATATCCAATTCACTGAAAAAGTAATCTGTATAGCCCTAAAAAAAAAAAAAAAAAAAAAAAAAATATCTATCGACCAATTGCATTGCTAAATTGTGTCAGTAAAATAGTAAAATAATTACCTCCTGGCTCTGTATTAAAATAAAAGTTTAATCAGTTCATTGTGTTGTTGTTAGAATAAGCAATATACTCTCACCGATCCAAGCACATTATTGTTAGACTGCAAATCACATATGAGCCTTCCCGCGAGAAAACCAACAGTGTGGACTCTGCTTTAAGTAGCGACACGGATCAGCTTAATCATGCCGCGCAGGCTTATCTGGACAGATACTTTTCGCCTCCTGTGGATTTTCTGTTTCAGGAATCATTACTCTATACCTCTATCCCCCTGAGAGACGGAATGTGTTGGCCCGGATTAGTATGCACGGATTGCGCAGGCTGATCTGGGTCGATATATTACGCAGAGGCCATAATGTTTGTTTCCCTATCTACCCTACATTTTTATTTTAATATGCGTGCCAGGCTACTATGATCTGCATCCGCTGCCTTTTACAATCCTACGAGCGTGCCTTCTGCAATCATAAGAGTGTGCCTCCCCCAAAACCACTTTGTGAGTTATGCAATGATGTCTATAGGTGCATTACATACTTATTAAAAAAACAAATTTGTTAATCTATTATATATAGACAAGGGAAGTAGCTTCCTCGTCAGCTAGTGTTGACCCATGTTTACAGTTTGGTCCGATACACAATAAGAAATGACGATTGAATATTGCTCTATGTGTCAGCATGTAGCTAACTAGTTACCATACACGCTGGCCACAAGGAATTTATCCGCAAACGATTAGTTAACGAAAACCAGACTTAAAATCACAACACTTACGGTGGAACTTGACAGGTCGGACATAGGTCAGAAACTTTACTTTGTTTGTTTTGTGTGTTTTTACCCTCGTCGTGCAGAATTAACTATTTGGCGAGCAGGAATATCCTTACTTCGAGCTTATTTCTGCTTAAAAACGGTTATAAACATTTTTGTTTTATCTTTATTTCCTCCAATTAAGACGATTACATTTATAATACAACAAAACAGAAAACACAATTAGCTACAACTACAAAATTAAGACGATTACATTTATGATACAGCAAGACAGAAAACACAATTAGCTACAACCACATGAAAAAAATAAAACAAACAAAACAAACAAAAAACAAGAGGGCCATGATCATGAGGTCCTGGAATCGCTCACCTGAAAATGGGCTATTTAAGACTTAACTCTTTCAGCGCCAATGGCAATATCATCTTGAAAATGATGAGTACTCACAAACAAATAAAAAGTAAACAAGAGTCGTCGGAGGACAATATAGCTCGCCTAGCAGGGCCATGACCCTGAATAAGTGTGTGAAGTTTCAAAGCAACAGCATACACAGTGTCTGAGAAAAGGCATTGCACGCAAAGGTTTAACCAAAATTCTAAGTCCAAAAAGGGGCACAATTAAGTCAAAATCCATTTCAGAGTTATGGAACTTGACATACAAGCTAACCTAATGATCTTGAATAAGTGTGTGAAGTTTCAAAGCAACAGCATACACAGTGTCTGAGAAAATGCCTTTCACGCAAAGGTTTGACCAAAATTATAATTCCAAAAAGTGGCACAATTCAGTCAAAATCCATTTCAGAGTTATGGGACTTGACATACAAGCTCACCTAATGATCTTGAATAAGTGTGTGAAGTTTCAAAGCAACAGCATACACAGTGTCTGAGAAAAGGCCTTGCACGCAAAGGTTTGACCAAGCTGACAACGCCAACGCCAACGCGGACGCGGACGCCGGGGTGACTACACAAGCTCCCCTATATCTTCGAATAGGCGAGCTAATAAAGCATTTGTTTACATTTGTGTTGCTTAAATAATTTACATTTAATCAAACAAGATCCGAATGTAATAAAAAGTATCTATGGCTTGATGTGAATTTACTAAGTTTATATGTACACAATGCATACAGATTAAAGCAAAACTCAACTTAAAATGTTTCTGGATGAATGAGGGATCCCCAAATATATATATTTGCCAACAATTAGAAGCATAAGTTAAAAACATTGAAATATTGTGAGTAAAGGAGAATTTGCTCATTATATCTCCCTTTACCACGATGATTTCAAGACGTACAAAAAAGCAATTTCAAAAAAAATGTCAAGTACATCGAAGGCTTACAAAGGTTCGAGGTATGAAGTACATCGAAGGCTTACAAAGGTTCGAGGTATGAAGTACATCGAAGGCTTACAAAGGTTCGAGGTATGAAGTACATCGAAGGCTTACAAAGGTTCGAGGTATGAAGTACATCGAAGGCTTACAAAGGTTCGAGGTATGAAGTACATCGAAGGCTTACAAAGGTTCGAGGTATGAAGTACATCGAAGGCTTACAAAGGTTCGAGGTATGAAGTACATCGAAGGCTTACAAAGGTTCGAGGTATCAAGTACATCCAAGGCGTACACAGGTTTGAGGTATCAAGTACATCGAAGGCTTACACAGGTTTGAGGTATCAAGTACATCCAAGGCTTACAAGCAGTAATTTTCACCGTGGATTTGTCCGACTGTGGAATGCGAAATAATTATTCGCTAACGGTCTGACTTTGTTTGCCTGATGTCTTAGGACAGTGAATAAATTATTCTTAACAAGAGCCATAAGCGTCTTATATTATGTTGATAAAGGTCAGTAGAGGTTAACAGACAGCACATTTCTCTCTATATTTAATTGCCTGAAAGGTAACAGAGTGACAAGGATCGTGTTTGTTTATTTGTTTTGTGCTTTTAAAAATTGTTCAGTTATATCACGACATTTCCTGGGTAATTAAACAGTACTTCTGGTCCATTAATCCTGACACCAGCCAATCAGTCGTTATACTAACCACACAATCCTGACCGCTAAGGATGGAAAGCCAATCCAATTATCTTTGCAGTTTTTTGGAATGACCCGACCGGGAAATCGAACCTGCGGCCTCTCGTACCCGAGGCGGACGCTCCACCACTTCACCGCCGAGGCTGTCCTGGTTGTTAGGTGCTAACATTCCAAAACGAGCGATGCTCTGAGAAAACAAACCTCTTTTAGTTTGAGACGATCGTACCCGCGCAGTCTTACCGGACTGTTAGGCAGGAATCCGTCGAGGATTAGGAACCGGGCGTCCCGGGTTCGATCCCAAGTCGCGACACGACGGTCATGGTGGAGTGCCCATGGGCAACCACATTTCCTAGCCTAGTACTAGTTTGTTTACCCAGGGATTATACATAACTGAACTATCCCCGGGATGTAACGGAAATAATGTTGAAGATGGCGTAAAACCACACAAAACACAAACATTCATTATTTTTTGAGGATCTCAACCTCGCAGTTTAACATCACTGATAGTTAAAATATATTATATTTCAAAACCACTACAGGTAAGTAAAACTACAAACACTTACAGTTATATGGCACGGCATATCTATATACATAGGGTGCTTTGTTAAACGTGAAGGTTGTTGCAAACCGTTTAGAACGAGATTAATCAATGTATCTAGAACTATGGAACGCCACAGCTATCTTATTTTGTGATATGTCATGTTCTTATGTCTAACTTACATCTTAATTTGTCTAACGAATGTGTTATTATGTGCACCTGCCATGTTAGTAAGTCTAACTTACATGTTAGTAAGTCTAACTTACATGTTAGTATGTCTAACTTACATGCTTGTATGTCTCATTTACATGTTATTATGTGTAACTGACATGTTATTATGTCCAAATGACATGTTTTTATGTCCATTCGATTTGCTATTTTGTCTAACTTGCATGTTATTATCTGGTATGTTATTATGTCAAACCGACATGTTATTATGTCAAACCAACATGTTATTACGTATCTTCGGCATGCTATTATGTCTATCATACACGTTATTATGTCTATTGTATGTCATATTATGTCAAACGTCTATGTAACTGCTATGTCTAACTGTCATGCTATTATGTCTAATCAATCTGTTTTGATGTAAAACTTACACGTTATTATGTCCAGTAAACATGGTATTATGTCCAGTTGACTTGGCATTATTTCCATTAGACGTCCTGTAACTGGCATGTTGTTATGTCAAAGTATCGTGGTGTTGTTGAAAAAAGGCGCGAAACTCTTAAATGCCAATGGAGGTCTCTTTCAATGTGTATAATAATTATATTTAGGTTGCGTTTCGCAGAGCACCGGTCGAATATTTACAAGACGAATTTTGATGCAGAGCATCAAAGGACGCCGCGCATGATTTTGAAGCATGACTCTATAAAGGAAGCAGATGTAGTTCAGTACATTTAAATAACGTGTGAAAACAGACAGGATGTAAATATTTCGAACAAGAAGGCCAAATGTCCCTTTATCATAACCAAAAAGGCCAAGATGTGCCTATATTGCTCACCTGGCTACCATAGCCTATAATAAAAGGTTACCATACAACATGAAGTTTCTTAATTTTTTACCAATACACGGTTTCAAATCTGCTCTAACTAGATCAAATAGATAAAAAAAACATCACATAGGTGCTTAAATATTTTAAAACATGTAATGTCTCTAGTTATAAATTAAGTGTGACACAAGCTTTGGAAGGAGAGGGTGAAGTATATTCTCCTTCGTGTTTATCAGAAGTATGATAACAACAAGAGGCCCAAGAGGGCCAGTATCGCTCCACTGCCAATTAAATCTTCAAACAGCCCCGCGCCCTGGTTGCCATGTTTTTTACCAATCAACATGGCTTGAAGGAATCTGATAGAGGGTCATATATATATATATAAAAGATTTTTTAAGTTTTCACTATAACCATATTATAAGGCAAAAATAGCTCTGCCCTCTGGCGGCCATAGTTTTCGACCAATCAACTTGGCTCGAAAAAATCTGAAAGAAGGTCACCCAAGCAACATTTCTACACAATTATTTGAAAATCGGCCTGATACCTACGGAGGAGAAGAAGATTTTTTAAGTCTTCACTACTACACAATTATTTGAAAATCGGCCTGATACCTACGGAGGAGAAGAAGATTTTTTAAGTCTTCACTACTACACAATTATTTGAAAATCGGCCTGATACCTACGGAGGAGAAGAAGATTTTTTAAGTCTTCATTGTTTTTTCTTTCGGAAACCAGAATTTTGCATGGATCCCAAACAGTTTGAGGAACTAAGGAGAGATCATTGAGAGGATACTTCCTATGAAGTTTCATCCTAATTGGTCCAGTGGTTAGGTAGGAGAAACAGTTTGAAGCAAAACGTTTACGGACGGACGGACGCACGCATGCACGCACGTACGTCCAAAAGGCGTTTGTTGGGTGTTTTCCTTTGATGTTCTCTTGTTGGGTATACCCAACAAGCACATGGTTTATTCCGTAATTATCCCCCCTTTACGGAATAAATAGCAATAATATGTTAATTAGATACCCATAACACAATTGTATAAAAAAAAACACTTATCAAAGTGTCTTATAAGGGTGGTGGCTGGGGTTTACGAAAAAACACTATCCAACAAGATTACTCTCGTAAGTACGCACTCACGCACGGACGCACTCACGCACTCACGCACGCACGAACGCAGGACGGACGATTCCCCATGACATAAGCTCGACTGGCTTTTAGCCAGTGGAGTTAAAAACGGAAGTATATAAACAAAAAATACGATATCGCAAATTTCTGAGATAACGAGAAAAAAAAAATATCAAAACAAATAATCGAGAAATCGAAATGTTCGAACATATCTTTTTTTTTTTTTCGATATCTCGAACTTTCCGATATCTCGAACTTTTCGAAAAAGAAAATTATATTTTTTTTTCGATATCTCGAACTTTCCGATATCTCGAACTTACCAATTTTTTTTTCCATATTTTTTTCGATATCTCGAACTTTCCGATATCTCGAAATTTTCGGTATCTCGAACTTTCCGATAAAGTTCGAGATATCGAGAAAAAAAAAATTAAAGATATCGAAAAGTTATTGGAAAGTTCGAGATATCGAGAAGAATTTTTTTTTCTCGAGATATCGAAAGTTCGAGATATTGGAAAGTTCGAGATATCGAAAGTTTCGAGATATCGATATGTTCGATTTGTCAATAAATGTTCAAGTTAAAAACATTCGTTTTATCAATGTATTCGAGATATCGATGTGTTCGAGTCATCGGTATGTTCGAGATATCGATATGTTCGAGTTATCAATATGTTCAAGTTATTTGACCAATAAGACATTCGTTTTTTGCGTGTACAATGACCTCAGACAAATTTCGTACCTAAACCTCTTAATTTGCGAATGTCTAATCGAATGTCTAATGTCTAACTGATCAATTAGACATTCGTTTTTTTAATGTACATTGATCTCTGATGAATTTGGTACCTAAATCTCTTAATTTGCGAATGTCTAATCGAATGTCTAATATCTAACTGATCAATTAGACATTCGTTTTTTGCATGTATAATGACCTCCGACGAATTTGGTACCTAAATCCCTTAATTTGCGAATGTCTAATCGAATGTCTAATGTCTAACTGACCAATTAGACATTCGTTTTTTTAATGTGCAATGACCTCCGACGAATTTGGATTAGATCTTGTAATTTGCGAATGTCTAATCGAATGTCTAATGTCTAACTGACCAATTAGACATTCGTTTTTTTATGTACATTATCTCTGACGAATTTGGTACCTAAATCTCTTAATTTGCGAATGTCTAATCGAATGTCTAATGTCTAACTGACCAATTAGACATTCGTTTTTTGCATGTATAATGACCTCCGACGAATTTGGTACCTAAATCCCTTACTTTGAGAATGTCTAATCGAATGTCTAATGTCTAACTGACCAATTAGACATTCGTTTTTTTAATGTGCAATGACCTCCGACGAATTTGGGTTATATATCTTGTAATTTGCGAATGTCTAATCGAATGTCTAATGTCTAATTGACCAATTAGACATTCGTTTTTTGCATGTACAATGACCTCCGACGAATTTGGTACCTAAATCCCTTAATTTGCGAATGTCTAATCGAATGTCTAATGTCTAACTGACCAATTAGACATTCGTTTTTTGAATGTACAATGACCTCCGACGAATTTGGGTTATAGATCTTGTAATTTGCGAATGTCTAATTGAATGTCTAATGTCGAATTAGACATTCGATATTTAACATTTGCGATTTTTCTGAATGTCTAATTGAATGTCTAATGTATAATTAGACATTCGATAATCAAAATTAGCGAATGTCTAATCGAATGTCTAACGTTTAATTAGACATTCGAATATTTTTTTTGAATGTCTAATGTCTAACGTCTAATGCTCTGCCAACTTCACACACTTTTATAAATAGACAAAAACATCCGGCGAATTTTGGGCCCGTAAACTAAACAATTAAAAACGCGTAGCCTAGAAAGTTTGGGAAAAGTGAAATTTTTCTCTGAGCTTTGATGAATTGGGTCAGGGCCGTAAACCAAACAATCAAAAACAGCGTAGCCTAGACAGTTGGGGAAAAGTTATTAAATACAAATTAAATGTGTATAAAGTTTTGTAATAACGGTAGAAGACAAACGTATTTTGTATCTTGTTGTTTCTTAAATCAGTTAATACAATTTATTGATTCATAAAGGTTGTTTTTTTCAATCAAACAACAGAGGTTTTTTTTAACAATAATAACATTGGTTTCTCCCTTTTCGATTACGTCACCCCATGGTACAAAATTAAAACCTATCCCATACTGACGCCGCGCTCCCACGCGGCGTCAATAAAGATAATTTGTATATAATTCTGCATCTAACACGTTCTGCAGCCGACAACCTTTTTTGTGTTGATGAAGATACATCAAGTAACTTAATCAAAATAATATGCATTCTATTTTAACCATTTGCTTTATACAGACGTATTTTGATCTCCTTGCAGCTGTCGACTTTTGAAAACATTTGGGGAGAAAGTGCTTATAATGTTGCCACAATGTTTTAAACTCTTTTCAATTATTAAACTTTAATGTATAGACATTTTCCATATATTTGCTTTGACTTATGTGAGAAAGGTTTAAAGTGCCAATGTAAGATCAATACCTAGTCCTTTCTCACATGCTGGTGTATTTTGACGCATCTGCAGCAGACGATGTTTAAACATATTTGGCAGAAGTAGCTCTAGTAATCGTTCATTACGAGGGGTAAACTCTTACTCATAGACTTTTAATGTTAACCCTTCTTAATAATCGGATGCATTTTTACCAATCTGCATCAGAAGACTTTTAAAAACATTGTCGCAAAAACAGTAATCAATTTATCTTTTTTGTTTCAAACTTTTCAAGAAATCTTCCCCATTTTCCCGCCTTTTCCGTCGTATTGGCCAGTGCGCGCGGAGTTTCGCGCCTTTTTTCAACAACACCACGAACATTCGACATCACAACATGATAAACTAACAAGATAACACGCATTTTGTACAAAAGGTCTAATAGAGATAATGCCATGTGAAGTAAACATAATACAATGTTTACTGGACATAATAACGTATACATTTGACATCAAAACACATTGATTAGACATAATAGCATGACAGTTAGACATAACAGTAGCATGTTAGTTTGACATAATAAGACATACTATAGACATAATAACGTGTATGATAGACATAATAGCATGCCGAAGAGACATAATACCATGCCAGTTTGACATGATAACATGCCAGTTTGACATGATAACATGCCATTTGGACATAATAACATGTCAGTTACACATAATAACATGTAAGTGAGACATACTAACATGTAAGTTAGACATACTAACATGTAAGTTAGACATACTAACATGGCAGGTGCCTGAGCGTCAAGGAGGGATTTGTTCTGCTTTTTGGGGTTTTACGCCGCTCTCAACATTATTTCAGTTATATCACGGCGACAGTTCACTTATTCATGATCCCTGGGTAAACAAACCAGTACTAGGCTGGAAAATGTGCCTTGCTCAAGGGCACTCCACCATGACCGTCGTGCCGCGACTGGGGATCGAACCCGGGACACCCGGTTTAAAATTCCCGACGCTAACCACTCGACCACGGCGGATTCCTGTCAAGGAGGGAAAGCCATCACTACCATTTTAAAGTGTTTTTAATGACCCGACCGGGGGATCGAACCCGCGGATGCTCGATCACTATTATGAACCGATATCCTGGATGCGCAGGTAGCTGTTATCTGTCTAACGATGTAATACTTCGGGTCGGTCATGATGGGGGTGTCATTGGGCAAGGCAGCCCATTGGCTCATTCCATAGCCTTGTACTGGTTCACGCGTGATTAAGTGAACTCTCGCCGTGATAACTGAACTAATGTTAAAACACGGCGTAACATTTCACCAAAACAAAACTTACAATACGTCGTAGATCGTAGACAGACAGACAGACAGACAAACAAACAGACGCCGGACATAAACAAAGTAATCCCCAAGTGCCTACCATGCTTCGCAGGGTGACACAAAAAGTGTCTTGATGAATGAGGGATCCCCAAATAAATAAATTTGCCAACAATTAGCAATTCACTGAAAAAGTAATCTGTAGCCCTAAATAATACATTCCACAGACATATATGTAAAGGTTAATATACACATGTTAACACAATGTCTTTAACTTCTTTACTTATCTTAATATATTATTACAAATCCCGACAAAGAAAGCAGTGTAGGAGTTAAACAGAAAATCTATCGACCAAGTGCATTGCTACACAAGTCAGTAAAATAATTACCTCCTGGATCTGTATTAAAATAAAAGTGTAATCAGTGCATTGTGTTGTTGTTGGAATAAGCAATATACTCTCACAGATCCAAGCTGATTATTGTTCCACTGTATATCAAATATGAGCCGTCCCGCGAGAAAACCAACATTGTGGACTCTGCGTTAAGTATCGACCCGGATCAGCTTAAGCATGCCGCGCAGGCTTACTCGGACAGATACTTTTCGCGTCCTGTGGATTTTCTGTATCAGGAATCATTACCCTATACCTCTATCCCCCTGATGGCCCGGATCAGTCTGCGCTGACTGCGCAGGCTGATCTTGGTCGATACATTACGCAGAAGCCATATAGGTTGGTTTTCTCGCGGGACGGCTCATATAGTCTATATCAAATACATCTTCCCCCCCCCCCCCCCCCCCCCCCCCTACACTTTTTTATATTAAAAGGCGTGCCAGGCTCCTGTGATCTGCATCCGTTGCCTTTTGCAAGCATACGAGCGTGCTTTCCCCCCAAACCACTTTGTGAGTTATGCAATGATGTCTATAGGTGCCTGACACGCTAATTAAAACAAAATGTATATTCTACAAGAGTTGCTGCAAGATGCAGCAATTGGATGTTAGCGCAGGAATCAGCATTTAATACTGTTTGATTCGAGAAACACGCAACCCGCTTTTAAATATATGATATAAATATATGATAACAATAGTTATTATTATAACAAAAATACCTTTTCCCAATGTATTGACCTCGATCTCCCAAAAGTATTGTAAACATTTGTCTGCGAATGCGCGTCCTTTTCCCCCCCTTAATATATTCTTAAAATCGCAACATAACTTCGCAGTTATGAAAATATTCCCATTTTCCTGTTATTAAAAAAACTATGGTTTTAATTTACATTTTAAATATAAACAAGAGCACCGCGTACGGCACAGACGCTCGACTAATAGGGAGGGGAAAAAAAAATAAAAAACAAGAGTTGTCGGAGGACAATATAGCTCGCCTATCAGGGATATCGTCTATCAGGGCCTACTTCAGAACAGTTATAGCATGGGTATAAAGTCCAAAATCCAAAAGTGGAATAATTCAGTTGAAATTGAATTTACAAAAGAAAGACAAGAATTACGCGTAATTAAATGTCTCACTGTGTCCCCTGCTTTGACTATCAAGGCAAGTGTAAAAGACAAAAAGTAAACAAAACTCGAACATTGAGCTAAACACAATTATTTTTAACTAAGAAATAATAAAAAAAAAAAATTAAAAAATACAAGAAATTTAAAAAAAAAAATTGAGCTGAACACAAAGTTCTAAAATTCAAGAAAAAAAATAAAAAATAAAAAAATAATGCTCAAAGTTCAAAAATACAAGAAAATGAAAAAAAAAATGAAATTAATCCAACAAAATATGAAGAAGCTATGCCCAATTTTCAAAATCCAGCAAAAAACAAATGTTTTACCCCAAAAAATATGAAAGCCCTAGAACCAGTACTTATTGAGAAAAAAAAAAAATCGAAACTTTAACGTTGAGCTAAACGCAAAATTGAAAAATACAAGAAAAGAAAAAGAAAAAAATCCTAATGTTTGAAAAAAATCCATTCCAGAGTTATGGGACTTGACATACAAGGTCCCCTAATGACCCTTAATAAGTGTGTGAAGTTTGAAAGCAACAGCATACACAGTGTCTGAGAAAAGGCCTTGCACGCAAAGGTTTGACCAAATTTCTAAGTCCAAAAAGGGGCACAATTCAGTCAAAATCCATTCCAGAGTTATGGGACTTGACATACAAGGTCCCCTAATGATCCTGAATAAGTGTGTGAAGTTTCAAAGCAACAGCATACACAGTGTCTGAGGAAAGGCCTTGCACGCAAAGGTTTGACCAAAATTCTAAGTCGAAAAAGGGGCACAATTCAGTCAAAATCCATTCCAGAGTTATGGGACTTGACATACAAGGTCCCCTAATGACCCTGAATAAGTGTGTGAAGTTTGAAAGCAACAGCATACACAGTGTCTGAGAAAAGGCCGTGCACGCAAAGGTTTGACCAAATTTCTAAGTCCAAAAAGGGGCACAATTCAGTCAAAATCCATTCCAGAGTTATGGGACTTGACATACAAGGTCCCCTAATGATCCTGAATAAGTGTGTGAAGTTTCAAAGCAACAGCATACACAGTGTCTGAGAAAAGGCCTTGCACGCAAAGGTTTGACCAAAATTCTAAGTCGAAAAAGGGGCACAATTCAGTCAAAATTCATTCCAGAGTTATGGGACTTGACATACAAGGTCCCCTAATGACCCTGAATAAGTGTGTGAAGTTTGAAAGCAACAGCATACACAGTGTCTGAGAAAAGGCCTTGCACGCAAAGGTTTGACCAAATTTCTAAGTCCAAAAAGGGGCACAATTCAGTCAAAATCCATTCCAGAGTTATGGGACTTGACATACAAGGTCCCCTAATGATCCTGAATAAGTGTGTGAAGTTTCAAAGCAACAGCATACACAGTGTCTGAGAAAAGGCCTTGCACGCAAAGGTTTGACCAAGCTGGCAACGCGGACGCCAACGCCAACGCCAACGCCAACGCCAACGCCAACGCCAACGCCAACGCCGGGGTGATAACATAAGCTCCCCTATTTCTTCGAATAGGCGAGCTAAAAAATGAGCTAAACAAAAAAACCTTAACCGGACGCCGACGCCGCCGCCGACGCCGACGACGATGCCAGGGTCATGACAATAGCTCTCGTTTTTTTCAAAAGTCGAGCTAAACAAACTACTCGCATATAAATAGACCGGTACACTAAACTTAATCTTCTATTGCAAACTCGAACGAGAACCAGTCTAGTGACGAACTGCTACGGAAATATCCGAGAGCTGACGGTAAAATACGGCGCATGCGCGATCAAGACGATTAACACGGCGCATGCGCAAGCTCATTGCCACAGTGATAGTTCTAAACACAACCAATATATGCGTTGGTGCTGAAGCACCCGCGCAATTATATATAGACACGGGATGTAAGGGATGTAGCCTCCTCGTCAGCTAGATTTGACCCATGTTTTCATTTTGGTCCGATACACAAAAAGAAATGACGATTGAGTGACGCGCTATGTGTCAGCATGTAGCTAAATGGTTACCATAAACACTGGTCACAAAGATTTTATCCGCAAACCGGACTTAAAATCACAACACTAATGGTTAAATTTGACAGGTCGGACATGGGTCAGAAACCTTACTTTGTTTCTTTTGTGTTTATTTACCCTCGCCGTGCAGAATAAACTATTTCGCGAGAAGGAAAATCCTTACTTCGAGCTCATTTCTGCTTTTATAAACGGTTATAAACATATGATACCACTAGATGTAGCATGCTTACCTATTACATATGATAACAAGAGCATCGCCTGCGGGTGCCTGACGCTCGTCTCATATTATCCTTTTATGGTTTATTTATTTTATATAAAAAATATTCAAATTCGGAAGGAATATTTACATATTATAATGACCGTACACAACAGCTATTTTTCAAGTATTGAAACAAGGTTAACTGTGGAAATAAATACAAACTCATATACATGATAAGGAAGATCTTCACGTTGGATGGCTGTCACAATCAGTCAAGATCATGAGCTAAGTCTTGTGTATGCAATTGACAGGCAAATGATATTGGTACATTAAGTCAACTTTAACTTTAAAGATATTGAATATATTACTATTTTCCTATTTTTAGTAACTCTGATTTAAGATATTCATAATATGTTGAAGGACATTATGTTTTTATTGTTTAGAAAAAATTGAAATCAATGTAACAAACAAAAAATACGCGTAATTAAATGTCTCGCTGTCCCCTGCTTTGACTTTCCATGCAAGAGTAAAAGACAAAAACTAAAATAACAAAACTTTAGCTTTGAGCTAAACACAAAGTTCAAAAATACAAGATATTCGAAAAAAGAAAATTAGATAAACGCAAAGTTCAAAAAAGAGCTTAACGCAATACTGAAAAATACAAGAAATTAAAATAAAAAATAAATACAAGCGCAAAGTTAAAAAATACAAGATTTTTTTTTTTGAGCTAAACACATAATTCAATAAAATATATATTTGAGCTAAACGCAAAGTCCAAAAATAAAAGAAATTCAAAAAGATTAAAATAAAAAAAAAAAGTTTTTCCCTGAAACCTGTTTGATATGTTGAAGTACTTGATTAAGAAATTTGAAATTATTCCAACAAAATATAAAGAATTCTCAAAATCCTCCAAAAATCAAGTGTTTTACCCCCCCAAAAATGGTCACACTCAGCATCTTCAGCATACAATGTGCAGAAGGGTATTATATGGAACGCCGGCACTGTCTTTAGAAGTGATGAAACTCCATTATTATGTCTGTGTGTTATTACATTATGTACAACGATCTTTACATGTTGTGCAAACATAATTATATTATGTCAGTATATGGTTATGTGTTGTGGTTTTGTACTTATATTCTGACAGTTTTTATTATATTATGTCGGTACATCTTTACATTATGTAGATACATCTTTACATTATGTCGGTACATCTTTACATTATGTCGATACATCTTTATATTATGTAGATACATCTTTATATTATGTAGATACATCTTTATATCATGTGCTTGCTTTATTATATTATGTCCATACTTTATTATATTATGTGAATACATCTTTACATTATGTCGATACATCTTTATATTATGTAGATACATCTTTATATTATGTAGATACATCTTTATATCATGTGCTTGCTTTATTATATTATGTCCATACTTTATTATATTATGTGAATACATCTTTACATTATGTAGATACATCTTTATATTATGTGGATACATCTTTATATTATGTGGATACATCTTTATATTATGTGAATACATCTTTACATTATGTAGATACATCTTTATATTATGTGGATACATCTTTATATTATAATATGTTTCTTCAATTTGGCCTAGTGACCTAGTTTCTGACCCAATATGACACATATTAGAATTTGACCTAGATATCTTTATGACTAACATTCTGGCAAAATTTCAAACTTCTGAAACAAAAAATGCGGCCTCTAGAGTGTTAACAAGATTTTCCTTCAATTTGACCTAGTGACCTATTTTTTGACCCAACATGACCCTTGAGCGAACTTGACTTACATATCATCAAGAAAAACATTCTGATAAAGTTTCATCATGCTCAAGTAAAAAATGCGGCCTCTATAGTGTTAACAAGATTTTCCTTCAATTTGACCTAGTGACCTATTTTTTGACCCAACATGACCCTTGATCGAACTTGATTTACATATCATCAAGAAAAACATTCTGATAAAGTTTCATCATGCTCAAGTTAAAAAAGCAGTATCAAGAGTGTTAACAAGATTACCCTTCAATTTGGCCTAGTGACCTAGTTTTTAATCCGGCATGACCCACATTCGAACTTGACCTAGATATTATTTAGACAAACATTCTGACCAAATTTCAAGCTGCTGAAGCAAGACATGCGGCTTCTACAGAGTTAACAATATTTTCCCTCAATTTGGCCTAGAGACAAAATTTCAAACTGCTGAAGCAAAAATTGCGGCTTCTGGAGTGTTAACAAGATTTTCCTTCAATTTGACCTAGTGACCTACTTTTCAACCCGACATGACCCATGTTCAAACTAGACCTACATATCATCAAGACAAACATTCTGATAAAGTTTGCAACATGCTCAAGTTGAAAATGTGGCCTCCAGAGTGTTAACAAGATTTCGTTTCAATTTGACCTAGTGACCTCGTTTTTGACCTCATATGGCCCAGTTTTGATAGAGATGAATGTTCTGATACACTTTCATGAACATTGGATGCAAAATGTAGCCTGTAGAGTGTTAACAAGCTGAAATGTTGATGACGCACGACGGACGGACGCCGGACAAAATGTGATCACAATAGCTCACCTTGCACTTCGTGCATAGGTGAGCTAAAATAAGGGAGCTATGACCAAATCTCAAAGTCGAGCAAAAAACACAAAAATAATGTTTTTTAACCCAAAAAGAAGGTCAAACTCAGTATCTTTAGCATACAATGTGAAGAAGGGTATTAAATGAACAAGTTTTCCAAGTTTTAAAGTATTATGTTTGATAGTTTCCATGTAAGTGACCTAAACGCAAAACTTAACCAACGCTGACGACGACGACGACGCGGACGACGACGCAGACGACGACGATCAAGTGACGACAATAGCTCGTCTTTTTTTTCCAAAAAAGCAGACGAGCTAAAAATGTTTAAGTCATATCACGGCGGTCAGTTCACATAGTCCTATGTCTCTTGGCTTTCTCACACCAATACACCACACAATTATGTTTTCAAGCAACTGGTTTCTTTCTAACATACACTTTTAGCCCGTTGTTGGAGGACGAATGACGCTTGTCGCATGCATGTATAAAACGAAATAAAGTTCTACAAAGTTTTCCAAATTACTTGTTGCAGGTGTCAACAGTCGACTGCTTTACGAAGAGTGTTAATCTTCCCAAATCAATCTGTTTTGCTGTACGGTATTAAAGGGACTGAACTCCAGATTATAGATAGTATAGTCAAAAATTTAAAACTGTTCAAAAGTTGTCTTGAAATATTAGAATCATAATTCTGTGATAAAATGAAAGTAATAATTTCATTTTCCAGTACGATAAACATCTAAATATTGATGATTTATGCTTCATTTTTAATGAGTAGAAATACCCAGTAATACCCCAATCACACCAGAGCTACGTCCATGAAAACCTCGCTACGTCCACGAAAAAAGGCCGGAACGCCGTGCGAACTCCTAGAACGTACTGAGGACGCAGTAGGGACTTTTCTGTGACGTGGTATGGTCTCCATGGTCCCGGAGACCGCGTTCCTGTTACGTGGACTTTGGACATGTTCAAAACCCACGTAGCGCGGACGTGGTCCGAACAGGACGCAGTAAGGACCTACGTAGGACATACTAACAGCGCCATTGATGTAGCGTAGACGTAGCGGAGACGTTGTATTGACGGTTAGAGCGTAGCAACAACGCAGTGACAACTCATTCCTTGTCTACTGCGCGTCCTCTACGCAAACGCAGTTGTCGCTACGTCCATACTACGTTACAAAAGACCCCAAGAAGTGAATGCTACGTTCGTGGCACGTCCATGGTACGACAATGAAGTTTATATCATGCCCACCAATGATACGACAATGTAGTTTATATCACGCCCACCCATGATACGACAATGAAGTTTATATCACGCCCACCCATGATACGACCATGACGTTTATATCACGCCTACCCATGGTAAGACAATGAAGTTTATATCACGCCCACCCATGGTACGACAATGAAGTTTATATCACGCCCACCCATGATACGACCATGAAGTTTATATCACGCCCACCCATGGTACGCCAATGAAGTTTATGTCACGCCCACCCATGGTACGACAATGAAGTTTATATCACGCCCACCCATGGTAAGACAATGAAGTTTATATCACGCCCACCCATGATACGACAATGAAGTTTATATCACGCCCACCCATGGTACGACAATGAAGTTTATATCACGCCCACCCATGGTACGACCATGAAGTTTATATCATGCCCACCCATGATACGACAATGAAGTTTATATCACGCCCACCCATGATACGACAATGAAGTTTATATCACGCCCACCCATGATACGACTATGAAGTTTATATCACGCCCACCCATGGTAAGACAATGAAGTTTATATCACGCCCACCCATGGTACGACAATGAAGTTTATATCACGCCCACCCATGATACGACAATGAAGTTTATATCACGCCCACCCATGGTACGACAATGAAGTTTATATCACGCCCACCCATGGTACGACCATGAAGTTTATATCATGCCCACCAATGATACGACAATGAAGTTTATATCACGCCCACCCATGATACGACAATGAAGTCACCATTCTATATGTCTTAAAGGATTCTGAAAAATAGTCATCCAAGGAACATGTCTACACAATTAAAAGATGAAAGAGAAAAAGATGTTTAAAGTTTTATCATTTGGTTTCCATGGAAATCAGAATTTTGCATGGATACAAACAAAAGAAAACTCGAAAATTGGGAATATTCTACTTAGGAACTTCCATCTCAATTGGCAAAGTAGTTACAGAGGAGAATTAATTTGAAGCCGAAAATTGACACGTACGCACGCACGCATGCACGGCGGACCATTCACTATTTCATAAGCTCGACTAGGTTTCACCCGCTGGAGCTTAACAAGGGTTCTCCCGATATTGAACATGGAAGAGTCCACTTTAGGAAATGCGGTGTTGTAAGGGTTCAACCACGTGGGTGCTAGCGGGGACGTTTGACTCACCTTTTTCCTTAATCTGTAATTATTAAGCTTCACTAACAATGGAATAGCTACTAATCCAAAGATGATCAGGAGAATTATCTGGTAGGTACATTTCTTTGGGTGAAACCTCATGTTCGGGTTTGTCAGGGGCTGTCTGCTGTACATGTATGTGATGTCAGCCTTTTTTCACGACTTCTTTTCACACTATAATATGTCGCATAGCATAGTTGATGTTCTTCTCTTTCGGTGTATCTGTTTATCTGTAAATAATAATAATAATAATAATATTTTAATATTCGATTACAAAAAGCAGTCACGGGTAGTAAAAGAAACTAATGCGCGTTCGGTCGTTAACTCCTTCTGTTTCCGTTTGAAATCTCGATATCTAGCTCGGAAGGACTTTCAACATGAACATTTAGCAAGAGGCAGAGCTAAATTCGTCTGCAATACAACCGGAAACTTAATGCCGAATGCTTAGTTTAAACAACGTTTTCCATGGAGGCGCTAAACCATGGACACTCACAGAACGAGGCCACAACGTAGCATAGCGCAGCACAGCGTGTCAACAATCGTTACAGAACGTAACGATATCAACCGGCGGCACGCGCTATGTTCACGTTCTTTTACGTTTTTGCTACGTTATACTACGTGTTACCACGTTTTTATCACGCTGTTGCCACGTTGTATGTAGTTCGTTGTGGGGAAACGCCAGCGAATGTACACAACATTACACAACATTTCCAGTTCACATTTTGTCATGTTTGATCACGTTTTATCCACGTTGTTCTACGTTTGCTCACGTTGTAGCCACGTTTCCCTACGCAGCTTAACGTGGCGGTCAAACCATGACACTATGACTGGGGCGCAATATTGTCAGTAGTGAACGCTGAACTGATTGTCTTCATCCGGACTAGTTGCCCGTACACATAAAATCCGCGTGTCTTTGGATTACCAAAACATGACAATAAACAACGGAAGAGAATCATGTTTAATTAATCATATCAACAATGTTGGTTTTATCATGGAACGGCTCATGTTTATCCGTGTTTTATACTGAACATAATGCTTTTGATAATGTAACCAGTATCGAATTATATTTATACTTTAGCAATTGTTGTGACAAAATTCGAAAAAGAAGAAGATAACTTAGTACAATATTAGTTTAAACTGATTTATTTTACTTCGATTACGAATGGTAATAATGGCATGCGAGATTACCGTAAGGCTGGTATAAATAAGTTATAATGACAACTATGAACAATGAGTGATAGAGCGAATGTAAACTGGATACCAATATCCGACCTATGAATAAGAACACACAATAAAGCGGAAATGATTTGTTGCTACAGTTAATATTTCATTTCAATACAACTTCAATTTAGTTGAACGACCTTAGTTATTTACCAATTCTTCAGTAAACAAAAGTTGTGTATCGAGGGTTGTACCATTGAACCTAAAACTGTTTATTATATTATTGTATTATCATATTCAAAGTTTTAATCAACTTTTCAGACATATCATGGCGGCCAGTTCAACAACCCAAGTGTTTCCTGACTTTCTCACATCAGTACTCCACACAACAGTCCTTCAAAGCAACTGGCTGCATTTCCACATATGAGCTGTCCCGCGGGAAAACCCACGTTATGGCATCTGCGTAATGTATCGACCCAGATCAGCATTAGCAGTCCGCGCAGACTGATCCGGGCCGACACATTCCGTCTCAGGGGGATAGAGGTATAGAGTAATGATTTCTGAAACAGAAGATCCTCAGGAGGCCAACAGTGTCTATACGCGGCATGCTAAGGCTGATCCGAGTCGAGTCCACAATGTTGGTTTTCTCGCGGGACGGCTCATATGCTGTTCGCTCATTGGTGAAAGAAGATTGACATTTTTCTCGTTGAGACGTTTCTTTTCAGCACCCGTCGCATACGTTTTGGTTTGGTATCAATAAGAGAGAGATTTAAGATTCTTTTATTGGTAATACAATGCCTCGGTCCGGTCCACAATACAATTACGAATACATATCTTGGCGTGAAACGGTTGTAACTAAAATTTGTATTTTTGTTACCAAGGTTAATCACCTCGCCATAAAGTCTTTATAAGCGTTAAATCATTTTTCTTGGTAAACAATGGAAATTTAGGTGCCGTTGCTCGTTCTGAGCAATGGCATCTAAATTTGCATTGTTTACAAAGCGGTCAAAAATGCTCCTAAACCAGGGTATTCAAAATAGGTTTTTAGTTACAACCGTTTCACGCTAAGCCCTCGATATTGTGTATAACATTGGGTGACGTGTTACAAAGTGTGAAAGGAAAACCAAAATAATATCATTATTGTAGATAATTTAAGGTGGGTTTATGAGACGTTTTCAATTCAGCTCCGACCAAATCGCGTCCGCTTTGTAACAGTGTACTTAATATTTCTAAATTCATCATTCAGTACGTAAGAGAATCGATTAATTATTTAATTTGACTTATTTCCTGAGATATATATATATATATATATATATATATATACAAACTTGTTTGTATTTCACAGAGGTCTATATAAGGAGGTGTAAACTGATCTCTTCCTTTTAACGTTTATATATATATATGAGCCGTTCCACGAGAAAAAAAAAGTGTGAACTCTGCGTAATATATCGACCCGGATCAGCCTTCGCAGTCCACGCAGGCTAATCCGGGCCGACACATTCTGTCTGAAGGGGATAGAGGTAAAGAGTGATGATTCCTGAAACAGAAAATCCACAGGAGGCGAAAAGTGTCTGCCCGGATTAGCCTGCACGGTATTTTTAGGCTGATCCGGGTCTTTATTTTACGCAGAGTCCATAATGTTGGTTTTCTCGTGGAACGGCTCATATATATATATACGTTTAGGTGAAGAGATCAGTCTACTCCTCCTTATCTAGGACCTCTGTGAAATACAAACAAGTTTGTCAGACATTTCACGCAACCTTCTGTGCATTATTTGCGAACAGGTAGCAGAGACAGATTACTTGACTCAGTACGGCAGCGAGGATAAATTATTATGGGTCTAAACTGTTCGCAAACATTACAAGGGTCCCTATGAGGGTGAAAGGTCACCTGACTCAGGAGGGGCGTTGTAGAGAGAACATAAATACAACTTCCCGTCGACTTAGACTTCCGTGATCAGCGGGTTCTGCCTTTGGGAGTTTTCAACGCAAACGACACATTTACTGGTTTACTGGTAAAGTTTCCAGGAAGAAGACATCGAGCTTGATTGATATAAGCTGAAAGCTTTTTTCGCAAGCGATGTAAACTAAATTGGATTAATAAACGCATTCCCGTAGTATGACCAAAAGCCTCGAAATAGCTTCAATGATTAAATGTTAGATCTTACAACACTCCTCTGATTCCTAAGTTTTATATCTCAAAGGAGTTTTGTAAAAACTAACATTTACCAACTACTTTAATCAAACGGTGAAATAATACACTATCACTACTGAATCAAAACCATAAATAGCGTACCATTGCATGCGTATCTTTGAGGGATCGAACCCGAGACCTTTCTCACAACCTCCCTTACCGGACCACTACACCACCGAGGCGGTTCCGAATATATTTGAGTTGAGTTATTAAGTCAAATGTTTCGGGTCTGGGTTTTTTTTTCACATGTCACCCCTATTGAAATAATCCTATCCCAAACAGGTTTGCATACAAACTAATGAATAGATTAGCAAATATTAACACACAACACGTGGTTCTGCGTCTTTGAACCCTTTTCGCACCTGCAGGCGCATTTCGGCGCATCTGCAGGCGCATTTCGACGCATCTGCAGGCGCATTTCGACGCATCTGCAGGCGCATTTCGACGCACCTGCAGCAGACGGCGTTTGAAAACATGATTTCAAAAGGAGAACTCAACTCTATTAAATAATTGAGCTTTCATTTTTAGAGATTTACCATTTTTTGTTCCCCCACAAAATTCAAATTCGCAGATTTGCCGAAAGGGAAAATTTTGATATTGATATCCCAAAAAAGGTCGAAAATCATAAAATCTCAGTAAGGTGTCATTCCCTTTTTTCCAATTCTTCTTCTATATTTGTCAGTGTGTTTTAACCTTTTCCCCACATGTATACAACAAATCCTAAGCACTTCTTGGCAAAAAGACAAACAATCTCTATTCATGAAATTACGATGATTGAAATGATTTGAAAATGTGAGAAAAGAAGAAATAATTAATTATGCGAATGTTCCCCATTTGCCACAATGTTTTCACATGTCGTCTAAAGCAGATGCCTCAGAAAGTGTCTACACGTGGAAATGAGCCGTCCCTCTAGAAAACCAACATTATAGTCTCTGCGTAAAGACTGATCCGGGCCGACACATTCCGTCTCAGGGAGATAGAGGTATAGAGTAATGATTCCTGAAACATAAAATCCACGGGAGGCGAAAATTGTCTACCCGGGTAAGCCTGCGCGGCATGCTTAGGCTGATCCGGGTTGATATATTACGCAGAGGCCACAATGTTGGTTTTCTCGCGGGACGGCTCAAATCACATAGACTGTGTAATCTTAACTATAAACTGTCGGCGTCTTACATTTTTCGATAATACCCTTTCAATAGTCTACCTACACGGGTCAGGTAGACGGCTAGAGATATTTGCTGCAATAGGTCTAGCTATAAACGGGGTAAAAGGGATTACAATACAGTAAATATTGACTTTGAAAAATGATAAACTAAGTATATTACGAAAACTTTGTAAATACATATACATGGCCAATACTAAACGCGAATCTAAAACAGTACCATAGACGTATAGAAATCCGTAAAAGGTGCTATTTTAAATCCACAAAATAAAGCAATCTAAGTTTAGTCAAATTGTACGTGTTTTAATATTAATTACACTTTACTCGAATATTATATATCACATTTCATCTATTGAAACTATACTATATGTATTGCTAAACAATTGTTTAGTATGTATATGTTGCAACTACATGTAAAATGTTATGCAAATAAAGAACGTAAACTGTTTGCGTCTTGAATTTTACGATAAGACCCTTTCAATCTTCTACCTATTAACGGGGTAAAAGTGATTGCAATAAACTAGAGTATATCTTGACGTTGTAATAGTGCTAGCTATAAACAAGGTAAAAGTGACTGCAATAAACTAGAGTATATATTGACGTTGTAATAGTGCTAGCTATAAACAAGGTAAAAGTGACTGCAATAAACTAGAGTATATCTTGACGTTGTAATAGTGCTAGCTATAAACAAGGTAAAAGTGACTGCAATAAACTAGAGTATATCTTGACGTTGTAATAGTGCTAGCTATAAACAAGGTAGAAGTGACTGCAATAAACTAGAGTATATCTTGACGTTGTAATAGTGCTAGCTATAAACAAGGTAAACGTGACTGCAATACACTAGAGTATATATTGACGTTGTAATAGTGCTAGCTATGAACAAGGTAAAAGTGACTGCAATACACTAGAGTATATCTTGACGTTGTAATAGTGCTAGCTATAAACAAGGTAAAAGTGACTGCAATAAACTAGAGTATATCTTGACGTTGTAATAGTGCTAGCTATAAACAAGGTAAAAGTGACTGCAATAAACTAGAGTATATCTTGACGTTGTAATAGTGCTAGCTATAAACAAGGTAAAAGTGACTGCAATAAACTAGAGTATATCTTGACGTTGTAATAGTGCTAGCTATAAACAAGGTAAACGTGACTGCAATAAACTAGAGTATATCTTGACGTTGTAATAGTGCTAGCTATAAACAAGGTAAACGTGACTGCAATAAACTAGAGTATATCTTGACGTTGTAATAGTGCTAGCTATAAACAAGGTAAAAGTGACTGCAATAAACTAGAGTATATCTTGACGTTGTAATAGTGCTAGCTATAAACAAGGTAAAAGTGACTGCAATAAACTAGAGTATATCTTGACGTTGTAATAGTGCTAGCTATAAACAAGGTAAAAGTGACTGCAATAAACTAGAGTATATCTTGACGTTGCAATAGTGCTAGCTATGAACAAGGTAAAAGTGACTGCAATAAACTAGAGTATATCTTGACGTTGTAATAGTGCTAGCTATGAACAAGGTAAAAGTGACTGCAATAAACTAGAGTATATCTTGACGTTGTAATAGTGCTAGCTATGAACAAGGTAAAGGTGACTGCATTACACTAGAGTATATCTTGACGTTGTTACACCTTTAAAGGTGCTGAATGAATGAATGTATATTTTTTATGGCGCATCGACAGCTAAGGTCATTTAGCGCGCAATTAAATTTAATTATTCATGATTCCTGGGTAAACAAACCAGTACTAGGCTAGAAAATGTGCCTTGCCCAAGGGCACTCCACCATGACCGTAGTGCCGCGACTGGGGATCGAACCCGGGACACCCGGTTTCGAAATCCCCGACGCTAACCACTCTTAAAGGTGCTGAACTCTAGATTATAAATAGTATAGCCAAAGTTTTAAAACTTTTCAAAAGTGTTCTTGAACTATTAGAATCATAATTATGGGATAAAATCGGAGTAGTATATTCACATTCCAGTATAATAAATATCTAAATATTGATCGTGTATGTATCATGTGTACAGGGTAGACCAGAGACATATAAACACGTGTCTCTGGGTAGAACCAGCAAGCCTTATTGTGTATATTGTCATGACTTTCAATTGACTGTTTTTCAACATTTACTGCCAAAATAGTTTTGAACTATTTATTACTTACTTTGTTGTCTCTATCAGCAATTTGTGCAGAAGTTTCAACATTTCAATTAGGGACATTAGTGATAATTATATTATCTCCCTTGTCAGATAAAGACCAAGGAAGACCAAATAGTTAGTAGGTCCTTTTAGTCCTTTGTCCTTTATCGCTATTTCCCAATGAGATATTGCAATTACTCTGTACACATTAATCATAAATGTGTTAATTAAAGTGATGATTCAAAAGAGAAAATTTACATAGCAGTGTTTAAAGAAAACAAATGTGGAATTACTGTTTCAATCTAATAACAGTTGGCCAAGAAAATGCAATTATAAGTGCACCATCCAGTGCAAAGAAACCAATGATAAAAACAGAGGAAACCAAATGATAGGACCTAGCTAATTGTAGAGAGTATTAAAGGGAGATAACTGACGGATGTCTCCAATCGTCTTACCTCCATCTGGAATTCGGCACATTTAACTATAAAAACAAGAGTTGTCGGAGGACAATATAGCTCGCATATCAGGGCCTACTTCAGAACAGTTATAGCATTAGGTAAAGTCACACAGTATCACCTATTGCAAGATAAAACACCTTTTCAATACTTGCATGCAAATGTTAACCAAGTCCATACAGGCCCTTGTGGGCCTTTTAAATCTGTAAATTTGTTTATCTAAGCAACAGCATACACAGTGTCTGAGAAAAGGCCTTGCACGCAAAGGTTTGACCAAAATTCTAAGTCCAAAAAGGGGCATAATTCCGTCGAAATCCATTCCAGAGTTATGGAACTTGACATACAAGGTCATCTAATGACCCTTAATAAGTGTGTGAAGTTTCAAAGCAACAGCATACACAGTGTCTGAGAAAAGGTCTTGCACGCAAAGGTTTGACCAAGCTGACAACGCGTACGCCAATGCCAACGCCAACGCGGACGCCAACGCCGGGGTGACTAAATAATCTCCCCTATTTCTTCGAATAGGCGAGCTAAAAATGTGTGCGTGCTGTATGTTTTGTACAATCATTTTCACCGTCGTCCACCATCACACGTCCATTATATATCGTTAAAGGTACTAGTAATAATTTGTTTGTTTGGAGTTTTAACGCCGCTTTCAACAGCTTTGGTCATATCACGGCGGTCAGTGCACCTACCCATGTTTTCCTGGCTTTCCCACACCAGTACTTACACAACATTCTTTCGAAGCCACTGACTACTTTCTCACATAGATCAGAGGTGAGAGGCAATGGAAAACATCGCCCGAAAGAATGTCGCCGCAACCGGGTATCGAACCCGTGACCTCCAGATCACGAGTCAGATACGCTACCAATTGAGCTACCCGGCCGGGTCTACTAGTAATAAAGGGGTAAACTTAATCGCAATAAAACATATTGACCTTCAGTTCTTAACTACTATTGGCGTTTTCTATGTTGGTGTCCCACCTACACGCGTACGACAGATATCAGAGCTGTAGAAAAGGGGCATTATTTTCCATGTTCTGAAATCCGTATTTAACCGTATAACCCTATGATGTGAGTACTCAAAAGAATCGTCTTAATGAGACGATTCTTTTGGGATTTGGTTGGATGATAAGAGAGATATTGTGGGGAAAATAACTGTATAAGCCCCTTATCATGACCTCTGAATATATTATGTTATAAAAGTTTTAGCTAAAAAGGTTAAAGTAATTATAAGTAACGATACAGTATTGCAATCACTTTTATCTGGATTAGTTTGTTTGTTATATACGACGTTATCTAGATTAAGGTTGTTTGTTTAATACTAGTATCTGTTGATCAGTTTGTTTGATGTATAAACAAGTGACACTTTAATGTCAAGTACATGTACTTAAGTCGCTTTGTATCGACGGGTTGTCTGATAAGCTCTCTGTCAATCTTATTATTACACAGTTACAACCAGACTTATGTCTTTAAACAATTCACTAATAGCTACCCTCCTTGGCGCCGGTCTTGGTTGTTGGTTGCGGAATTAGCATTATGACTGACCGGCTGTTGTCAGGATAAATGGACCAGTTGTACTGGTGGTAACTTACCCAGGATACGCCGTGATATAACTGAACAAGTTGTCGAGAGTGGCGTAAAACACCAAAACAATAAATCAAACCAGATGTAAACTTCACCCGCCCGTATATAGATATGCAGACCCGCCTCATATACTAAGGTCTTCTTGAATTGATCTTTTCCTCAGCCAGTCAAATTGAAGACTACAAAATTGTTAGGTATAAAACAGGGGATATAACTCGTATAAAAATATACAAGATATAACAGCGGTGATTGTCGAGAATTCCAATTGTATCGAACGAAACGTTGGTTGTATTATACTATCTCATTGGGCGAAAAACATAATGATGAATATTTAAGCGTATAGGGTCAATTTGAGACGACCTTTTATGTGGTTTCGTCAGATCTAATATACGTACAGCGAATAATTATGATCTAGTGTAAATGAGACTGAATATCATTTCAAGAAATATGGTATTTGCAACTAGTGAGGCTACTTTTTAAGTCTTTGTCAAAGATGCATCTAGGTCTATATCAGATGTAGACAGACAGTGAAGGCTCTGATGAGACTGTGTGAAGTTTTCATAGAACGCAGATGCATTGACATTTAACCTTCCATTTTTCGACAAACAACAAATTTGCAGCAGACGACTTTGAATTGGCTTTATCAATATTGTCGTTATGAAGTTATGAACAGCATGAGAGTGTCTATATGTTATACAGTTGAACATATAATGGCATGAGCAATTATTCATTAACTCTTTCAGCGCCGAATTGTTTAAAGTAGACTCTTCCATGTTTAAAATCGGGCAATTTCATTTCTCATGTAATAAAAGTTTGGGACTATTTTGATGAATAAAAGCCAAACAATGCTGATTTCAAGTGAGACAGCTCGTTACGAGCTGACTCACCTGAATCTGTATTGTTTGCAAAAACTTCAATATTGCCTTTGGCGCTGAAAGAGTTAAGCCACAATGTTTCTAATGTCGTCTGCAGGAGATGCGTCGAAATGCGCCCGCAGTTGTGAAAGGATTAAGACCCTAGGTGAATCACGACACGCGTTATTTGTATAAACCCCATTGTGCAAATTAGCCTTTTAAAATGAGCCGTTCCACGAGAAAAACCAACATTGTGGACTCTGAGTAAAGTATCCACCCGAATCAGCCTTAGCATGCCACGCCGGCTAACCCGGACAGACACTGTCTCGCCTCCTGTTGATTTTATGTTTCAGGAAACATTTCTTTATACCACTAGCCCCCTAAGACGAAATGTGTCGGCCCGGATTGGGCTGCGCGGACTGCGCCGGCTAATGTGGGTTGATACATGTACATTACGTAGAGTTCAAAAGGGTTTTCTCGTTGAACGGCTCATATATCAATAGGCCACGTCCGGTGGTGTGGGGTCTTATTGCAAAAGCGATCAGCGACGTCTCGGTTGAGAGCCTGTGCATCCGTAAAGTCTAATCAGGGCCTTCATTGTAAGTCAGAGGCGTAGCTCCCTTTAGGCACTGTAGGCACGTGCCTACACATTTTCTCTCAAAATGCCCCAAAATGCAGCTGCGGCGATAGACATCTGCGTAATGTATCGACCAGATCAGCCTGCGCTGTCCTCGCAGACTGATCCGCCCGACACATTCCATTTTAGGGGGGGGGGGGGGGGCGTAGAGTAGTGATTCCTGAAACATAAAATCCACAGGAGGCGAAAAGTGTATATCCGGGTAGGCCTGCGTTGCATGCTAAGGCTGATCCGGGTCGATACTTTACGCAGAGTCCACAATGTTGATTTTCTCAAGAGACGGCCTACACATTGATCATTGCAAAGCTACGCCCCTGTTAGTCTACATGTAATATAGTCCTAGATGCGATACAACCTTTGACAAAGATAAGCTGGAAAAGAAGTCGTACCAGTTGTACGCAAGTTAATCTTTAAATGTTGCCACGTCGTTTATTTAATAAAGCCCTAAATCGTTTGACTAAATTGAACGCCTGCCCCACTTGCAGATGTATTTTGGCGCATCTGCAAGCAGTACTCGGTAACTTGACCACAGAAAATTTGACCAGAGGAAAGTTTATCACTGTATAACTTGACCACAGTACAATATCACCACAGGAAAATTGACCACAGTAACTTGACCACAGTAAATTGACCACAGTAATTTGACCACGGTAAGTTGACCACGGTAAGTTGACCACAGCAACTTGACCACAGTAAGTTGACTACATAAAGTGTACAGGGGTCTAGTTTACAACAGATAAATACACTGAAACATAATGTTATAGTGGTAAAATTGTGGACCAAATGTCAAAGGACTTATTTGAAAACTAATATCGAAAATACATAATTGCATTCGATCATTCGAGTCATTATCGAATGTTCGTGCTGACGTCATATATAATTGTATTTGTTTTCACTGCAGACAACAATAGTACGTAACTTTTACAGCACATTTGGTCGGACCACAATTTTAAAACTATAATATATTGTGTCTTAGTTTATTGAACTAACTTGTCTTAGTTTATTTTAGTTTATTTAACTAACTTGTCTTAGTTTATTTAACTATTGTAAACTTGTCTGAAGTAGACCCTTGTAAACTTCCTGTGGTCAACGTACTGTGGTCAAGTTACTGTTGTCAAATTACTGTGGTCAAATTACTGTGGTCAAGTTACTGTGGTCAACTTACCATGTGGTCAAATTACTGTGGTCAAATTACCAGTGGTCAAAATGCACTGTGCTCAAAATGTGTGTGGTCAAATTTCGTGTGGTCAAATTACATGGATTCCTTCAAGCATGCAGACGACTTTTGAAGTCATTGTGGCAAAAGAAGAAATTGCTCAAAACACATTCCACTCCTTTCAATAACTTTCATTTACAGAGATTTTCCTTTTGTTTGTCCAGTTTTGTTCAACATCGTCTTTTCCAAACCTGTCAGTTGTGGGGAAGGCTAAAATGCAATTCACTATAAATTAAAATGTAGCAATTAAATATTAGGGAATACCTTTATGAGAACTTTCTCATTTTGTCAAAATGTTTTCATTGCATTAATATAACAAGACCAATGCTTTTCTATTTCTAGTATCCTAGTATCTAAGCCACTGCCCAATTGTAATGTTATGGCCAGAGTTCTGTTGAGTTAATGAATACATTATAGAAGTACGAAAAGCGGTGCTATGTTGATATTGGCCGGAGTTTTATATATTGGGAGATGTCCAATCTCCTTCCCTCCAATGTGAAGCTGGGTCAATAAGGGATATGATGAATATTTATAAGATGCAGTATTGAAGACGTCCGAGAGCTGCCTTCTGGGGAGAGATAGGAATATAGCTAGGAGTGAAGGCATTATATATATAGAGAGAGGAGGGGGCGGGCGTAATAACAATATCATGAAGATGTGCTGCCGAGATCAGACTCTTAAGCGAGAATGAGGGCCAAGAGTGGAAAGATAGATCCAGAAAGGTCCTCCCTGCGGGGACCTTAGGGGAAGATATGGTAGTAGAGGTATGGTATGGTGTTGCGCAGAGATTATTGCCACTTTGGGCTTATGGAACATTTACTTAAATATCTTGGTAAAAGGAGGCGCGACTAAAATGCCTTATACACCTAGATGGAATACAGAAACACTTATACCAATCGATGTTGTTAGCTATTCGATGTGTTAGTATTATGTGCAAGAAGTAAATATCAAATATTGTGTTAGTCACTTGTTGAACTTTATTATTAAATAGTTTTACACCGCATCGCGAAGTACTAAGAGATATATTATAACGAGCCAAAGATAGAAGGATAACGTTACACAATAATACAATATGCAATGAATTATTACAAGCTAACAGAGTGTGACACTATTATAAGAACTAGGGCGCCGAAAGCGAACGCCGACGCTGCTCTGTGTCTAAGTCGAAAAAGGGGCATTACTTTAATTTAAACTTATTTATTTTACATCGATTGCTAAACAAACTTTAAGCTTATATTAATCACGCTCGAAAGGGCATTACTGAATAATTATAAAAGCCAGAATGATGTGCCTTGGTATAGACATGCGTATTGTTCCTAGGAACATGTGTAGCGTAGCGAGTTTCATTTGAACATTTTAATTATGAGGTAAGGTTTAAGTTTTGTAACGACGCAAAGGGTATCACAATACCACGACGAGCTATTAATTACAAATCATGGTATGATACTATTTTCCTTTTCATTCCTTGTTTCCACTACAATGTATATACCAACTTTAGAGATTTTAGTTTTTGAATACTTTTTTGAATAGGGATGGGGGGATTATAATAAGAATTATAAACGTAACCGTAGTCTAGCTTAAATCGGGTTTGTTCCGATACGTCGACTCGTTATCACTAATCCAGGATTAGGGGGTACCTAAAGAGGTATAGAACTATACATATAAATCAATTTATTTGCTTTTAAGGATGCACGCATTAAATGCATTTTAATAAAGAATAACTTTTTAACATAAATAATTACGTTCAAACTGTAAATTTATCTGAAGGATAGACGTTATCAGAATAATTACAATTTAAATGCATGTTACAATTTAGTTGTTTTCTTTTAATCATTAAGGTATTGTTTTCTAGCCGTAAGTAATTAGGTTCAAACTGTGAAGATCTCTGTTGAACAAATTAATTAAAAACTGTGCATTTTAATATTTCTTCTTTAAAACAAAAATAAACTGTTCCGTTACTTAATTTATATGAAGACACTTGTCCGACATGCAGCCGTGCAGCAATCCTGCCTCTGCTTCCCTTAGACAAGATAGAAGACTTCTGGTTCCAGACTCTAGAAGACAGAGACGACGCTGATCTAACGGAACTCACACAACCATTCACAGACTACGTTACCGAACAATGGGTAGAATGCGACAGACCGATTTGGAACCACTTTGGCACACAGAGATCGCGCACTACGAACAACATCGAAGGCTGGCACAGCAAACTTAAGAAAATGACACAACACTGCCACCGAACTTATTTACAGCCATCACGATGTTCAAAGAAATTCAGAACGCAACTGACATCGGGTTAATACAGATAGCTGTCGTTGGAACAACTCGGCCTCATGCAAAGCGCTACCAGACTATTGTTGATAGATTAAGTATGGTGAAAGAGAGGTCCGAAACTGGTGTTCTTGAGTTGATGGCTTATGCGGATTCTGCATCTCAGATCATACACTTGAATTGACAACTAACAATTCAAAGTAGATTTTCGCAGCTCAAATTATTCATAAAAGTATTCAGTTCCTCTATTGTTACATTCTAAAATTGAATAAATCTATTTGCAAGCATTGGAAGAAAAAACGAAATTCATGGTCGATGATGAAAATAATTAGTTTATCATAAATACATTGATTTGTAAATATTTTCTTTATTAAAGTCGTCTGCTGCGAAGTAGTCGTATGTTGGAAAGGGTTTATAATTGAATGTTTTAACTATTTTCCTCATACAGCAATTCTGCAGCAGACGACTTTGATTGATTGATTGATTGATTGGGGTTTAACGCCGTTTTTAACAATTTATCAGTTATATCACGACAGCCAGTTCACCTACTCATGCATTTCCTGGTTTTCTTACACCAGTACTCCACAAAACAATCTTCCCAAGCAACTGGATGCTTTTCCACATATACTTAGCCCGTTGGTGGAAGACGAATGTCGCATGTCGCATTGACTTTTGTCAATCGTCGGAAAGACAGTTGGCCGAGTCGGGATTCGAACTCACAACCCCTGGATTGACAGCTCGCGTCGCTACCGACTGAGCTACTGGGGCTCGGCTAGACGACTTTGAACGTATTTTGTCAAAAAATAGAAAATCTCCATAATTGAATGGATAACCTATGACAAAAAGTGGAAAACATTGTGGCAAAAGATAACGCTAGTCATTTGGCGCCAAATAGAAGCAGCAGTATTTGGTTATGTAACATTCATACGCCTAAGGCCAAGTCATTTTTTTTAAATATGTTTCTTTAAAATAAAGGGGAGATTTATTCCAGATATATAATAAATAGAATAACTAACTGCATGTTTTTGATATCGAATTTATGTCACTCGGGAACAAAGGGGTAATTTGGTGTAAAATCACTCAACCTACGGTTTCGTGATTTTAACCAAATTACCCCTTTATATCAAAAACATGCAGTTAGTTATTCTCTATTTATCACATAACTTGCACCCCAGGAGTGACATAAAGCAGTGACATAAATATCATATGTAACTAGTTACATAAATAGCCGACTCACAGCACGCGTGTGACGTAACTCCAGTGTGACGTCACTTTCAATGACAGCATATTGTTTACAATTGGTCTGAATTTCGGCATTTATTAAAAATATTGTTTAAAGAGAATAAATCTCGATAAATGAAACGTTATAAGAGCATTGTTGCTAATTTTGTATAAAATCAAAAGGTTATTGATAGGGACTACATTTTTCTGTGGACGTATGCATTAGAACTTCGGGGTGAACTTCGGTCACTGTTTATATGAGGACGAAGAAAGATCGATTTAAAGATTGAAAACAATCTTTTTTATGGTGTTATGTGATAAATAGAATCTTACATTCGTGCTTATTTGATATTGTTGTTATGTAACTCGTCGACTGAAACGAATATGGCGCTATTTCAGTCGACTCGTTTCATAAAAACAATATCAAATAAGCACGCATGTAAGATCCTCTATATGTTCAGCCACAAAAGAAATCCGACACTTTTTAATGTGACGATGTTTTTGTTTATACATAAAATGTGTAATTTCATACCACACACATTACATAAGACATGTTTAAAATTTGTATCGTACGATTCTTAAAATCGGTCGTGGACATTGGGCACGATACAATGTACATGTAAACAAGCGTGTGACATTGTACCTTAGCGAATGAACTACACAAATCACAACTGAAATCTGATGTAAACATAATGCCAAGATTGTCAGAGGCTGAAAGAAATTCAATTGTTGTAGGAACACAATTCATGAACTCACTTTACCAGTGTGTGTATATACCAAGTGACTTTTGACGTTATATTTGCATGGTCAGACAGCAGTAATTGCTCTTGATAAGAATATAAAAACAATGGTATTTTTTTTCATTTCTTCACCCTTTGTAATGAAACATGGCGCCGTCTACGCCGCTTACAATGTCCTATCTCCGTGTGGTTTTTTTACAGGAGTTTGATTAATGGTCTAGTTTTTTCAAACACTTTGACGAACCTGTTCTCAAAATCCAGTTTTGATAATGCTCCGGCTGTCGGCGATATTAATACATTTTGACAAAAGGTTCATCGAAGTGTTTGAAGTTACTAAACCACTAATCAAACTCCGATGAAAAAACGTAGATAGGGCTCTCTAAGCGGCGTAGACTGCGCCATGTTTCATTAAAAATGATGGAGGAATGAAAAGTTCTTTGCTTTTACTTCTAAACCGAAGTAAAATATTTCTGTCCGCCGTAGCATTTGTGACGTCAAAGTCACATGGTATACAAACAGTGTTTACGTTTCAGGTTGCCTGGTGATGTGCATGATCTACCTGGGTCAGGAGGACTAAGAGCAACTAGCCAGCGGGATACCCATGCCATTGTCTTGACACACCTACGTAACAGGTTTAGACCTGCGACGTTGACGGCGCCTGTGTATATTGTTTTGTCACAAACCATACGCAGGAATCCGCTGTGGCCGAGTGGTTAACGTCGGGGATTTCGAAACCGGGAGTCGCGGGTTCGATCCCCAGTCGCGGCACTACGGTCATGGTGGAGTGCCCTTGGGCAAGGCACATTTTCTAGCCTAGTACTGGTTTGTTTACCCAGGGATCATGAATAATTAAATTTAATTGCGCGCTAAATGACCTTAGCGGTCGATGCGCCATAAAACAATATACATTCATTCACAAACCATACGCAACATATTGCAATATATTAAACTGCCGGAAAAATGAATATCTCTAGTTTAAAAAACACAAAAATTCACTGACTCAGTTACAGATAATTCCATTTAACACCTCACTCATACAAATAACGCCATAAACCATCGATTAAATCAAAAGAATATCTCTAATTTCAAAAAACACAACAAAATCACTGAAACAGTTACAGGTAATTCTATTTAACACCCCTCTCATAAAACTAACGCCATAAAACATTGATTAAATCTATGGGTAAGATTGTAAGGCATGTTTTTGTCCAGAAAACATCAATTTTAATGTCTTATCAGTGATTATATAGGTATTTTAGCTTTTTCCTATGAAACTAAGTAGAATATGCTGTGTCAGGTTTCTTTTTTTGGTTGAGTATAGTAAAGTTAACCCGCTCCCTCATTTATACGCTTTCTGACGCCTCAGCAGCAGACGGCTTTTTGAAAACATAGTGACCAAAGAAGAAATTGCTCAAAACCAGCAATTTCTCCTTTTGCCACAATGTTTTCCACTTTTAGTCATAGGTTATCCATTCAATTATAGAGATTTTCTATTTTTTGACAAAATATGTTCAAAGTCGTCTGCTGCAGAATTGTCGTATGAGGTGAAGGTTAACAGGCAGTATTTGAAATTGATTCTAAATCTTAAGAGAATTACAATCTCCTTAACGTTGGCAATGGACACATCGATTCTTGTTATTATCCTGTGTACTTTTAAACTAAAAGTAATACAGGCTAACTTTCTACTACACACTGTCTATACATTTAAAATCCGAATATGAGCCGTCCCGCGAGAAAACCAACATTGTGGACACTGCGTAAAGTATCGACCCGGATCAGCATTAGCATGCCACACAGGATTACCCGGACCGACACTTTTCGCCTTCTGTGGATTTTCTGTGTCAGGAATCATTACTCTATACCCCTATCCCCCTGAGACGGAATGTGTCGGCCCGGATCAGTCTGCGCGGATTGCGCAGGCTGATCTGGGTCGATACATTACGCAGAGGCCATAATTTTGGTTTTCCGCGGGACGGCTTATATATCCTTTTATGTTATAGCCGATTATTTGCCGATTTGATGAATGTTTTATGTGATATTGTATTGTTTGTAGTTGCTTTGTATTTGTAATGCTTATGTGTTTCTCACGACTCCTGGGACTTATGCTTTGTTCACTAAACTTGAAACTTGAATCGTATAATAGTAATTGTAAGTAAGTAAGTGAATATTTTATTATAGTGACATGTGCATACACTATGTTACAAACAAGTAATTATGTACATAATACAAGCACCCGGCCCAGTGGACCTATAAGTCACCTAAATTGAATAAATAATAAATATACGTGAACTATCTGAAGTAATGATTCGTTGTTAAATGGCAAGTTATATACACTGATAATTGCAATAACTCTAATAAATATAATTTACAAATGCTAATCCATTCTCATAATAGTATGTTATAAACAGTTAATTCATCGGTATGGTATATTTGTAATACAATAATATAATAGTGAAATGATCAAATATGACAAAAGCAGTTTGTCCTCCAAAACTATATTGAGACCATTCTTTCCTTGATACACACATATATATTTTTGTCTTGTATATTTGTAAATGACCATAAACTTTATAAAGTTAGAGTCAATAAAATATTTGGAGTTGAGTTGATCAAACTCTATCTCATAAAATGTGCATTGTAGGTTGCCAGCCATTTTTAAATGGCAATAATAGCATAATTGAGAAATTAACGGCATACCCTTTACTCTGTATACATACGGATATAAGCTTTAACAATTAATTTTTGTAGATTTCCTTGGGAAAATATTTATTAAATGAGTCAGTGCTGGAGAAAAGATAAATGTTGCCTTTTGAGAACCGTGTAGTACCAGATCAGCCTGTGCATTCGCATAGTCCGATGAAGATATACTGTCCATATATTACTCACACAAGATTGATTTACAACTGTAATCGTATACCAGCTTACACTTACATTTACAAATAAGTATTTAAAATAGCATAAGCTCTATTTTATGATATACATCCATATAATAATATAAATTCACAATCATACTTTCATAAGAATGATCCATGACTATGTTTCTGTTTTAAAAATTACTTAACCCTTTCCCTCATACGACAATTCTGCAGCAGACGACTTTGAACGTATTTTGTCAAAACATAGAAAATCTGCATAATTGAATGGATAACCTATGACAAAAAGTGGCAAAAGAAGAAATTGCACGTTCTGTGCAACTTCTTCTTTTGTCACTATGTTTTCAAAAAGCCGTCTGTTGCAGAGGCGTCCGAAAGCGTCTATATGAGGGAAAGGGTTAAAATCCTAAATTATGTTAAATTAAATATTTATTTATTTAAACAACTGAAATCGCTGTCAATTTATCGACGATATTTGCTGTTTTTATCGATTGAAGTTGGAATTTACAGCGACGCTTGCTGAAAAAAAGTAGTACCGGCTAGCAGGTGCCCGCCAGCTTATCACGGGATCAACTGACGTAGATCAAAAGAAATATACGGCAATCTGACTAAAGTACACGATCTGACCAAATGTAAGATCTGATGGCGATCCATTCAAATTCATCTTCTTGTTTTATCGGATTTCCAATACTGCTATTTTTAGATCCACCAAGCTATTTTTATTTGAACCAATCAGAGGACTCGTTTCAACAAACGTTTGGCTTAACCTTCAAAATGGCGTCAATTTACGAAGTTAAGCAATTTTAAAATAGATAATTCAAAACCAGAGCAAAGAACACTTTTCAATGCTGTATGTTCAGGAAAAGACTGTATCGGTGTTTTGCCTCATTTCCGCATTGTAGCCATGTTGCGGTCGTCATAAGAACTATACACGCGTGTAAATCACTATGCGAAAAGTGGGATCCCATGCTAAATATAGATTTTTTTGGTAAATAAAGACTTTTACCTTCACTTTCAAAAACGTGAAAGCAAGGTTCTGATTGGCTGGCGGAAAGGTCGTCTGAACGTGACCCTCTATCGGTTGTCTTCAGATCTTATGCGTAGCGTTAATAGGAGATGATTGTAATGAGATTGAAATATACGGCACCCTGTTATCGGGTCGAAATTGCTAGACGTGACAGGATAATGTTAAAATAAAAGAATCCAATTAATGAATGCTCGTCTTGTGTATATATACTTCCAGCGGGCATTCATATTGCTATCTTTTTCCTTTTAAAAAAGTTAAATAGGCTAAATGAATTTTAAACAAGAAACCGCTGAAGACGGTAAGGCCGGATTGTCGGCAATTTGAACTTAAAAATCGACAAACCAAGGTCAAAGTGACCTTAGAAATCAATAGAACTTGTTACTGGTTACCTTCAGGCAAAGTTTCAAGTTTGTAACCCTTTCCAGTGCTGAGATTTTGCCTCAACCTGAAACTTTAACCAAAATGTTGCCTCAATCTGAAACTTTAACCAAAATGTTGACAAACAGACAGACAGACATCGCCAATCTATAGACAGGAATTGCTAGAGCAGTCCGGCCAAAAAAATTACCCCCCCCCCCCCCCCCCCCCCCCCCCCCCCCCCCCCCCCCTCATATTTTGATTATAAACACTTGTTCATGTGGCTGTAATCATATTGACAATGTATGTATTTCATATTATTCCGCATGCTGTTCAATATCTGTACCTGAGAGAAATAAGGATACTGTTCTGTTTGTTCTGTTTAATTTCCCCCAAAAGTCTATAGTTAGGAGGAACGCTTCTAATGCGTCTGAATATGGAATAGTGCAGAGCCGTATATAATTTGAAATATATAGTCATCAAACCTGTGCTAAAGACCGCCTTTGTTTAGCAATTCCCTGCCTATAGCAACAACACTTTTAATTTCCCAATCATACATTTTCTGCATAAAGGACCCTGCAATTAAAGACCATGTGTGAACACAGACGTTCCAATGCTCGGTCTTTAACGGCCTGTCACACTTAGCCGATTTGGCTCGCCGGAGCTATACCGGAGCACAAATTTAGCGATTTTCGGGGATCAGTACTAGTACGGCAGCGCAACGGTATGACATCGCTAAGAACGGTAGTACATCGTCTGGACATCGTCAGAACATCGTTGAGAAAATTAGCAAGGGCAGGCGACGGTATTAATGTTTGAACATGATCAACAATGTCTGTCGTTGCGCTGCCGGAGCGAACAACGGACCTACAACGGCAGTACTTCGGTATGGCTTCGTTAATGTCGGTAAAGCACCGGTAGCGCCCGTATTAGATCGGCGGCTCTCCGATGGCATCAATGTGTACTGTAATTGTACATATGTAATACCGTAGTCCTGCCGATGTACTAACGATGTACTACCGTTCTTAAGGATGTGATACATCACTACATCGGTAATGCTACAGCCAATTGTGATTTTTCAAGTTCCTTCTCGACGGAGCTCCGCCGATGTTGTCGCCGTTATTATTTGTGTGCTTCGGTTTAGTCCCGGCGATTGATTGATTGATTGATTGATTGATTGATTGATTGATTGGGCTTTTACGCCGTTTTTAACAATTTCTCAGTTATATCACGGCGGCCAGTTCACCTACTCATGCATTTCCTGGATTTCTCACACAAGTACTCCACACAACAATCTTCCCAAGCAACTGGCTGCTTTTCCACATAGACTTAGCCCATTGGTGGAAGACGAATGTCCCCTGTCGCAATGACTTTTGTCAATCGTCGGAAAAAAAGTTGGCCGAGCCGGGATTCGAACTCACAAACCCTGGATTGACAGCCCGTGTCGCTACCGACTGAGCTACCGGGGCTCGGCTAGTCCCGGCGAGGTACATCGGTAGTGTGGGACAGAGCCTTTAAACACAGGTTGGACTGTACTCGTATTTTCCCACCATGTCTCTTTTATAACAACATATAGACGCTTTCTGACGCCTATGCAGCGGACGAAGTTTGAATACACTGTGATTTGCTGTATGTGAAAAACACTTAACTCTTTCAGCGCCGAATTGTTTAAAGTAGACTCTTCCATGCTCGAAATCGGGCGTCTCCATTTCTCATATAAATCAATTTTGAACTATTTTGATAACTAAAAGGCAAACAATGCTGATTTCAGGTGAGACAGCTCGTTACGAGCTGACTCACCTGAATCAGTATTGTTTGCAAAAACCTGAATATTGCCTTTGGCGCTGAAAGAGTTAAAAAAAGTCCAACACTCACAGGTCCGTTTTCGTATGTGATGGATAAAAGCAGGGTATCAGATATCTATATATCTGTTGACACAGTCATTATTATCAATGTCGGGTTACTGGCGTACTATAGTCTTTAATAGTGCGGGATACAGGATACAGAAGTTGTATTGTGTAAATAAAGGCATCAGGCCCATAATACTTTGTTTGTTTGTTTGTTTGTTTGGAGTTTAACGCCGCTTTCAACAGCTTTGGTCATATCACGGCGGTCAGTGCACCTACCCATGTTTTCCTGGCTTTCCCACACCAGTACTTACACAACATTCTTTCGAAGCCAGGCCCATAATACAACCTACTATATAGATTCACATATATACAAATATGATATCATATATATATCATTTGATGTTGTTTCCATACTATATTTGACCCTTTCCCTCATATAGACGCTTTCAGACGCCTCTGCAGCAGACGGCTTTTTGAAAACATAGTGACTAAAGAAGAAATTGCTCAAAACGAGCAATTTCTCCTTCTGCCACAATGTTTTTCACTTTTAGTCCATTCAATTAGAGATTTTCTATTTTTTGACAAAATATGTTCAAAGTCGTCTGCTGCAGAATTGTCGTATGAGGGAAAGGGTTAAACGGTCAAGAAACAGAGATGTACAATGGAGAATCAGAATCTTCACACTACCAAACAGGCATGGGTCGAGTACTGGGGGTTATTACTCGAGTAAGTACAGAGTACTGGCTGCTTAAGTAGTACTCGAGTAAGTACCGAGTACTACTTAAAGTACTCATGAGTACTTTCTGAATGAGTACTTTCTGAGTTTACAATTTTTTTAATTATTCTTATATGGTATAAAACAGTCTAAATGTAGACAATGATGGCTCACAAATAAAAACAGAAAGATATGTTATTTAAATTGTGTATAGAATTAATTTAGTAATGCATATTGTCAGTTACAGTTGAATTGATTGATTGATTGATTGGGGTTGAACGCCGTTTTTAAGAATTTCTCAGTCATATCACAACAGTACTCCACATAACAATCTTACCAAGCAACTGGCTGCTTTTCCACATAGACTTAGTCCATTGGTGGAAGACGAATGACGCATGTCGCAATGACTTTTGTCAAACGTCGGAAAGAAAGTTGGCCGAGCCGGGATACGAACTCACAACCCCTGGATTGACAGCCCGCGTCGTTACCAGTTACAGTTGAAAAGCCCAGAAAAAGTCATTGCAGCTATATATTCTTAAATATTCCAATAGGCTAATAGGCTCATGATAGGACGATGCAGCCCGGCCGGGTAGCTCAATTGGTAGCGTATCTGACTCGTGATCTGGAGGTCACGGGTTCGATACCCGGTTGCGGCGACATTCTTTCGGGCGATTTTTTCCATTGCCTCTCACCTCTGATCTATGTGAGAAAGTAGTCGGTGGCTTCGAAAGAATGTTGTGTAAGTACTGGTGTGGGAAAGCCAGGAAAACACGGGTAGGTGCACTGACCGCCGTGATATGACCAAAGCTGTTGAAAGCGGCGTTAAACTCCAACCAAACAAAACGAATAGGACGATGCAGCAGCCTGTGACTATAGAATGTTGCATCGTATCATCATGGGCCTTTCAAAACACCATTTAAAGTTGACTTCTATCAACCAATTTGTGAAAATGAAATCTGCCTGTTTGTAAAGGTGATATTACCATAATTGGTAGCTATGAGCAGATTACTATTAATTATGCATTGTATACAGGTATATAAAGACTACAGAATAGTTTATTAGACTTTAGCATAACATAGCTAATCGTCATACAAAGGACTTTATCATGTGTGAGCATGCAAATACACAGTTGTGATTAATAACAATATGGAAAAATAAATAATGCAGAACTATCATATACGCTCGCACGCACTTACGCACACACAGTCAAACACAAACAATTATAACATCAAGTATTAACCCTTCGCCTCATATAGACGCTTTCTGACGCCTCTGCAGCAGACGGCTTTTTTGAAAACATAGTGACAAAAGAAGAAATTGCACAAAACGTGCAATTTCTCCTTTTGCCACAATGTTTCCCACTTTTTGTCATAGGTTATCCATTCACTTATGGAGATTTTCTATGTTTTGACAAAATACGTTCAAAGTCGTCTTCTGCAGAATTGAGGGAAAGGGTTAAAGTTAATACGAAAGTGGTGATTTAAGAGTGTTTTTTTTCTTAGTTTCTGAGCACATATCACATATTTTGCTAAATTATTTAAAGTTTTACCATTCAGACATTGGATAAGCCCAATCAATTTAAACAGGTCTCGTATAGTAGTATAACGTTGATATCACCTCTGCTTACTGGATATTGATGTTTTATAAGCTTATTGAATGTACTGTAGTTTACAGTTAGGTATTTCTACCATAGCTTTAACTAGTGTGGAAGTAGTCATTATAGAGTACTCGTAAAGTACTCATAAGTACTAGCCATGTTGCTTTAGTACTCAAGTAAGTACGAGTACTTGTACTCATAATTTAAGACGAGTATTTCTGAGTACTTGTACTCATAATTTAAGACGAGTACTGCTGAGTACTTGAACATTGGTACTCGAGTAAATACGAGAACTGCTGATTACTTGAACATTGGTACTCGAGTAAATACGAGTACTGCTGATTACTTGAACATTGGTACTCGAGTAAGTACGAGTACTGCTGTTTACTTGAACATTGGTACTCGAGTAAGTACGAGTACAAGTACCACATCCCTGCTACCAAATATCATTCATTGACGTCGCGTTGAAACGCGGCTTCAGTATCGAATAGGTTTCAATTTTGTACCATGCCGTTGCGAAATCGAATAGGGAGAAGCCAACACTATTATTGCGAGGCGTCTTTGATGCCTTTCATCAAAATTCGTATTGTTGATCACATGCATTTGGAAATCAAAGCACATATCAATGTATACTAGAGGACAAACTACAAGTGAAATATATTGTTTTTCACAAGATAAGCTATAATTAACTCTGTATTTATACAGAAACGTGTACCGAGCTGTTTTGGCCGGGTTTAGTGTATTGTCCCGAATACCATCCTCGGTACCCAGGCTATTCATAAAATATATGATACCCTGGGCAAATTGGCTAGCGAAATGTCGTAAAACATGCGCCACGATTTCCTCCGTAACAACACTGTCATTTTAGTATCGCAAAAGGTTTGTGTCATGCGGCCAATCAAGCAAGCGGCTGCATTTCATCTGATAAATTATTCATGAGTACGAGATTTGTACAGCCAATTTCCACAGGGTATCATATATTTTATGAATAGCCTGGGTACCGAGGATGCCCGAATACATGCGCACGCAGAAAACAGTCTCAAACGAGTACAAATGTGTGTAGCGTGGTACTCGGGACACCAATCAAGTCCACCTAAAAGTACGTTGTCTAGTAACAGATTTGTTTGTTTGTTTGTTTGGAGTTTAACGCCGCTTTCAACAGCTTTGGTCATATCACGGCGGTCAGTGCACCTACCCATGTTTTCCTGGCTTTCCCACACCAGTACTTACACAACATTCTTTTGAAGCCACTGACTACTTTCTCACATAGATCAGAGGTGAGAGGCAATGGAAAACATCGCCCGAAAGAATGTCGCCGCAACCGGGTATCGAACCCGTGACCTCCAGATCACGAGTCAGATACGCTACCAATTGAGCTACCCGGCCGGGTCCACCTAAAAGTACGTTGTCTAGTAACACAAGAACTTTGGTAATAACTCCGTCTGACAAGAACCAAAAATATAGTAAATGAATACATATTCAATTGATTTTCGTAAACTTTACAGCGTACACATAAAACTTGAACTATATGTTAACTCTTTCAGCGCCGAATTGTTTAAAGTAGACTCTTCCATGTTAAAAATCGGGTGTGTCCATTTCTCAATTTATGAACGTTTTGGACTATTTCGGTAACTAAAAGGCAAACAATGCTGATTTCAGGTGAGACAGCTCGTTACGAGCTGACTCACCTGAATCTGCATTGTTTGCAAAAACCTCACTATTGCCTGTGGCGCTGAAAGAGTTAAATCGGTTATGTAAAGAAAATATAAAGTAACACAAGATTGCACGTAAAAACAATAATACATAAAGTTTGAACAGGACGTTCTGCAATGCATTAATACAATAGGAGGTGCAGACAGACCAACCTATACATAACATGTTACCCTTTAATACAGATATATAATTTATTTTATTTATTGGGGTTTTACGCCGCTTTCAACATTATTTCATTTATATCACGGCGACAGTTCACTTATTCATGATCCCTGGGCGAACAAACCAGTACTAGGCTAGAAAATGTGCCTTACCCAAGGGCACTCCACCATGACCGTAGTGCCGGCACTGGGGATCGAACCCGGGACACCCGGTTTCGAAATCCCCGACGCTAACCACTCGACCACAGCGGATTCCTACAGATATATAACACATAGATCTGCAGCCGTCGACTTTGAAATCGTCTTGGGTTCTACGGCCCGCGTACAGTACTGTCGACGTAAGGGGCCGATTTGTTGTATGTCGGAGAGTGATCAAGCGTCATGGACCGTTTCCAACTTATAGACGCATTTTGAAGCATATACGACATACGACTACTGAAACAAATTGAGTCAAAATATGAAAATGCTCATAATGAGCACTTACTCATTTTGTCACAATGTTTTCTACTCAACAAAATAGTAAGACTTACATTCGGAGCGACCAGAGCTCTCGATAAGAAGAGTATTTCACATCTACAAATCCTTGTTTGACCCTCAAACCCTAATAGGGTATGCTGTGGGTACTCAAAAGAATCGTCTCAGTGACACGATTCTTTTGAGTACCCACAACATAGGTTTTATTGGAGTCAAAAGGGAGATATGGATAGGAAAAGACCAGTTTACTCCTCCTTATCTAGTCCTCTGTTTGCCTACATTTCACATCCACAAATCCTTATTTGACCCTACAACCCTATGTTGTGGGTACTCAAAAGAATAGTCTCAGTGAGACGATTCTTTTGTGTACCCACAACATAGGTTTTATTGGAGTCAAAAGGGAGATATGGATAGGAAAAGACCAGTTCACTCCTCCTTATAAATCTAGTCCTCAGAGAGATGTTCCATATTTTTGGCCAGATATTTTCAAAGTTGGCTGGCTACATATTACAAAGCTGCTGCAGAAAACGTTGAAAACATATAAGGGAGCAAAACTATTGAAAATTACTTTGCATCATATATGGACAGGAGTAGGAATAAACAAGATGTGTTTGTGAAACACTGATGCCCCCCAATGGCAACATCTAGGTCAAAGGTCAAGGTCGCCAGGTCAAAAATGTTGGTACTGACAGAAAGGTCATGTCACAAGGTATACACATGTGAAATATGGTAGCCGTACCTGTTATGGTTCAAAAGAAGTGGGGAAGGTCAAAAAAAAAAAATTTGAGAATGGCAACATCTAGGTCAAAGGTCAAGGTCGCAAGGTCAAAAATGTTGGTACTGACAGAAAGGTCATGTCACAAGGAATACACATGTGAAATATGGTAGCCGTATCTGTTATGGTTCAAAAGTAATGGCCAAGGTTAAAGTTTTTTTCGAGAATGGCAACATCTAGGTCAAAGGTCAAGGTCGCAAGGTCAAAAATGTTGGTACTGACAGAAAGGTCATGTCACAAGGAATACACATGTGAAATATGGTAGCCCTACCTGTCATGGTTCAAAAGAAATGGCCAAGGTTAAAGTTTTTTTCGAGAATGGCAACATCTAGGTCAAAGGTCAAAAATGTTGGTACTGACAGAAAGGTCATGTCACAAGGAATACACATGTGAAATATGGTAGCCGTACCTGTTATGGTTCAAAAGTAATGGCCAAGGTTAAAGTATTTTTCGAGAATGGCAACATCTAGGTCAAAGGTCAATGTCGCAAGGTCAAAAATGTTGGTACTGACAGAAAGGTCATGTCACAAGGAATACACATGTGAAATATGGTAGCCGTACCTGTTATGGTTCAAAAGTAATGGCCAAGGTTAAAAAAAAAATTGATAATGGCAACATCTAGGTCAAAGGTCAAGGTCGCAAGGTCAAAAATGTTGGTACTGACAGAAAGGTCATGTCACAAGGAATACACATGTGAAATATGGTAGCCGTACCTGTTATGGTTCAAAAGTAGTGGTCAAGGTTAAAGTTTTTTTTGTGCAGACAGACAGACAGACACGCAGACAGGCCAATAGGTCAAAGGTCAAGGTCGCAAGGTCAAAAATGTTGGTACTGACAGAAAGGTCATGTCACAAGGAATACACATGTGAAATATGGTAGCCGTACCTGTTATGGTTCAAAAGTAGTGGTCAAGGTTAAAGTTTTTTTTGTGCAGACAGACAGACAGACACGCAGACAGGCCAATAGGTCAAAGGTCAAGGTCGCAAGGTCAAAAATGTTGGTACTGACAGAAAGGTCATGTCACAAGGAATACACATGTGAAATATGGTAGCCGTACCTGTTATGGTTCAAAAGTAGTGGTCAAGGTTAAAGTTTTTTTTGTGCAGACAGACAGACGTGCAGACAGGCCAAAAACTATATGCCCACCGAATCTATGATTCCGGGGGCATAAAAATCAGTGTATGATTTAACGTTTGCATATAATGAATACCATGATCAGCCTGTGCATTAGGGCATTCTAATCATGGTCGACATTGTTCCTTACACATGACAGTATTCATATCAAACGTATTGACTACTGGTTCAATACTACAAGAAAGTGTTTAAATTAGTTAGGATAATAATTAAGAGAGATTACGGAAAAGGTAGAAAGCGTGTCTGCGATTAGCTTCCCACGTTTCTCTTAAGGTTCATAGATATATAAATGTTTTTACGATTTTCAAAGGGCCGATTCTTACCAATTATATAAGTAAATGCGCACAATTGTATGCAAATATATATGTTTTGTTTTTTCGGGTTGCTCTCTTCTCCGCTTGGGTGTTAATGGTACATATATATAAATGTGTGTGTCTATTGTTGTTAGTGTATATTAAAACGTATATAAATCAATCGTCACTGATATAGGGACATTGTGAAAAGAGGAGAACTGGTCCAAATAGGCCTCTTCTTGTCACAGTGTTGCTATTGTAACTGTTTATTTATTCATATTTCAAACCTCTCAAAGCGAAGATGTTGATGGCGGTTAAAGGCAAACTTATGAAAACATTACTTATATTTCGCCGCCCAGGAACTTTGTACATATAACTAAACTTATCAAACTTATCAAAAGCAAGTCCCTACTAATGTGGTATTAATTTGATAGAATCACTCGCGATGATACAAATAGCTGGATACCAGGAGAATAAGGCTTAACATATAAATCAATACTATGGATGGTTATTTTAAGTTATTGGGTTTGTTACTGACCCACTACGGAACTATAGGGGCTCTGTAGGATTAAAAGTGTATTTATTTCGTCGACCACTTTAAACTGAACTATACTATAACTTGTTGATATGTGTTGGTAGCATAATATGACGGCATGAGTATTGAGTAAACGATCTATCAATATTGATTAAAGAATTGGAATAGATATATTATTTTAAAAAATACACCGGTTCAACATGAACACATTTATTTCAATTCATTTCAATTAATTCTGGGTAACTGGTAACATTTGAGAGCCACTTTACGAAAACCAACCTTAGAACTGACTTTTTTACTTTACTCACCCACTATGGAATTTACTCACCTCCTATAGAAATAAAGGGGGTCTGCACGTGACACGCTTTAACCAATGAAATTGCTAGAATTTTGTGGGAGGCGAAATAAATATTCATATTCATATATATAATTATATTCTTTGATCTCTTTCAATGCCAAATCTCACAAAGTTGACTGTTCAATGTTGAAAATGTGAACACCCCATTTAATGTCTCACTGGCAAACAATGCAGATTTTAGGAGAGACAGAAATTTTGTCAGCGAAAGAGTTAAACACATAGTGCTCAACTCGTTTAACCCTTTCCCTCATATAGATGCTTTCCGACGCCTCTGCAGCAGACGGCGTTTTGAAAACATAGTGACAAAAGAAGACATTGCTCAAAACCAGCAATTTCTTCTTTTGCAACAATGTTTTCCACTTTTAGTCATAGGTTATCCATTCAATTATAGAGATTTTCTATTTTTTTAACAAAACATGTTCAAAGTCGTCTGCTGCAGAATTGTCGTATGAGGGAAAGGGTTAAAATAAACATTATTTCATTGATATAGTCTAGATTTTTGATATATTGCCTACCTGTTTTCGAAACCGTCTGAAGATGTGTTATATGTGGGGAAGTGTTAACGATTTGTTCTTCGACAATGTTTACGCTGACACGTGTTAAAAGGTATGTTTTATTAGGACAATTACGAATATGTAATTTTGAGAAATGTTATTCAAAAGAGAATATGAGCTCAGTTACTTCTTGATCTATTGTATTGAAACCTTCCATATATTGGACATATTAACATATCGGTATATCATGTTTAACAATCATGATAACCACAATCCACTAATTTGGGGTTTAACGCCGTTTTTAACAATTTCTCAGTTATATCACGGCGGCCAGTTCACCTACTCATGCGTTTCCTGGTTTTCTCACACCAGTACTCCACAGCTGTCCACATAACAATCTTCCTAAGAAACTGGCGGCTTTTCCACATAGACTTAGCCCATTGGTGGAAGACGAATGACGCATGTCGCATTGACTTTTTGTCAATCGTCGGAAAGAAAGTTGGCCGAGCCGGGATTCGAACTCACAACCCCTAGATTGACAGTCAGCGTCGCTACCGACTGAGCAACCGGGGCTCGGCATAAACTTTATATACACATGTATTAACTTAATGGAGTTGAGACGTAGGAAACGTATTATAAGGCTTCTAAACCACCACAGCTATGTAATTTATCAAGTAAGATAACTCTATCCTGCATTTAATACAAATTATGGCAATTTTTCACTTAGAAGTTCCTGTTAAAGTTATACGTGCAACTACATTAAGAGACCATATATATGTAACTACTTGCTGCGTTGTACTGTAACTTTATACAACCATCCCCATCCATCACAGCTATTTAATTTACTAAGTAAGATAACTCTACCCTGCATTTTATACAAATTATGGCAATTTTTTCACTTAGACGTTCCAGTTTAAATGCAAATTATAGCCCTTGTTTTACCTAGAATTTCTGGTTTAAGTTTTTCGTGCCACAACATTGCATCGAAACTTAATACAACCCTTCCCAACCATCCAACCAGTATATAAAATCAAGTAAGATAACTCTTTCTTGCAAAATAATGGCCCTTTATTATATGAATTAGATATTCTGCTTAGGCGGTGGAATAGTTGAGCGCGCTGTCCTACGGACATTATTCTTGCCCAGGTGTTTTCAAAGGCGTCGTCTACTACAGGTGTTTTGTATGTGGGACATAATGAGCCATGTATCTCACAGTGTACCACCATATTTTCCATTTAAAAAATCCATTTAAAAATATCATACATGTTCTTTAAAATAATATACTGTACATGAAAATGACGTGTGTTAAAATGGTGACAAACCTCTTTATATTCCGAGTTGTTGATACATATATATAATTCCAAAACCCACACCTGTATATTTATACAGTTATCTATTATCAACGAATGTCAAACCTCGTGAAGAAAACAAACGGACTGACTGACTACCAAATATACCTGTTTGAATACGTTCGTACACAGAAAGTTGTCATCACACAGGTAATCCGCATATGTCCCCGCATACAGACTGCATTAAACCCATATCGATTTTACCCGTTGTTACCCTTCACTACATACAGGCTCGTTTCGACGCATCTTTTGATAACATTGCGAGGAGAGATGAGAAATTGCACGTAGTGAAACATTTCTCCTTTTTACACAACGTTTTCAACTTGGTTCAATAAAGTGTTCTTTTATTTACAGAGGTTTTTCACAGTTAGTCTGCATGTTTTTAAAGTCATCTGCTGCCTATTTGTTGTACGCTAGACAGGGTTAAGGATTACAACGGGTATACTCGGTTTTTACCGTTGTCCACATATGATAAATTACCAACAAGAATATTTAACCTTATAAAGTACTCTTAACTCACGTTTATACGCGTACATATAATCCGTCATGCGAGAAAACAAACATTGTGAACTCTGCGAAAAGTATCGACCCGGATCAGCCTAAGCATGTCACGGAGGCTTACCCTGATGTACAATTTTCGCCTCCTGTGGATTTTCTGTTTCAGAAATCATTACTCTATACCTCTATTCCACTGAGACGGAATGTGTCGGCCCGGATTAGTCTGCGCTGACTTCGCAGGCTGATCTTGATCGGTACATTACGCAGGGTCAATAATGTTGGATTTCTTGCTGGATGGCTCAATTATCTCTCTGAGTGTATGTCATTTTATTTGTATTATTTGACTATTTGGGATTTATGATGTGTCTGTTCTGTTCTGTTATTCTATGCCAATTCTGTTATGACACACCCCCCTGCACGAATAGAACATAAACTTTATTCTACAATTGCACATATAGTGCATAGTCAAGCACATGTATGGCCCATTAACAGGACGACTTTTGAATTCGTTTAGTTTATTTGCAGACATATATATTTAATTTAGGTCTCGGATATTTCGTGAGAAAACATGCTGACATTGTGTTATTCAACATTATGGCCCCTGCGTAATGTATCGATCGGATCAGGTTGCGCAATCCGCGCAGACTGATCCGGGCCGACACATTTCGTCTAAGGGGGATAGAGGTTTAGAGTAATGATTCCTGAAATAGAAAATCCACAGGAGGCGAAAAGTGTCTACCCGTGTAAGCCTGCGCGGCATGCTTAGGCTGGTCCGGGTCGATACTTCACGCAGGGGCCATACTGTTGAATAACTCAATTTCAGCATGTTTTTTTTTTGAAATCCCCGAGACCTAAATTGAATATATATGTCTCTGGAAATAAACTAAACGTACAAAAAGTGTTCTGTATCAAGAAGAGAAAATCAAAATATGAAGCAGAGTTGAAAAAATTGTAAAGAAAATGTGATATTCAAAAGTCGTCCTCCGGGTTAGCCTGCGTGGCATGCTTCGGCTGATCCGGGTCGATGCTTTACGCCGAGTCCACACTGTTGGTTTTCTCGCGGGACGGCTCAAATTTAAATATGTGGATTAAAAGATTTGCTGTATGGTAAACGGATGAACGGACTTAGAGTGGAATAAAAAGGACTTACACAATCCGTTTACCCTTGACACATTATGACGCATCCTCGGTACCCAGGCTATTCATAAAATATATGATATGTTATGAATAGCCTGGGTACCAAGGATGATTATGACTAAGCTACAGCAGACAACCTTTGAAAACATCAGGGGCGTAGCTTTGCAATACTCAATGTGTAGGCCGTCTCATGAGAAAATCAACATAGTGGACTCTGCGTAAAGTATCGACCCGGATCAGCCTAAGCATGCCACACAGGCCTACCCGGATAGACACTTTTCGCCTCCTGTGGATTTTTTGTTTCAGGAATCACTACTCTATACATCTATCCCCCTAAGACGGAATGTGTCGGCCGGATCAGTCTGCGCGGACAGCGCAGGCTGATCTGGTCGATAAATTACGCCGATGTCTATCGCCGCAGCTGCATTTTGGGGGCATTTTGAGAAAAAATGTGTAGGCACGTGCCTACAGTGCCTAAAGGGAGCTACGCCCCTGGACATTGTGTCAAAAGGCGAACCTTTTCCATAATGGGCAATTTCTCCGTTACGGCCACATTGTTTTAAACTTTCTTCAATAATAATACTTTCATTTACAGAGATTTTACAAATAGTTGCCGAGACGTTTTCTAAGTCGCCTGCTGCAAAATTACTGTATGTGGGAAAGTGTTAACCTTTTCACTGATATAATACCATCGACTTTGAAAACATTTGTGGACAACTTGTCGTATCTTGAGAATTGAGCCGTCCCGCGAGAAAAACCAACGTCGTGGACTCGGCGTAAAGCGTCGATCCGGATCAGCGGAAGCATGCCGCGCAGGCTAACCCGGACAAACAATTGTCGCGTCCTGTGGATTTTCTGTTTCAGGAATCATTACTCTACACCTTTATCCCCCTGAGACGGAAAGTGCAGGCTGACCTATGTGGTTACATGACGTAGATGCTATAGTTTTGGTTTTCTCGCGGGACGGATCGAATGGTGTAGTTTAAATGTGAAACAAAGTTGAAAACATTGAGGAGAAACATAAAAATAAGTTTCTTCTTTATCTACGATATTCTTAAGAGGCATAACAAGTCGGCTGTACATTATTTGAGTTGAGTCGAGTAGTACCTCTTTATCCACGATGTTTTTAAAAGGCATAATTGATTGATTGATTGATTGATTTGGGTTTAACGCCGTTTTTAACAATTTCTCAGTCATATCACGGCGGCCAGTTCACCTACTCATGCATTCCTGGTTTTCTCACACCAGTACTCCACACAACAATCATCCCAAGCAACTGGCTGCTTTTCCACATAGACTTAGCCCATTGGTGGAAGACGAATGACGCATGTCGCATTGACTTTTGTCAATCGTCGGAAAGACAGTTGGCCGAGCCGGGTTTCGAACTCACAACCCCTGGATTGACAGCCCGCGTCGCTACCGACTGAGCTACCGGGGCATAAAAAAGGCATAAGAAGTCACCTGTACATTATTTGAGTTGAGTCGAGTAGTACCTCTTTATCCACGATGTGTTTAAAAGGCATAAGAAGTCGCCTGTACATTATTTGAATTGAGTCGAATAGTTACGGCAGCTATAAAGGGACACACACATTTTTATAAATTAAATACGATTTGTGTTATCTCGTTACCACGACTTAGTATCTCGTGCGCACGACTTAATATCTCGTGCGCACGAGATAACAAAAAGGCATAAGAAGTCGCCTGTACATTATTTGAGTTCAGTCGGGTAGTACCTCTTTACAGCCCAGTTATGCCCCAGTTACACAGACGGTCGGTCCCCAATCGGTCATTTTATTTTAAATTTACTCGCTGTTTTGATCGGTTGTCATGCGTGATTATTTCTGGTTTTCTGTGTAAACGGCCATCGGTGATGGACAAGTGTTCAATCAGTTATTTCATGGGTTGCTGGTAGGTGACCGAAAGCAACTCAAACGGGGTTGGATCGGTGATAAGGATGTTTTCATCGATAAAAATGCTGAAATACTATCGTTTTTTATCGTTTGTAAATCGGGTGATTTTTTTTACAAAAAGCCGATTGACAACCTGTCTACAACCGATATCACCGATGAGCCACCGATGAGCCACCGATAAGCAACCGATCAACTAATACTTACCACCGGTAGAAAAAAGAAGAGAATTTAAATGTGGGATTTCGTCGGTTTTGATCGGTGGTTAATAGGGATTCAATCTGTGATCAATCGATTGCCGCCATCGTGTCATCGGTAGGTTTAAATTTGTAAGTGGCCAATCGGTCAACTCAACTGCAAACAAATCATCGGTTCTCATCACTTAAACATATTGTTTTAATAAAAGAACCGACAGCAACCTATATCACGAGATATGCAAGCTATTAATCACCGATATCGCCGATCGGACAAAGATAACCAAACATATCTGACGGAAAGTGTTTAACCACTGATGACTAGCTGTCAAACACCGATTAATCAGCGTTACGCCCGATTTAGCCCCGATTTACAAACGATAAAAACCGATAGTATTTCAGCATTTTTATCGATTTTTATCACCGATCCAACTCCGTTTGAGTTGCTTTCGGTCACCTACCAGCAACCCATGAAATAACTGATTGAACACTTGTCCATCACCGATGGCCGTTTACACAAAAAAACAGATATAATCACGCATGACAACCGATCAAAACAGCAAGTAAATTTAAAATAAAATGACCGATTGGGGACCGACCGTCTGTGTAACTGGGGCATAATTATCCACGATATTTTTAAAAGGCTTAAGAAGTCGCCTGTACATTATTTGAGCTGAGTCGAGTAGTATCTCTTTATCCACGATATTTTTAAAAGGCATAAGAAGTCGCCTGTACATTATTTGAGTTGAATCGAGATGTATCTGGGAATGGGGGAATGGGACTGAAAGTTGTTCTGGTCATAATCGGGGGATATTAGCTAACTCTTTTCAACAGTGTATACGAATTAACGTAAACCGGGATTAACCCTTTATTTGGATTCGCTTCGTTAGATATCCTTATTGTCAGGCTTTTCCGGCTGTCTGTCTGTCTGTTTGTTTGTAAAGCGACGCTCCACAGCCCAAACCGACGGGCCGATTCCGATGACACTTGGTGAACAGGTGCCATACGGGCTCAGGGTGCGCGCGTTTGAGTTTCGTTGCTAAGGACCCACAACCAAGGCGAATCCCACGTTGCCTACCGGCTGGTTTAACCCTTTCCCTCATACAATAATTCTGCAGCAGACGACTTTGAACATATTTTGTCAACAAATAGAAAATCTCGATAATTGAATGAATAAGCTATGACTAAAAGTGAAAAACTTTGTGGCAACAGGAGAAATTGCGCGTTTTGAGCAATTTCTCCTGTTATCACTATGTTTTCAAAAATCCGTCTGCCGAAGAGGGGGTCAGAAAGCGTCTATATGAGGGGAAGGGTTAAAAACATCAAGGGGGAAATAGGGAAAATCTATATCAAATATAGTATATTATAATGAATAGAATAAAAATCATTGTGACACAAGAAAGAAAAATGCACGCCATGATCAATTTCTCCTTTTGCAACAATGTTTTTCAAAACGTGTCTGCTGCGCATGCGTCAACATGCGGGTGCAAGTTGGAAAGGGTTAATTAGAATCGTCGAACCGTGACTTTTACATTGACGATGACCATGTTTTTACACAATATTTCGAAATACAGGGTGAGTTAAAGGGGTATTACAATGATTATATTTTCGTCGGGTCACGATCTTGTATATATATAGGCTTTTCGCATAACGAGTTTATTCCACTACACACACTCACGGCAATTCGGTCATGGTGGAGTGCTCTTGGGCAAGGCACATTTTCTAGCCTAGTACTGGTTTGATCATGAATAATTAAATTTAAATGCGCGCTAAATGACCTTAGCTGTCGATGCGCCGTAAAACAATATTCATTCATTCATTCATTCCACTACACACATACACTGATATGGGACACACATACACACACACACACACACACACATATATATATATATATATAGTGTCAACCATTTTATTAAGTTTATTTAACATCTTAGCTAATTTATTTATTTATTCAATCAATGGAAATGAGAAATTGTGTATCATTCTATATGCTGATGACATTGTTTTATTTACACACTGAATCTGTTGAAACATTACAAGTGTTATTAAACACACTCATTGAGTCGTGTTCTTGACATGCATGTAAATGCCTCCAAAAGTAATGTTTTACATTTTCGACCAAAGTCAATAAATACCATATTTGCAGTTGAAATTTATATGTGAAAAAGCGTATATCAAAACAGTTGATTGATACTAGTTTATTAGTTTATTGATTTCTAGTATTCAAAGGCCACCGGCCCACAATACAATAATTTAGAGCAGTGAAAATATAGTAAATATTATAACACAAATATAATGCAATACACAATATTATAATAGCAAAATGAATGTGAAAATATCGAACAGGGCATGAACATACATAATACATACATATTATGATTGTAGATAGCGTTAAACATATGACATTCAGCTTAATAAGTGATATGACGATGAACTGAAACTCACCTATATATATGTGTGTTGCTGTGCACGAGTATCATGATCTCAATACTGCTGTAAAAGCTTTTGCTCAGAGAGAGCAGTCGTGTTTCATGTTTGCTCATTGTAAGGTGGTGTACAAACTATTGGAGGGGTATCATTTGATGTAAATATGAAATTACATGACTCCATCGTCTGCGACTGTTTACAGGCCCTACAATGCTCAGCTATGGGTAAACCGATCATACTCGTGTATAGAAGCAGTATATAACAGAGCCCTTCCAATGGCGTAGCTCCCTTTAGGCACTGCAGGCACGTGCCTACACATATTTTCTCAAAATGCCCCAAAATGTAGCTGCGGCGATAGACATCTGCGTAATGTATCGACCAGATCAGCCTGCGCTGTCCGCGCAGACGGATCCGGCCGACACATTCCGTCTTAGGGGGATAGAAGTATAGAGTAGTTATTCCTGAAACAGAAACATCCACAGGAGGCGAAAAGTGTCTATCTGGGCTGGCCTGTGTGGCATGCTTAGGCTGATCCGGGTCGATACTTTACGCAGATTCCACAATGTTGATTTTCTCACGAGACGGCCTACACATTGATTATTGCAAAACTACGCCCCTGCCTACGATTCCTTTCTACGTGTTGGTAGATGAATTAGCAAATGTCCGACAGATGAAAGGTCAAGTTCGACACCCAGTCGCGGCACTGCGGTCGTAGTGTAGTGCCCTTGGGCAAGTCACTTTCCCTAGTTTTAGTACTGAATCATTTACTCAGGGATCACGAATAAGAGAGCTGTCCTCGTGATATAACTGATATAATTTTGAAAGCGACGTTAAACCATAATAAATGAAAAAATACTATGGTCAAAGTGTTCATGCATGGATACAACTCGGATACATAGACGAGCAGTAATTATGTTTAAACAATAAAGCATCTCGCTCAGGCCGTAACTACTATTTTAATATGAGCCGTCCAACGAGAAAACAAACATTGTGGACTCGGGTATAGAAGCAGTACATAACAGAGCCCTACGATTCTTGCTATGTGTTGGTAAGTGAATTGGCAAGAGAAACGGGTTGAAAATACTCAAATGTCCAATAGATGAAAGGTAGTCCCTTAATATGGTCAAGTTCAATACCCAGTTGCGGCACTGCTGTCCTGGTGGGGTGCCCTTGGGCAAGTCACTTTCCCTAGTTTAGTACTGAATTATTAACTCAGGGATCACGAATAAGAGAACTGTCCTCGTGATGTAACTGATATAATTTTGAAAGCGGCGTGACTTTTGACGTCATATTTGCATGGTCAGACAGCAATAATTGCTCTTGATAAGAATGTAAAAACAATGGTAACTTTTTTATTTCTTCACCCTTTTTAATGAAACATGGCGCAAACACTTCGACGAACCTGTTCTCAAAATCCAGTTTTGATAATGCTCCGGCTTTTGGCGATATTACTAATTTTTTAGAACAGGTTCATTTAAGTGTTTGAATAAACTAAACCACTAATCAAACTCCGTTGAAAAACCGGAGATAGGGCTCTGTAAATTATGCATTAGCGGCGTAGACTGCGCCATGTTTCATTAAAAATGATGAAGAAATAAAAAAGTTACCTTTGTTTTTACTTCTAAATCGAAGTAAACTATTTCTGTCCACCGTAGCGTTTGTGACGTCAAAGTCACGTGGTATACACGCACTGTTTATGTTTAAACAATAAAGCATCTAGCTCATGCCGTAACTACTATTTTAATTTGAGCCGTCCCACGAGAAAACCAACATTGTGGACTCGGCGTAAAGTATCGATAGGGATAAGCCTAAGCATGCCGCGCAGGCTAACCCGGACAGACACTTTTCAACTCATGAACTCATGTGGATTTTCTGTTTCAGGACTCATACCTCTATCCCCCTGGGACGGAATGTGTCGGCCCGGATCAGCCTGCCAACGTATCTCTTCTGCAACATAATATTTCATTTTAGCCGTCCGAAGATAGTACAAAGTACAAAGAAACAATACAAAGATGACAGAGAACGTTGACACAAACATTGAACCAAAAGTGACAAACATTGAATAGTTAACACATTTACACAAACAGCATTCATTTCGTAAAGTTGATTGAAAAAGCACTTATACATCAATACATGTACAGAGATACAGATGTGTGCAATAGTTTCCGTACATATAGTGATATTGAAAAATTATGCTTCCTATTGTCAGATGAAAAAATTGTTAAATTTACTGCAAAATCCTGCTCAGAAATACTTAAAATTAGAAGAAATTGTCTTTACCACTAAATCTATGTTTTTAATATAGAGTTACTAAATATGATTTTAAAGTATATGTATATTAAAAAAATAGAGAGTAAAGTTTGAGACACTCATTCTGTCTTTTCCAATTATCAAAAGTTGAAAGCTATTTTAAAGTGAAATTAAACCCAGTCAAAATGAAAAGTGAATTAATGTTTCTTTCTTAATATTATTATTATATATATATTTTTTTTTTTTTCTTTCTGATTGACAGTTCAAAAGTTAGTATTGCTTTACATGAAAGGCTATTAATTAGGAAGAATTTAGAGTCCTATTAAGACAGGATGGTGTGTCTTGGAACTACTATTTTCTAAATAAACTTAAGTAAAATGTTTTCAAACATTTTAAAGGGAATACTTTTAATGTAGCATTTATGAAGAATGTATTTTTATATATGCAACAGTGATTGTTTTTCCCATAAATGTTTAGATAATTATTGCTAATCTGTTCACTCCTGATCTGATCAGGGCTGATATTCGATGATTTTTTAAAGAGATTTCTCATTTTATTTTCAGTATTTTATAGTAAACTTTAACTGTAGATTTTAGTCTAAGGATTAGCAATGGTCATCTAAGTGTTAGTATGTAAATATATTGTTTAGAAACGATAGTCTCTTATAATTCTTTATAGAATGGCCAATTACATAATGTATATATTGTATCAAATTATGTGTGCTGTAAAACTATGTATATTGGATGAGACTGAAATAAAATATTAATAAAAAACAGAGAAATGTCCTTATGAGGCCCCTGCACATGTGCAGACGCGTTTGTGAATAGACACGAATATATACAATGAGTACAATAACATTCATTCACGTTGCAAGCACAACACACACAGAGTTAGTTTATGTGAAAACTCTGGATATTCTGCTCGAATGAGTAGAACACCCAGCACCCAGAGTCTTCATTGTTCGCAAGACATATTCTTAGATACCCCTGAGGAGCACCTCATCGAAACGAAATATAAAGTGCTCTGAAGGGTAATACTAAATGTACAAATGAGAAGACATAACAGAATAATGGACAGACAGAGAACTAAGACATACATTTCTTAAATCATACTATTGTAAATGGCCTTCTATACAAACAGTTAATACATTAATGTCATCAAATTCAATAAAAAAAAAAATGAACAGGTTAGCTAGGTTTATTAACTGGCTTTTAAGGAAGAGATTAACTGTAAAATATATTGTATTATACAATAGTTTATTTGCGTATTATAGATATGTATACATGTAACCTATGATGTAAAATATGTTTATTTGTTCCTCTGGTCACTTTGTATAAATGTGTATGGCTATAAATAGTGTTAATGTTTAATGCCAATACACATTATGTACACAAACTAGTCCTAACAGTTAAATTTACATATATCATTGAATGAAATAGTTCTGTGTATATCATGAACTAATGCATACTGTGGCATAAAACACTACTGATAAGTCTGTATTCTGTAGCGCACAATGAGACTTCATGTTCTCTACTAGACTGGTTCTCTACTGTCAACCCGTAGTTTAAACTCATTCATGCAATACAACCGTTAGTTTGTCCAGGAAACAGTTTCATTCGAGTGTTCTGTTTACTATGTATTGGGATTGAACAATTACTCATTGATATTTCTCTCTCTCTCTCTCACTATTCACTCTCACTCAAACTCTCTCTCAATCTCTCTCTCTATTTTAGTATAGTTAATCATACCATGTCACGTTGAAATTGGAATTGAAATTGTAAATATGTGATTTTTTATATAACACTCATGTACCTGTCGGTTTGAGTAATAAAGTTCATGTTATGTTATGTTATCGTGATCAACATGTGTGATCCGTACAAAGGGACGTTATAATGTATTCAATTATCGGCCTCGTTGTTGCTAGTTATACATGTCTAGTTATAATGTTTTTAACGGTCTGACCCTATTCCCGTACCCCCTTTAACCCTTTCCCTCATACGAAAAAATTCTGCAGCAGACGACTTTGAACATACTTTGTCCAAAAATAGAAAATCTCTATAATTGAGTAGATAACCTATGACTAAAAGTGGAAAACATTGTGGCAAAAGGAGAAATTGCTCGTTCTGAGCAATTTCTTCTTTTGTCACTATGTTTTCAAAAAACCGTCTGCTGCAGAGGCGTCAGAAAGCGTCTTTATGAGGGAAAGGGTTAAGATTATTCTGAATTGCCATTAAATTTGTTTTAACGATATGTATACGCTAATTTAGACAGTATTTTAGTTTAATCACACTTTGGTTGATAGAGAAAACTATCATAACATGTATTATACTCCTATAACCCTGTCCCACATCTGCAGCAGACGACTTTAAAAAACATAGTGACAAAAACCTGTAAACAAATCTCCATATAAGATAGCTAAAAGTGTTAAATAAAATTGAAAACATTGTGGCCAAAGGAGAAATTGCTCATCATGAGCAATTTCACCTTTGGCCACAAAGTTTTCAAAAGTCGTCTGCTGCAGATGCGTCATAATGCGTCTGCAGGTGGGAAAGGGTTTAATCGATCGAGACAAATACCAATAACAATACCTTTTCAAACTTGTCAACGAAAACTAAATTCACGCGACATTTCATTTGAATGACTTATTCATGAATACTTCAGTTTCTGCCGGTTATATCCGTCTGGTTGAACCAGCAATGAACAACATCAAAACAGTTTGCTCAGTTAAATGTAGAAAAAGGAATCCACTGTGGTTGAGTGGTTAGCGTCGGGGTTTTCGAAACCGGGTGTCCCGGGTTCGATCCCCAGTCGCGGCACTACGGTCATGGTGGAGTGCCCATAGGCAAGGCACATTTTCTACTGGTTTGTTTACCCAGGGATCATGAATAAGTGAACCGTGTCTCCGTGAAATTACTGAAATAATGTTGAAAGCGGCGTAAAACCCCAATAAATAAATAAATAAATAAATGTAGAAAAACGTGTTTCGTAAAATGCAACATTAATAGTCGAAGGTGCACCAGGCTCCTCGGGTCTAGATTAAGACGAGTTAGCTGGAGTGTCCCCCTCCCCCACACACATACACTATCTATCCTATGACTCGACCAAACCCTATGCTGTAGGTACTCAAATGCATCATCTCAGTGAGGCGATTCTTTCGAGTACCTACAACATCGTGATTGAGTGTCAAATAAGGATGTTGGATTGTGATATACTCACCTTATCAAAAGTCCTGAACGACTATTGATCTTTAAGCCACATTGTGATGGACAAATAGACGGACAGACGACGGAGACGTGTTTCGTAACACGAGGCGCCTGTCATTTAGCATTGATTTTTGTAAAGACAATTTTTATTTTCAACGTGGATTCCAGTTCGACATTGGTACAAATCTACACCTAGAAAACATAGAAAACCTTAGCTCTCTCCTGTAGCAAGAAATGAAACTAAATAAATGAGCATTTTAAAAAAATTAATACGTCTGAAATCCATTAAGTAAATACTGTACATGTGTATATAAAGTTTAATTGGTAAAGAAAATTGGTAAGAATTTTGCATATTATGATTGTTCAAAATTATATACCGAAATGTTAATATGTCCAATATATGGCTAACACACCACATAATATGTTTTGAATTGTGTATATATATATATTGTATTATGGGCCTAATTACTTTAGTAATAAAATTGTATTGTATTGTCTAGTTTGACGACGTATCCGTTTTATTCGATAAATTTACGCTGAGCCCCGGTAGCTCAGTCGGTAGCGACGCGGGCTGTCAATCCAGGGGTTGTGAGTTCAAATCCCGGCTCGGCCAACTTTCTTTCCGACGATTGACACAAGTCAATGCGACATGCGTCATTCGTCTTCCACCAATGGGCTAAGTATATGTGGAAAAGCAGCCAGTGGCTTGGGAAGATTGTTGTGTGAAGTACCGGTGTGAGAAAACCAGGAAATACTTGTGTAGGTGAACTGGCCGCCGTGATATAACTGAGAAATTGTTAAAAACGACGTTAAACCCCAATCAATCAATCAATCTATAAATTTACGCCAAAATAGTTCGAGCCTTACATATCTCAAATTAAGGTCGAGTCATTGAACTAAAGCTGGATCAAAACTCGTCAGAAAGTCAAACGTGTGAGTTAAAAAAAAGATGACTTGAAAACAAAATCAGAATATCGTTAAATCCCCATTTATTGTATCTATATCATGCGCGAAAGATATGAATATAAATAATACCAAACCCTATCTCTCATACAGACGGTTTTCATTTGGCCACAATGTTTTCAAGTCTTGCAATTATAAACATTTAGACGTTTTCCATATTTTTGCCAAGATGTTCTATACGTCGTCTGCTGCATTTTTGTTGTATGTTGGAAAGGATTAGATCGTGACAAATCCCTCATACGACAATTCTTCAGCAGACGACTTTGAACGTATTTTGTCAAAACATAGGAAATCTCCATAATTGTATGGATAACCTTCGACAAAAAGTGGAAAACATTGTGGCAAAAGGAGAAATTGCACGTTTTGTGCAATTTCTTCTTTTCTCACTATGTTTTCAAAAAGCTGTCTGCTGCAGAGGCGTCAGAAAGCGTCTATATCAGACGGTTTATGACGCCTCTGCAGCAGACGGCTTTTGAAATCACTCTGACAAAAGAAGAAATTGCTCATAATGAGCAATTTCTGATTTTGCCACAATTTGTTTAATTCTATTCAATAATAAACTTTTGTTTTTTACGTTTTCCGTATTTTTGCCAAGATGTTCTATACGCGTCGTCTGCTGCGTTTTTGTTGTATGTTGGAAAGGGTTAGATCGTGAAAAATCGATATTAACAGGTCTGAGTTCTAAACCATCGAATGAGTATATATAGAGACGCCATTTTGACGTCAATATCACGCGCATTCTTTCGATATGCATCTTGCCTTTTGAAGGCATAGACGTCAGATATTTCATATTCCAAATTTGAATGATGTTAGATGACTTTTTCTCTTTAAAGGTGTGGAACTACTTTAAGCCACATTTTAATAGACAGACAGACGGAATGTGGAGATGTATTTCAAACAAATGGTTGATTTGGGTTTAACGCCGTTTTTAACATTTTCTCAGTCATATCACGGCGGCCAGTTCACCTACTCATGCATTTCGTGGTTCTCTCACACCAGTACTCCACACAACAATATTCCCAAGCAACTGGCTGCTTTTCCGCATGGACTAAGCCCATTGGTGGAAGACGAATGACGCATGTCGTATTGGCTGTTGTCAAACGTCGGAAAGAAAGTTGGCCGAGTCGTGATTCAAACTCACAACCCCCGGATTGACAGCCCGCGTCGCTACCGACTGAGCTACTAAGAAATCAGCAATCTTTCAAGTTCACCATTGTATTACCCATAATACTATAACATGTATAAATATTGGGAATAATAAAACAGCAATATTGATTTTATAAAAATAGGGAAAGCCTATACAGTGTAAAATATTTTGATATCATTCTATCAGACTATTGACAAAATAACATTTGGTCCTGCTAAATAAGTAAAGAAACATTAGAAACAAATGTCGACAAAATAATGAAAATAACAGAAGGAAAGCATGGCAGCCTTTGAGCTTGTCATGGTTTCATCATGTTGTTTTACATGTGCCAACCGAGATAATGCAGACGTATTACATTGGAGTCTTTTTAATTATTATCATTATATGATACAGAACGAAATGTATTCATGACGATCAGCATTAACTTCGCAGGATCACTTAGTTCTGCAGGAAACTTCAATATGTGACGCTCATGTACAAAAATGTCGCAAGTACTTCTTAAATTTTGCAAATGATTGCAAAAAACTAAATCCAGCGTATGCCATGCCCTGCCTTACACAATACACATCTCATATCCTTCACCGGTAAAATCCACTTATATAGCTCTTTCCCTCATACGACAATTCAGCAGCAGACGACTTTGAACATATTTTGTCAAAAAATAGAATATCTCTATAATTGAATGGATAACCTATGACTAAAAGTGGCAAACATTGTGTCAAAAGGAGAAATTGCACGTTTTGTGCAATTTCTTCTATTGTCACTATGTTTTCAAAAAGCCGTCTGCTGCAGAGGCGTCAGAAAGCGTCTATATGAGGGAAAGGGTTAACTCACTACTTACTTCCCCTGATTTACTGTTTAACCCTTTCGAAGAAACTCTATAAAATGAAAGTTTAATTATTGAATCAAGTTGAAAACATTCTGGAAAAAGGAGAAATTTATCGTAACAAGCAATATTCCACTTTGCCACAAAGTTTTGAAATTCGTCTGCTGCAGAGGCGCCAGTAAGTGTCTTTGTTTTAGAAATGGTTAATGGGAACATGTATTGTAAGTTGAATGGTGGACAGGCGTCTGGATTTTCTTTCGAGAACGTTTGGAAAAGACCCACAACAGACCATTTTAGCTACTACAAAAAGTCTGCTTATAAAGTTCGTAAATTATACAATAATAATTACCGTTTGAGTACGTTTGGAAAAAGACCCACAAAAGACTGTGTTAAGCTACCACAAAAAGTCTGTCTATATAGTTCATAAATTATACAATAATAATTATAACGGCAGAGTTACCGTTTGAGAACATTTGGAAAAATACCTTACCAAAACCGTGTAACTACAAGTAGTCTAACTATATGGTATATCTTCTATAATACACAAAACTGTGTATCTAAAAGTAGTCTCACTATATGGTACATACACTATAATACACAAGAATGTGTAACTACAAGTAGTCTCTCTATATGGTACATACACTATAATACACAAGAATGTGTAAATACAAGTAGTCTCCCTATATGGTACATCCACTATAATACACAAGACTGTGTAACTACAAGTAGTCTCCCTATATGGTACATCCACTATAATACACACAAGACCGTGTAACTACAAGTAGTCTCACTATATGGTACATACACTACAATACACAAGACTGTGTAACTACAATTAGTATCTCTATATGGTACATACACTACAATACACAAGAATGTGTAACTACAAGTAGTCTCTCTATATGGTACATACACTATAATACACACGAATGTGTAACTACAAGTAGTCTCTATATATGGTACATACACTATAATACACAAGAATGTGTAACAGTAAGTAGTCTTACTATATGGTACATCCACTATAATAGACAAGACCGTGTAACAGTAAGTAGTCTCTCTATATGGTACATCCACTATAATAGACAAGACCGTGTAACAGTAAGTAGTCTCTCTATATGGTACATCCACTATAATACACACAAGACCGTGTAACTACAAGTAGTCTCACTATATGGTACATAAACTACAATACACAAGAATGTGTAACAGTAAGTAGTCTCTCTTTATGGTACATACATTATAATAGACAAGACCGTGTAACTACAAGTAGTCTCACTATATGGAACATACACTACAATACACAAGAATGTGTAACAGTAAGTAGTCTCACTATATGGTACATACATTATAATAGACAAGACCGTGTAACTACAAGTAGTCTCACTATATTGTACATCCACTATAATAGACAAGACCATGTAACTACAAGTAGTCTTACTATATGGTACATCCCCTATAATAGACAAGACCGTGTAACTACAAGTAGTCTCACTATATGGTACATACACTATAATACACAAGACCGTGTTACTACAAGTAGTCTCACTATATCGTACATCCACTATAATACACACAAGACCGTGTAACTACAAGTAGTCTCACTATATGGTACATCCACTATAATAGACAAGACCATGTAACTACAAGTAGTCTTACTATATGGTACATACACTATAATAGACAAAACCGTGTAACTACAAGTAGTCTCACTATATGGTACATACACTATAATACACAAGACCGTGTTACTACAAGTAGTCTCACTATATGGTACATCCACTATAATACACACAAGACCGTGTAACTACAAGTAGTCTCACTATATGGTACATCCACTATAATAGACAAGACCGTGTAACTACAAGTAGTCTCTCTATATGGTACATCCACTATAATAGGCAAGACCGTGTAACTACAAGTAGTCTCTCTATATGGTACATCCACTATAATAGGCAAGACCATGTAACTACAAGTAGTCTCACTATATGGTACATCCACTATAATAGACAAGACCGTGTAACTACAAGTAGTCTCACTATATGGTACATCCACTATAATACACATGACCATCTAACTACAAGTAGTCTCACTATATGGTACATCCACTATAATAGACAAGACCGTGTAACTACAAGTAGTCTCATTATATATAAAATCCACTATAATACCCAAGACCATGTAACTACAAGTAGTCTCACTATATGGTACATCCACTATAATAGACAAGACCGTGTAACTACAAGTAGTCTTTCTATATGGTACATGCACTACAATACACACAAGACCGTGTAACTACAAGTAGTCTTTCTATATGGTACATCCACTACAATACACAAGACCGTATAACTACAAGTAGTCTCACTATATGGTACATCCACTACAATACACACAAGACCGTGTAACTACAAGTAGTCTTTCTATATGGTACATCCACTACAATACACAAGACCGTATAACTACAAGTAGTCTCACTATATGGTACATCCATAACAATACACACAAGACCGTATAACTACAAGTAGTCTCACTATATGGTACATCCACTATAATAGAGAAGACCGTGTAACTACAAGTAGTCTTTCTATATGGTACATCCACTACAATACACAAGACCGTATAACTACAAGTAGTCTCGCTATATGGTACATCCACTATAATAGACAAGACCGTATAACTACAAGTAGTCTCACTATATGGTACAAATACTACAATATTAATGACGGTAGTGTATTCGTTATACATCGTGTTGGAAAAACTCCCATAAGAATATAATGTGTTACTATAAAAAAGCCTCTCTATAGGGAATTATATAAAAGTATAAAACCATATAGAGATACTATTTACAGTAACACGGTCCTCTTCGTTTTTTTCGGGATGGGGTCTTTTCGCCCCTATCCCGTTCCTGGCATGACTTTCGAAAAGTGTCAGTAAGCGGGTAATGGTGACATCGTTTCCATGATAGCTGAACCCTTCCACGATACTATAGCAATTTCTCATTTTCACACAATACTTACAAACCCGTTTCAAATTGATTCTTTTTATACTAAAGATATAAACTACGGAATTCCGTTAGAGCCATCGCCTATGAATGAAATAATCTGAAACGCGAAAATACGAAATCTCGAAAGTACGATGACGAAAACGCGAAAACACGATGACGAAAACTCGAAAGTACGATGACGAAAACGCGAAAACACGAAATCTCGAAAGAACGATGACGAAAACGCGAAACTACGATGATGAAAACGCGAAAGTACGATAACGAAAACGCGAAAACACGATGATGAAAATGTGATACAATTTCGCGTTTTCATCATCGTACTTTCGCGTTTGCGTAGTTTCGAGTTTTCACGTTTTCGTCATCGTACTTTCGCGATTTCGTGTTTTCGCGTTTTCGTCATCATAGTTTCGAGTTTTCATCATCGTAGTTTCGCGTTTTCGTCATCGTACTTTCGCGTTTTCGTAATCGTTCTTTCGCGTTTTCGTCATCGTACTTTAGCCTTCCGGTACGCATGCGCAAAATAATATTAACAAAACAAAACAAATTGACGAAAACTCGAAAGTACGATGACGAAAACGCGAAAACACGAAATCTCGAAAGAACGATGACGAAAACGCGAAACTACGATGATGAAAACGCGAAAGTACGATAACGAAAACGCGAAAACACGATGATGAAAATGTGATACAATTTCGCGTTTTCATCATCGTACTTTCGCGTTTGCGTAGTTTCGAGTTTTCACGTTTTCGTCATCGTACTTTCGCGATTTCGTGTTTTCGCGTTTTCGTCATCATAGTTTCGAGTTTTCATCATCGTAGTTTCGCGTTTTCGTCATCGTACTTTCGCGTTTTCGTAATCGTTCTTTCGCGTTTTCGTCATCGTACTTTAGCCTTCCGGTACGCATGCGCAAAATAATATTAACAAAACAAAACAAATTGACGACTTCATACAAAGTCATTTTTAGAGAGGCTATGCCTACAACGAAATAATTGTTTTATTGAAATCGGATATGGGTATAGACATAAGGTGAGCTGGCACCAATTGTTATTAAAAATACAGTGGAAATGTTTTTCACGTGGAAGGAGAATTCCTGTATGCGCAAGCGCACCGGAAGGCGAAAGTACGATGACGAAATCGCGAAAGTACGATGACGAAAACGCGAAAACTCGATGACAAAAACGCGAAAACGCGAAAGTACGATGACGAAAACACGAAACCGCGAAAGTACGATGACGAAAACGCGAAGGTACGATGATGAAAACTCGAAATTGTATCGCATTTTCATCATCGTGTTTTCGCGTTTTCGTCATCGTACTTTCGCAATTTCGTCATCGTAGCTTCGCGTTTTCGTCATCGTACTTTCGCGTTTTCGTGTTTTCGCGTTTCAGATTATTTTATTCAAAGGCGAATATGCAGATGGCCCTAACGGAATTCCGTAATAAACACGTTTTACTACAGACATTCTTTTACTCTTTCCCCCTTTTAGACACATTTTGAATAACCTGCTACAGAGGAATTATAACGAGCAATTTTGCATTACATCTAGTGGAAAAATATGGACTGTAATTATTGAAAATAGTGGAAAAAGAGGAAATGGGTCACGATAAGTAATTCCTCCTCTTCTCATGATGTATTCAAATGCCGCCTACTGTACATGTACATGCATCACAAAGCGACTGTAAGCGGGACAGGTTTGAACCGTTTCCGTTATAGCTATTTTCCTTAATTCAGATCAATATTGTAGCCTAGCCATGTTCAATGTTGTTTGTTGTAGATTTAGTCTAAGTTGTCAAGGGTTAGGGCTTAGGAAGACCGTAAACATATCATACCATGTAAACTTGTTATTGCATAAGCACTATCGCTGTAGTCGTCCAAAGAGAGAGCGTCCTACTGTTTATGCGTACCGTGATAGAATGGTACTAACGGGCTACTGGGGAATTGTGAGTAAAACAGGGCACGTTTTGTGTTGAATATTCTCATAATAATCTCAACATGTTATGTTGCTTGAAAAGATATTTTTCCATCATTCCGTTTTCCTGTTTGTCAGTATGTCGACCCAACTAGAAAATGTAAAGTCAATCTTCAAATTAGAGATTAGTTAATTTCAGCATGCATACGAGTTATAACCGCAAGGTCTAGATTTATTTTATATGTGAGGCGCTTCTAGCGATTTTGGACTTATTTTTTAATCTATTTGCATTTGCGTAAATTGAAGACTCAACGTCCGTCAACAATGTAATCTAGTCCTAGATGTATCGGTTGACAAATAAACTAGAAATGTAGTCTAAATAGGTTTTTGTTAATTTACCTTGTACGGTCCCGTTTCGGAGATTGAATTAAACTGCAAATCACTAGATGCGGCTTATTTGTGATAACAAGTACATTACCAATACCATAACATATTAACCTTTTCCTACAAACAGACGTGTTTTGACGCATCGAAACCAGTTTTTTTTGTAATTGATACTTTATGTGTAGTCTGTCTGTAAAGTGTGGAGGCATTATCCGGCGTCCGGCCGGCTGTCTGTCTAATCGTGCATTCGTCCGACTGTCACGGTTTGCATTGGTTAAAACGTTGTTTATGTTTGGCAGATTAATTTCAAAGTGGTCACACTTATACTTTGTGTATAGGAGAACGGCAAACTCCTAAGCACATAACTCAGGTCTGCTGTTTTAGTTATCTCCATTTTTCCTTATTTAATTCAGCCATTGTTTCAGATAATTTCCATTATATCCATTTGAAACTTGGTTTGTAGGTATTTTATGACCTATATAATACTGTTTGTCCATATTAACTATGCCATATATTTTCACCTAACATATGTCCCTTTAGCAACAGTACTTTCAACGCTTTGATTTAATATTGTTCTCAAACGAAAACATGTATATGAACCTATATAGAGAGATAATAATTGAGACGTCCCGCGAAAAAAAAACCATTATGGCCTCTGCGTAATGTATCGACCGAGATCAGCCTGCGCAGTCCGCGCAGACTGGTCCGGGCCGACACATTCCGTCTCAAGAGGTTAAAGGTATAGAGTAATGATTCATGAAACAGAAAATCCACAGGAGGCGGAACGTGTCTATCCGGGTTAGCCTGCGCGGCATGCTTAGGCTGATTTGGGTCGATACTCTACGCAGAGTCCACAATGTTGGTTTTCTCGTGGGACGGCTCATATTTGTAGTAGTTTTACACGGTCTTGTGTGGATTTAATTTCGAAATGTTCTCAAATAAATATTCAGTCATACCGCGGAGGCCAATTCAGCTACCCATGTACTTCCTGGCTTCATCACACCAGTACTCCACACAACAAGAAACTGGCTGCTTTAACACATATACTATTTGACTTTTGGAGAACGTCGGAAAGAATGTTTGCCGAGCCGGGGACCGAACTCACAGTCCCTGGATTGACAGCCCGTGTCGCTTCCGACTGAGCTACCGGGGATCGGTTAGGCTGAATTGAGGAATATCAAATTAAATGTCATATACCAACGGTACAACTAACGAAAAGCCGACTCGATCAGATAAAATAAAAGCTTCGACAAAATACGTTTGTCACGCTTAAGTTTCTTAACCGACGAAAGCTCAGTTTGTTACGACAAAGTTTATTAATGTAGGGGTCGTGAGTTCGAAACCTGACTCGGCCACTGATTCTTTCCAATTATTTACAAACGTTCTTTGAAGCTTCATTCGTCTTCCATGAACAAAATAGTCGAGGTGGGAAGGTAGTATTCAGTTGCTTGTGAAGGACTGTGTATGGATATTTGATGCAGGAGAGCCATATAACACACTTAAGATGAACTGGCCCCCGTGATATAAGTGTTGCAGGAGAGCCATATAACACACTTAAGATGAACTGGCCCCCGTGATATAAGTGTTGCAGGAGAGCCATATAACACACTTAAGATGAACTGGCCCCCGTGATATAAGTGTTGCAGGAGAGCCATATAACACACTTAACGTGAACTGGCCCCCGTGATATAAGTGAAACAGTAGAGCCATATAACATACTTAAGGTGAACTGGCCGCCGTAATATTATTGATGAAGGAGAGACATTTAACTCACTTAAGGTGAACTGGCCGCCGTGATATAACTGATGCAGGAGAGCCATACAACTCACTTAAGGTGAACTGGCCGCCATGATATTACGGATGCAGGAGAGACATACAACAACTGGCCGCCGTGATATTACAGAAACAGGAGAGTCATATAACACACTTAAGGTGAACGGCCGCCATGATATAACTGATGCAGGAGAGACATATAACACACTTACGGTGAACTGGCCGCAATGACATAACTGAAATACCTCTACAATGGCGTATAAAGGTGCTGAACTCCAGAAAATAGATATTATAGTCAACGTTTAAAAACATTCCAAAGAAAATCTTGAAATATTTAGAATTCTGTGATAAAATTACAGTAATAATTTCACTTTCCAGTACCATAAACATCTAAATATTAAGCGTTTATGCTTCATTTTTACTTGGTACACATAACCAGTAAGCCAAATGTTTCTGCCAAACTTGTTTTGAAGTACTTATTACTGACCTTGTCGTCACTATTAGCAATATTTGCAGAAGTTTCAATATTTCAAAAGTTTGATCACCATCTGGAGGTCAGCACCTTTAACTGCAACCGAGCCCCGGTAGCTCAGTAGCGACGCGGGCTGTCAATCAAGGGGATGTGAGTTCGAATCCCGGCTCGGCCAACTTTCTTTCCGACGATTGACAAAAGTCAATGCGACATGCGTCATTCGTCTTCCACCAATGGGCTAAGTCTATGTGGAAAAGCAGCCAGTTGCTTGGGAAGATTGTTGTGTGGAGTACTGGTGTGAGAAAACCAGGAATTGCATGAGTAGGTGAACTGGCCGCCGTGATATAACTGAGAAATTGTTAAAAACGGCGTTAAACCCCAATCAATCAATTAACTGCAATCAATCAAATGTATGTTCCTAGTTGCCACATATCTTTTTTTATAATATGAGCCGTCCTTCGAGAAAACCAATATTGTGGACTCTGCGTAAAGTATCGAGCCGGATCAGCCTAAGCATGCCGCGCAGGCTTACCCGGAAAGACACTTTTCGCCTCCTATGGATTTGTTCTGTTTCAGGAATCCTTACTCTATACCTCTATCTCTCTCAGACGAAATGTGTCAGCCCAGATCAGTATGCGCGGACTGATCTGGGTCGATACATTACGCAGAGGCCATACTGTTGATTTTCTCGCGGGACGACTCAATTATACTCTTTTAACCCTTTACAACATATATAAAATCTGCAGCAGACGTTTTTTTTTTAACAGCCAGGCAAAATTCCTCAGTGGCAGAAGCGTGAGAAGACGTATTCACGTGGTAACGGTTTAATGATATAGAACGTTTCCTTTTCCGCCTAGTGTCTTAGTATGGTTCGAATCATAGCAGAGTGTGCTCTTACCATGGGTGGTCTTTAAACACAGGTTGGACTGTATATATGTATGTATACGTAATAAACTATGTATGTTTGTATGTCTGTCTGCATGTCTGCAGGATGATAGTTGCCCATGGATGGTCTTTAAACACAGGTTAGATTGTATATATGTATACGTAATAAACTATGTATGTATGTATGTCTGTCTGCATGTCTGCTGGATGATAGTTGCCCATGGATGGTCTTTAAACACAGGTTAGATTGTATATATGTATACGTAATAAACTATGTATGTTTGTATGTCTGTCTGCATGTCTACATGATGATAGTTGCCCATGGATGGTCCTTAAACACAGGTTGGACTATATATGTATACGTTCTAAACTATGTATGTATGTATGTCTGTCTGCATGTCTGCTGGGTGATAGTTGCTCATGGATGGTCTTTAAACACAGGTTAGATTGTATATATGTATACGTTATAAACTATGTATGTATGTATGTCTGTCTGCATGTCTGCTGGATGATAGTTGCCCATGGATGGTCTTTAAACACAGGTTGGACTATATATGTATACGTAATAAACTATGTATGTATGTATGTCTGTCTGCATGTCTGCTGGATGATAGTTGCCCATGGATGGTCTTTAAACACAGGTTAGATTGTATATATGAATACGTAATAAACTATGTATGTATGTATGTCTGTCTGCATGTCTGCTGGATGATAGTTGCCCATGGATGGTCTTTAAACACAGGTTAGATTGTATATATGTATACGTAATAAACTATGTATGTTTGTATGTCTGTCTGCCAGTCTACATGATGATAGTTGCCCATGGATGGTCTTTAAACACAGGTTGGACTATATATGTATACGTTCTAAACTATGTATGTATGTATGTCTGTCTGCATGTCTGCTGGATGATAGTTGCTCATGGATGGTCTTTAAACACAGGTTAGATTGTATATATGTATACGTTATAAACTATGTATGTATGTTTGTCTGTCTGCATGTCTGCAGGATGATAGTTGCCCATGGATGGTCTTTAAACACAGATTGGTTTGTATATATGAATACGTAATAAACTATGTATGTTTGTATGTCTGTCTGCATGTCTGCATGATGATAGTTGCCCATGGATGGTCTTTAAACACAGGTTGGTTTGTATATATGTATATGTAATAAACTATGAATGTTTGTATGTCTTCAGCCAGTCTGCATCATGATAGTTGCCTATTCAAACGGCCGACAATGGAGATAAATAACTATGTATTCATGTTTCATTCAAGTCTGTAGGTGCTTGACACGGTGTCCGGCCAAAAGCCCAATCTGTTATGTTAGCTATTTGTTTTCTGTATCGTTCTTGCTTATTCATTCGTTCACACAAGTCACACATGGCTCGTTGATAAACCGTTTTATAAGGCACCGAGTAATACCGACTTTTCCTTTTCAATAACTCGGTATATAATGTTTCTGAAGTTGAGACATTGTTCAGATAGATTGCCAATTCCTTAATTGATTTAAAGTCGTTCGTTGAAATGTAAGTGTTATCTGGAAGGATGGTTTTGATATCATTGTTACGCCCACCTCGGACAACCATGATGCTGTCGTGATTAAAATTACTAAATAGTTTTTCAGTGAAGTACTCATTGCAAAAGGCGTTCTCGAATGCTAAATAGAATTTATAACCGTTCACAATATCGAAGCAGTTATCATGAGTATACCTCCTACCACATTTCCATGGTTTTCCACAAGCACCAAACGAGTCTAATTCTAAATATTTTTTCAAACTCGTTACAAATTGCTCTCTCTTTGCATGTGTTGGGCAGTGTGAGTGCACAATTAATGCCGGTTTTTTCTTCAGAGTGAACACTTTTTTAAAGTCCCTTGTCACCTCGTCAGGATGTTTTCTTATCTCCCCATAAGGTAAATATATATCAGTATTGGATTTGTCATATGTCATCGTCCAGTTAAAGCTCGAAACCCATCCATTTCTAGTCCAATGACCCCCTGAAAACATAAACAACGTCGGGGCCTCATGAGCCGCAAAGATCCACAATTGGCCAGGTCTCCGACGAAAGAAGTCCTGTGGCTTAACGAGGCGACCATCGAATATCACAGCATCACTTGAGCTCGCATTTAGACTTCCAAATCGCATTCGACAGTTGGAGAACTGACATGACTTGAACCCACACTTGAAAGCTTCCTGATGACTACTTATCCAAAACGGAGGATTGTACCACGTGATTTGATACACGTGGTTTATGGTCTGAAAGTAAAGGGAATCATAATTCAATACTTACGTTCGCCATCCATTTTAAAAACACATAAAGTCCAGATTAGTAAATATATTCCTCTTATCAAAGTATGACCATTGCTCAATGGCCTATCCATGGTGTATACTGTATAGCCAATAAAAACTTATAGGAACCACAAATCAAGACCCACGCGGGCCAACTATTTTGAATACACACTAATGCTCAGGTTAGAAATGATATTCTACTTTTGAAAGTATCACCACTACGGATTGGCCTAACCAAAGTGTATAGCCAATCAAAAAGTGTGATCCATTTGTACACTTGAAACAATTATCATTTGGGAATTTATAGAATACGAACAAAAGTTGGTTAATACAGACAGAGGATTCATTAGAGACTAGGGTCCGAAACTATAAAACTCTAAACACGTGCTCAGTTCTCAGAAATGAACTCCGTGCTCCAAAATAAGGCTTCTGATTGGCCTATTTAGAGAAAGGAAATGGCTTCTGACCAATCAGATACTTGAGCACACATTCTGAGCAGAAATGAAGCTTAGTTTTTGAGCCTGCAGTACTTCTCGTGAATGAACGAGGACGATTCCGGATACTTGCGATCCATACTTTACCGTTTCGCACACGCAACACAACAACCGCAGACGACTTTTGCCGCAATGCACACAGATGGCGTTTACTGCAGATACGTAAACTCGTTTGTAAATAGGAAAGGGTTAGATTGTTGTTCGCAAGTTTAGAGAGGTCATGTTATTGAAAGACATAACTCGAACATATTTTGACACTTGAAGAATCTTTTGCTTGAGATATAAAACTGCGAAAGCACTAGCTTCGTAAGTGTTGATTCTGTGTGAAGATGGCTGCTACAACATTGTTTCTGGTCAAAGGGAAGTAATTCGAATCGACTTGGCGAGCAGACAATTGTTGTATAAAGTTGTTTAACCTCTTACTTATTTGTTTACTAGTGTAGAATGTACATGTATGTAATTAACAGAAAAACAATCAATATGGTTTACACAAAATAAATAAGTACCAATAAGGTCAATTTTGTTAACTCTTTTGCTGCAAAGAGCAATTAAAGGCTTTTGAAAGCAATGCAGATTCGAACGATCTGTCTCTCTTAAAATCTGCATTGTTTGGCACTTAGACATGAACTTTAACTAAATTTCCTATTGGACGAAAAATAGAGTGGTCCAATTTCCAACATTGAAGAGTCGACTTTATACATTCGGTAGTAATCAAGTTAAATCAGAGGTCGAGATAATGAAGGGTATACAGCTCTTAATCCCCCCCCCCCCCCCCCCCCCCCCCCCAATATATCTTTTATCATCCATTCAAACCCAACCATTATGCTACTGAAACGTATCGGGTCATTAAGACGATTATTTTAGTACACACAACATAGTGTTATAAATAGAGTCAAATAAGGAGTTTAAAACATGCAAAACGCTCTTTATCTAGATATCTGGTAAACCAATAGTATCGTGCGTTATATGGCGGTTGAAAAACGACCAATAGGATGGTGCGTTATGAAACCGTTTATTAATGACCAATAGGGTCGTGCCTTATAGGACGGTTTATACATGACGAATTGGATCGTGCTGTATGAGACGGTTTATAAATGACCAATATGATCGTGCCTTATAAGACGGTTTATAATTGACCAATAGGATCGTGCCTTATAAGCCGGTTTATAAATGACCAATAGGATCATGCCGTATAAGAAAGTTTATAAATGACTAATAGCATCGTGCCTTATAAGCCGGTTTATAATTGACCAATAGGATCGTGTCTTTATAAGACGGTTTATAAATGACCAATAGGATCGTGCCTTATAAGCCGGTTTATAAATGACAAAAAGGATCGTGCCTTTTAAGACAGTTTATAAATGACAAAAAGGATCGTGCCTTATAGGACGGTTTATAAATGACTAATATGACCGTGCCTTATAGGACGGTTTATAAATGACCAATATGATCGTGCCTTATAAGACGGTTTATAAATGACCAATAGGGTCGTGCCTTCCTTATAGGACGGAGCCCGGCCGGGTAGCTCAATTGGTAGCGTATCTGACTCGTGATCTGGAGGTCACGGGTTCGATACCCGGTTGCGGCGACATTCTTTCGGGCGATTTTTCCATCGCCTCTCACCTCTGATCTATGTGAGAAAGTAGTCAGTGGCTTCGAAAGAATGTTGTGTAAGTACTGGTGTAGGAAAGCCAGGAAAACATGGGTAGGTGCACTGACCGCCGTGATATGACCAAAGCTGTTGAAAGCGGCGTTAAACTCGTAAAACAAACAAACAAACAAATCCTTATAGGACGGTTTATAAATGACCAATATGATCGTGCCTTATAAGAGGGTTTATAAACGACCAATATGATCGTTCCTTTTTAAGACGGTTTATAAATGACCAATAGGGTCGTGCATTATAGGAAGGTTTATAAATGACCAATATAATCGTGCCTTATAATACGGTTTATAAATGACCAATAGGGTCGTACCTTCCATATAGGACGGTTTATAAATGACCAATATGACCGTGCCTTAGAGGACGGTTTATAAATGACCAATATGATCGTGCCTTATAAGAGGGTTTATAAACGACCAATATGATCGTGCCTTATAAGACGGTTTATGAATGACCAATAGGGTCGTGCCTTCCTTATAGGACGGGTTATAAATGATAAATATGATTGTGCCTTATAAGATGGTTTATAAACGACCAATATGATCGTGCCTTATAAGAGGGTTTATTAATGACCAATATGATCGTGCCGTATAAGACGGTTTATAAATGACCAATATGATCGTGCCTTATAAGACGGTTTATAAACGACCAATATGATCGTGCCTTATAGGACGGTTTATAAAAAAACCAATAGGATCGTGCCTTATAAGACTGTCTATAAATGACCAATATGATCGTGCCTTATAAGACGGTTTATAAACGACTAATATGATCGTGCCTTATAAAACGGTTTAAAAATGACCACTATGATCGTGCCGTATAAGACGGTTTATAAATGACCAATATGATCGTGCCTTATAGGACGGTTTATAAATGACCAATATGATCGTGCCTTATAAGACGGTTTATAAATGACCAATATGATCGTGCCTTATAAGACGGTTTATAAATGACCAATATGATCGTGCCTTATAAGACGGTTTATAAACGACCAATATGATCGTGCCTTATAAGACGGTTTATAAATGACCAATATGATCGTGCCTTATAAGACGGTTTATAAATGACCAATATGATCCAGCCTTATAAGACGGTTTATAAATGACCAATATGATCGTGCCTTATAAGACGGTTTATAAACGACCAATATGATCGTGCCGTATAAGACGGTTTATAAATGACCAATATGATCCAGCCTTATAAGACGGTTTATAAATGACCAATATGATCGTGCCTTATAAGACGGTTTATAAACGACCAATATGATCGTGCCTTATAAGACGGTTTATAAATGACCAATATGATCGTGTCGTATAAGACGGTTTATAAACGACCAATATGATCGTGCCTTATAAGACGGTTTATAAATGACCAATATGATCGTGCCTTATAAGACGGTTTATAAATGACCAATATGATCGTGCCTTATAAGACGGTTTATAAACGACCAATATGATCGTGCTTTATAAGACGGTTTATAAATGACCAATATGATCCAGCCTTATAAGACGGTTTATAAATGACCAATATGATCGTGCCGTATAAGCCGGTTTATAAATAGGGTCGTTAAGCATTACCTGTTTCCCGTTGCTCGTGTTACTTTGTTCTCCCTCTTTCGATATACCAATGGAGTTGTTTGGGTATAGGTAGCTAAACCAGACAATCGCACTCCAAATAAGTATCCCAAACGGGATAAAAAAGTGTCGAAATGCTATAGATAGAAAAATGCATAAATATTTTAGAAACATATTATTGTCCAATACATATAGATACGTAAGAAAAACGTATATCAAAGTGACATGTGTTACAAAATAAATAAATACATAAAACACAATAGAATACTGAAAGAGCACCCCGGTCCTTCAGTAAAGTAAATTGCTTGTTTATTATATTGTCAACCTTATTGAAAGGGCTAGCCATTTCCAACTTATTAGACATCTTTGTCCCGAATACTGTTTACGTCTCGAGTCCTATCTTTTTGTCAGATAGACATTCGGTACTATATTATTTAAATACATGTAGCTGACAGTTAACCAACAGCCCATATCAGAACAGGCCCTTGGGATTTGATCTTCGTCCTCCTACTCCCGAAGCAGATGCCCGTACCACTAGGCTATCGGGCGCGGTATACCACTGTTAAGAACCCAATATCTACTCTCTTCATTTAGTACATTTCATTTTTCAAACGGTGGTTTGTGGAGTATACTTTATATCTTCTTTAAATAAATATATATATCACACAATGCTAAAACGCATTCAACCGATTGTTTATTAAAATAGACAAGACCTCTCGGAAAATTAAATTGATTGATTGGAGTTTTACGCCACCTTTAACCATTTTTAAGTTATATTACGGCGTTTCCTGGGTAAGTTACCAGTACTACTTTTTTTTTTTTTTTTTTTTTTTTTTTTTTTTTTTTTTTTATATAACTTTATTTGCCACGTGCATAGATATGTGAAGGTCGTGGCCATCCTCCCTCATACCTTACAGTAAATTTGTTTTAGTAAATATATGTTAGAATATTAGGTTAATAGTATGAATCAATAAATAGGGAGTCAAACTTATAAAAAGTTTTTAAGTTTTACACGTGTTAATAAAGCTATACATTTTTATGATGGGAAAAAGGAAGCTTTAAAAGATAACAGAAAAGACAAACAAACAAACAAAAATAAAAAACATGCATTTTTCTGTTTGTAATACGAATATAAGTCCATATCAGAAGTTAAGAGTGGTTTTGTAACATATATCTTACAATTGTCCAGCTTTCTTTATCTGATTCGGCTTGTCTTGTGGAATTGTAAATGTTCGAGGCTAAACGTAGTCGATTTATTAGGCCATTATTTGAAGGTGTAATTAATTTTGTTTTACACGAGTATATATAACGTTTTATTTCTAAAAATAAGATGTCCAGTTTAAAGTTGTTTTTGCAAAAACCCAAAAGTATTTCTGAGCTTGTTATTTGTATAGTTTGATCTAGTTCCCTAATCTTATTTAAAATCATTTGTAGTAAAGGTTTTACCTTTTCGCATTCATAGAACAGATGTATTAGAGTTTCTTCGTTTGATTCACAAAAAGAACACAAATTTGTTTCGACTAATTTCATTTTAAATAAGAGAGAATTTGTCGCTATTATTCTATGAACTATTCTTGTTTGAAACCATTGAATATAAGTGTCTTTTGTACATCTAAATGTATTACCATATGTTATTTTCCAATCAATGTTGGAATTTGGATACAGAGAAGTCCATTTGATCTGACTGGTAGGTACTTCTTGATTATGTATTAACGTATTATAGACATATTTATTAGTGTCTTTTTTAGTTAAAATTGGATTTAAATAGCAGTTAATGGAAGGGTTGTGATATCCAGTAAGTGAATTATCCGTTTTTAAAAAGTTTGTTTTTGTAATGAAAATGTTAACTGTATTTCTAAGTCCATAGAAAGATAAAAAGTTTATTTTTTTACCAATATTATTTTCTATAAATGTTAAACTTATAAAGTTGCCCTTTTCGTCTAATATATCTTTAACCAATCTAAATCCATTATCATACAATTCTGGTATAAAGACATGTTTATAATTGACCTTAAAATTCTCATTAAAAAATAAAGGCATATTCACTATTTGTTCCCATTCTTTGAGTTGCGACTTTTCAATAAACAAAATGTACGACTTACCAGTACTACTTGACCATTTACTCTGACACTAGCCAGTCAGTTTTATTACGGCGTTTCTTGGGTAAGTTACCAGAACTACTTGACCATTTACTCTGACACTAGCCAGTCAGTTATATTACGGCGTTTCCTGGGTAAGTTACCAGTACTACTTGACCATTTACTCTGACACTAGACAGTCAGTTATATTACGGCGTTTCCTGGGTAAGTTACCAGTACTACTTGACCATTTACTCTGACACTAGACAGTCAGTTATATTACGGCATTTCCTGGGTAAGTTACCAGAACTACTTGACCATTTACTCTGACACTAGACAGTCAGTTATATTACGGCGTTTCCTGGGTAAGTTACCAGAACTACTTGACCATTTACTCTGACACTAGCCAGTCAGTTATATTACGGCGATTCCTGGGTAAGTTACCAGAACTACTTGACCATTTAATCTGACACTAGCCAGTCAGTTATATTACGGCGTTTCCTGGGTAAGTTACCAGTACTACTTGACCATTTACTCTGACACTAGACAGTCAGTTATATTACGGCGTTTCCTGGGTAAGTTACCAGTACTACTTGACCATTTACTCTGACACTAGACAGTCAGTTATATTACGGCGTTTCCTGGGTAAGTTACCAGTACTACTTGACCATTTACTCTGACACTAGCCAGTCAGTTATATTACGGCGTTTCTTGTGTAAGTTACCAGTACTACTTGACCATTTACTCTGACACTAGCCAGTCAGTTATATTACGGCGTTTCTTGGGTAAGTTACCAGTACTACTTGACCATTTACTCTGACACTAGACAGTCAGTTATATTACGGCGCTTCCTGGGTAAGTTACCAGAACTACTTGACCATTTACTCTGACACTAGACAGTCAGTTATATTACGGCGTTTCTTGGGTAAGTTACCAGAACTACTTGACCATTTACTCTGACACTAGACAGTCAGTTATATTACGGCGTTTCTTGGGTAAGTTACCAGAACTACTTGACCATTTACTCTGAAACTAGACAGTCAGTTATATTACGGCGTTTCCTGGGTAAGTTACCAGTACTACTTGACCATTTACTCTGACACTAGACAGTCAGTTATATTACGGCGTTTCTTGGGTAAGTTACCAGTATTACTTGACCATATACTCTGACACTAGACAGTCAGTTATATAACGGCGTTTCCTGGGTAAGTTACCAGAACTACTTGACCATTTACTCTGACACTAGCCAGTCAGTTATATTACGGCGTTTCTTGGGTAAGTTACCAGTACTACTTGACCATTTACTCTGACACTAGACAGTCAGTTATATCACGGCGTTTCCTGGGTAAGTTACCAGAACTACTTGACCATTTACTCTGACACCAGCCATTCGTTATGCTAACCTCACGACCCTGACCGCCAAAGAGGGCAGCCATTACCACCAATTTTGAAGTATTTTGGTATGACCCGGCCGGGCATCGAAATTGACATTCAACAACATTTTTACAGAACAAACAGTATCTAAGATTTTTTACAATTCCTAAATGGCAGCCCCTTTCCTACCATAAGATCATGAGCAGAAGTTCTAAATGATGAAAGAGATTTCATGAATTTACCAAAATCAACTAATGACAAATATGATTCAGCAGCAAAATAAGGTTTAAAGTAACAAAAGTAAGACAGTTTACTGCTATTACTCCAGAAGTCATGCCATATTTGATAAAACTGGTCTTCAAACTTTCTTTTATAACACTACCACTAATATCACTACTACTACAACCAATACAACCACTACTACCACTACTGCCACTACCACTACTACTACCATTACAACTACCAGTACTATTACTACCACTACCACTACTACAATCACTACTACTATCACTACTACTGCCACTACCACTACTACCAATACCATCACTACTACTACCACTACTACTACCACTACTACCACTACTACCACTACTACCACTACTACCACTACTACTACCACTACTACCACTACTACCACTACTACCACTACTACCACTACTACCACTACGACCACTACTACCACTACTACCACTACCACGACCACTACTACCACTACGACCACTACTACCACTACTACCACTACCACGACCACTACCACTACTATTACGACCACAACTACCACTACTACTACTACTACAATCACTACTATTATTACCACTACTACCACTACTACAATCACTACTATTATCACTACTACTACCACTACTACCACTACTACCAATACCATTACTACTACTACCACTACTACTACTACCACTACTACTACTACCACTACTACTACCACTACTACTACCACTACTACTACCACTACTACTACCACTACTACTACCACTACTGCCACTACTACCACTACCACTACCACTACTATCACTACTACTAATACCACTACTGCCACTATCACTAATACCACTACTGCCACTACCACTAATACTACTACTGCCACTACTATTACTACCACTACTACCACTACTACCACTACCACTACTACCACTACTACCACTACTATTACTACCACTACTACCACTACTATTACTACCACTACTACTACTACTACCACTACCACAACTACCACTACCACTACCACTACTTTTACTACCACTACTACAACTACTACCACTACTATAACTACTACTGCCACGACCACTACCACTACTAGTACTACCACTACTACCACTACTATTACTACTACTGCTACTACTACCACTGCCACTACTACCACTAATACCACTACCACTACCACTACCACTACCACTACTATTACTACTAACACTACTACTACTACCACTACTACCACTACCACGACCACTACCACGACAACTACCACTACTACCACTATTACCACTACTATTACTACCACTACTACAATCACTACTATTATCACCACTACTACTACTACTACTACCACTACCTCCACTACCACTACCACTACTATTACTACCACTACTACCACTACTACAATCACTACTATTATCACCACTACTACCACTACTACTACCACTACCTCCACTACCACTACCACTACTATTACTACCACTACTACCACTACTACAATCACTACTATTATCACTACTACTACCACTACTATTACTACCACTACTATTACTACCACTACTACCACTAATATTATCACTACTACTACCACTACTATTACTACCACTACTACCACTACTATTACTACTATTACTACCACTACTACCACTACTATTACTACTATTACTACCACTACTATTACTACTATTACTACCACTACTACCACTACTATTACTACTATTACTACCACTACTATTACTACTATTACTACCACTACTACCACTACTATTACTACCACTACTACCACTACTATTACTACTATTACTACCACTACTACCACTACTATTACTACCACTACTACCACTACTACAATCACTACTATTATCACCACTACTACCACTACTATTACTACCACTACTACCACTACTACCACTACCACTACCACTACTACCACTACTACCACTACTACCACTACTACCACTACTACCACTACTACCACTACTACCACTACTACCACTACTACCACTACTACCACTACTACCACTACTCCACTACTACCACTACCACGACCACTACCACGACCACTACCACGACCACTACCACTACATCCACTACTACCACTACTATTACTACCACTACTACCACTACTACAATCACTACTATTATCACCACTACTACCACTACTACTACAACTACCTCCACTACCACTACCACTACTATTACTACCACTACTACGACTACTACAATCACTCCTATTATCACTACTACTACCACTACTATTACTACAACTACTACCACTACTATTACTACTATTACTACCACTACTATTACTACTATTACTACCACTACTATTACTACTATTACTACCACTACTACTACTATTATCACCACTACTACCACTTCCACTACTACCACTACTACCACTACTACCACTACTACCACTACCACGACCACTACTACCACTACCACGACCACTACCACTACTACCACTACTACCACTACTACCACTACTACCACTACTACCACGACCACTACCACTACTACCACTACTACCACTACTACCACTACTACCACTACTACCACTACTACCACTACTACCACTACTACCACTACTACCACTACTACCACTAACCACTACTACCACTACTACCACTACTACCACTACTACCACTACTACCACTACTACCACTACTACCACTACTACCACTACTACCACTACTACCACTACTACCACTACTACCACTACTACCACTACCACTACTACCACTACTACCACTACCACTACTACCACTACTATTACTACTACTACTACTACCACTACTACCACTACTACCACTACTACCACTACTACCACTACCACTACTACCACTACTACCACTACCACGACCACTACCACTACTATTACTACCACTACTACCACTACTACCACTACCACGACCACTACCACTACTATTACTACCACTACTACCACTACTACCACTACTACCACTACTACCACTACCACGACCACTACCACTACTATAACTACCACTGCTACCACTACTACCACTACTACAATCACTACTATTATCACTACTACTGCCAGTACCACTACCACTACTACCAATACCATCACTACTACTACCACTACTACTACCACTATTACCACTACTACTACTGCTACTTCAATGAATACTTCTACTAATATTATTATTATTATTATTACTACTACTACTACTGCTAATACTATTACTAATACTGCTACATCTACTACTACTAGTTATAATGATAATAATTAAGATGATAATAATTACAACTTAACTATTTCTTATAGGAAATATTTTCTCAATAGATAACTACCAGTAGATTAAACCGCCTCGCGTGCGGGAAGTCGCGTGTTCAATCCACGGTCGGGTCTAACCAAATACTTTAAAATATCAATAATGACCGCCCTCCTTTGTGCTCAGGGTTGCCCAGGGTTGCGGGGTTAGCATTACGACTGACTGGCTGGTGTCACAATAAATGGACAAATAGTAACGGTAACTTACCCCATAAACGCCGTGATATAACTGAAAAAATGCTGAAAGCGGAGTTAAACACCAAGCAACCAATTTCACCTTAAAAACAATTATTTAATAAAGTTAAACAATATTGTGACGAACGGAGGAATTGCGCTATAAATTGAACATGGAGATACATTAGTAATTGAAACAACTCCGTAAATCCGCAGAAGACGACTTTCAAAGCATATAGGCAAAAAATATGGAAACTATCTATAAATGAGAGAACAATAATTAAATTGAAAACATTTTGGCAAAATGAGAAAACAAAGACACAAATACTAATTATTCTAACGTCTATTCATGGATGCTGTGTTCAAATCCTTCGTAAATACAATCCAAAATTGTGAACCAAATTGGCATGAATGTGAATTGAAACTGATGTATTATCACAAGCGATTACAGGACTCGTTGGCAATCGGAACGCGTCGGGTTATTCCGTCATCCTTCATCATCCCTCGGATCAATCGGAACTCGTCGGGTAATTCCGTCATCCTTCATCATTGGCGAAGCATTAATCACCGAGGTATTCCGATTGGACTCGTTCGGCGGTAACGAGAACAGGATGTATACGTGTATTGGTTTATTAGTGTGAATTGTTCGAAAGACTCATGTTACGAACCCTTTCCCACATACACATCTGGAGACGACTTTGAAAATATTAAGGTTTTTTTTTTAAATTCTCTATAAATAGTTAAATTATTGAATAGAGTTGAAACCATTTTACCTTTTGCCACACTATCAGAATGCGTCTAATGTCTGCATGGATATGGTGTTCGAAACCTTCGTTAATACCGCGTTACGGTAATTTTCTGTGTGACGCGCTGTAGTTATTTTCTGTGTGACGCGCTGCGGTAATTATTTGTGTGACGCGCTGCGGTATTTTTTTTCTGTGACGCGCTGCGGTAATTATTTGTGTTGACGCGCTGCGATATTTTTTTTTTCTGTGACGCGCTGCGGTAATTTTCTGTGTGGCGTGCTGCGGTAATTTTCTGTATGACGCGCTCGGTAAATTTCCGTTTGGCACGCTTCGATAATTTTCTGTCTGACACGCTGCGGTTATTTTCTGTGTGGCACGCTGCTGTAATTGTCTGTGTTGCGTGCTGCGGTAATTTTCTGTGTGACGCGCTGCTGTAATTGTCTATGTGTCGCGCTGCGGTAATTGTCTGTGTGACGCGCTGCTGTAATTGTCTATGTGACGCGCTGCGGTAATTGTCTGTGTGACGCGCTGCTGTAATTGTCTATGTGACGCGCTGCTCTAATTGTCTGTGTGACGCGCTGCTGTAATTGTCTATGTGAGGCGCTGCTGTAATTGTCTATGTGACGCGCGGCTGTAATTGTCTATGTGACGCGCTGCTGTAATTGTCTGTGTGACGCGCTGCTGTAATTGTCTGTGTGACGCGCTGCTGTAATTGTCTATGTGACGCGCTGCGGTAATTTTCTGTGTGACGCGCTGCTGTAATTGTCTATGTGACGCGCTGCTGTAATTGTCTATGTGACGCGCTGCGGTAATTTTCTGTGTGACGCGCTGCTGTAATTGTCTATGTGACGCGCTGCGGTAATTGTCTGTGTGACGCGCTGCTGTAATTGTCTATGTGACGCGCTGCTGTAATTGTCTGTGTGACGCGCTGCTGTAATTGTCTATGTGACGCGCTGCTGTAATTGTCTGTTTGACGCGCTGCTGTAATTGTCTATGTGACGCGCTGCTGTAATTGTCTGTGTGACGCGCTGCTGTAATTGCGCTGCTCTAATTGTCTGTGTGACGCGCTGCTGTAATTGTCTGTGTGACGCGCTGCTCTAATTGTCTGTGTGACGCGCTGCGGTAATTTTCTGTGTGACGCGCTGCTGTAATTGTCTATGTGGCGCGCTGCTGTAATTATCTATGTGACGCGCTGCTGTAATTGTCTATGCGACGCACTGCTGTAATTGTCTATGTGACGCGCTGCTGTAATTGTCTATGTGACAGGCTGCGGGAATTTTCTATGTGACGCGCAGCGATAATTGTCTATGTGACGCGCTGCGATAATTGTTGGCGTGATTCCCTGCGGTAAATTGTCTGTGTGACGTGCTGCGGGAATTGTCTTAGTGAAGCTGTGAGTGAGTTGTTTTAGTAATGTTGCGTGCCAGTTGGCTTAGCGATGCTGTGTGTGAGTTGGCTTAGCGATGCTGTGTGTGAGTTGACTTAGTGATGCTGTGTACGAGTTGATTTAGCGATGCGGTTTGCGAGTTGACTTAGTGATGCTGTGTACGAGTTGATTTAGCGATGCGGTTTGCGAGTTGGCTTAGTGATGCTGTTTGTGAGTTGGCTTAGTGATGCTGTGTGTGTGAGTTGACTTTGCGATGCTGTGTTTGAGTTGACTTAGCGATGCGGTTTGTGAGTTGACTTAGTGATGCTGTGTACGAGTTGACTTAGCGATGCGGTTTGCGAGTTGACTTAGTGATGCTGTGTGTGAGTTGGCTTAGCGATGCTGTGTGTGAGTTGACTTAGTGATGCTGTGTGTGAGTTGACTTAGTGATGCTGTGTGTGAGTTGACTTAGCGATGTTGTGTATGAGTTGGCTTAGCGATGCGGTTTGTGAGTTGACTTAGCGATGCTGTGTGTGAGATGACTTAGCGATGCGGTTTGTGAGTTGACTTAGCGATGCAGTGTGTGACTTGACTTAGCGATGCTGTGTACGAGTTGGCTTAGCGATGATGTGTGTGAGTTGTCTTAGCGATGCTGTGTGTGAGTTGACTTAGCGATGCTGTGTGTGAGTTGACTTAGCGATGCTGTGTGTGAGTTGACTTAGCGATGCTGTGTGTGAGTTGACTTAGCGATGCTGTGTGTGAGTTGACTTAGCGATGCTGTGTGTTACTTGGCTTAGCGATGCTGTGTGTGAGTTGGCTTAGCGATGATGTGTGTGAGTTGGCTTAGCGATGCTGTGTGTGAGTTGGCTTAGCGATGCTGTGTGTGAGTTGGCTTAGCGATGATATGTGCAATTGGCTTAGCGATGCTGTGTGTGAGTTGGCTTAGCGATGCGGTTTGTGAGTTGACTTAGCGATGCGGTTTGCGAGTTGGCTTAGCGATGCAGTGTGTGAGTTGGCTTAGCGATGCGGTTTGCGAGTTGGCTTAGCGATGCTGTGTGTGAGTTGACTTAGTGATGCTGTGTGTGAGTTGACTTAGCGATGCTGTGTGTGAGTTGGCTTAGCGATGCTGTGTGTGAGTTGGCTTAGCGATGCTGTGTGTGAGTTGGCTTAGCGATGATGTGTGTGAGTTGGCTTAGCGATGCTGTGTGTGAGTTGGCTTAGCGATGCTGTGTGTGAGTTGGCTTAGCGATGATATGTGCAAGTTGGCTTAGCGATGATATTTGCAAGTTGGCTTAGCGATGTTGTGTGTGAGTTGGCTTAGCGATGCGGTTTGTGAGTTGACTTAGCGATGCGGTTTGCGAGTTGACTGAGCGATGCGGTTTGCGAGTTGGCTTAGCGATGCAGTGTGTGAGTTGGCTTAGCGATGCGGTTTGCGAGTTGGCTTAGCGATGCTGTGTGTGAGTTGACTTATTGATGCTGTGTGTGAGTTGACTTAGCGATACTGTGTGTGAGTTGGCTTAGCGATGCTGTGTGTGAGTTGGCTTAGCGATGATGTGTGTGAGTTGGCTTAGCGATGCTGTGTGTGAGTTGGCTTAGCGATGCTGTGTGTGAATTGGCTTGGCGATGCTGTGTGTGAGTTGACTTAGCGATGCTGTGTGTGAGTTGGCTTAGCGATGCTGTGTGTGAATTGGCTTGGCGATGCTGTGTGTGAGTTGACTTAGCGATGCTGTGTGTGAGTTGACTTAGCGATACTGTGTGTGAGTTGGCTTAGCGATGCTGTGTGTGAGTTGGCTTAGCGATGCTGTGTGTGAATTGGCTTGGCGATGCTGTGTGTGAGTTGACTTATTGATGCTGTGTGTGAGTTGACTTAGCGATACTGTGTGTGAGTTGGCTTAGCGATGCTGTGTGTGAGTTGGCTTAGCGATGATGTGTGTGAGTTGGCTTAGCGATGCTGTGTGTGAGTTGGCTTAGCGATGCTGTGTGTGAATTGGCTTGGCGATGCTGTGTGTGAGTTGACTTAGTGATGCTGTGTGTGAGTTGACTTAGTGATGCTGTGTGTGAGTTGGCTTAGCGATGCTGTGTGTGAGTTGGCTTAGCAATGATGTGTGTGAGTTGGCTTAGCGATACTGTGTGTGAATTGGCTTGGCGATGCTGTGTGTGAGTTGACTTAGCGATGCTGTGTGTGAGTTGACTTAGTGATGATGTGTGTGAGTTGACTTAGTGATGCTGTGTGTGAGTTGACTTAGTGATGCTGTTTGTGAGTTGGCTTAGCGATGATGTGTGTGAGTTGACTTAGTGATGCTGTTTGTGAGTTGTCTTAGTGATGCTGTTTGTGAGTTGTCTAAGTGACGTTATGTGAGAATTGACTTGCACAGACCCCGTTTTGAAAATGATGGCTACTTAAATGGAACATCGTGGTATTTAATAATTGAGATATGCTTGTTATCTCAGTATAATAATGCTGTTGGATAAGTTCGTTGATTCGTTATCACAAGACTTTCGTCAAGACACAGCACTGCGTCAGAATGGTCTAAGTTGTAATCAGGGGCTTGGCGTGAAACGGTTGTAACTAAAATCGGTATTTTGTTACCAAGGCTAATCACCTCGCCATAAAGTCTTTAAAAGCGTTAAATCATTTTTTCTGGTAAACAGTGGAAATTTAAGTGCCATTGCTCGTTCTGAGCAATGCCACCTAAATTTGCATTGTTTACAAAGGGTTCAAAATTTCCCCTAAACCAGGTTTTCAAAATAGGTTTTTAGTTACAACCGTTTCACGCCAAGCTCCCGTAATACTCTCCAGTAATTGATTGATTAATTTTTTTCGTGAGAGTTTTACGCCGCTTTCAACAATTTATCAGTTATATCACGTACATGTATAAGATAAAGCTACAGGGTACAGTAAAATCCCTGCCGACACTTTTGATTTCCCCATTACATTTAAACCGTCATATTATAACGTACAGTTTTGTCGCTTTATTGCATTAAACACGTATTGAATAAAACCACATTAAATAAGTCGTTACCGCATCTATAGTGTAGTGGTAAAACGTCCATATATTTAACGCAGTAGGTCGCGGGTTTCTATCATGCCAAATAGTTTGCTAATTGTTGTAATGGCTCTCTCTTTTCCTGATCTTAGCATTACGTCAGACTTGTTGCTATCGGCATGAATATACCAGTTACTGGTAACTTACCCTGGAGAAGCCGGACGTAATACAACTGCACAAGTATTGCAAGCAGCGTCGAACACCATATACAAACACACACACATATCGAAGGCTTGGCGTGAAACCTATTTTGAAAACCCTGGTTTAGGGGCAATTTTGACACCTTTGTAAACAATGAAAATTTAGGTGCCATTGCTCAGAACGATGAAAAATGATTTAACGGTTATAAAGACTCTATGGCGAGGTGATTTACCTTGGTATAAAAATACCAATTTTGGTAACAACCGCTTCACGCCAAGCCCTCGATATGTAGAGTTTGATTGATTGATTGATTGATTGATTAATTGGGGTTTAACGCTGCTTTCAACATTTTTTCATGTCATATCACGGCGACCAGTTCACCTACGCATGCGTTTCCTGTTTTCCCCACACCAGTACAGCACACAACATACTTTCGAAGCAACTGGCTACTTTTCCACATAGACTGTTAAACAGCTCATTGATGAAAGATGAATGACGCAGGTCACAGTGACTTTTGTCAAACGGCGGAAAGAATGTTGGGATTTGAACTCACAACCCCTGGACATCTATAGAGAGGCAAGTTAAAGTAAAACGTTATTGCCTTTTTCCCCAAGTTTTCTTTTTAATTAAAACTCAGACGCCTAAGGAGTGATATGTTTCGTCTGCTTTGAAAACATTTCAGGAATAAAATTGCAACATCTGAATAGTTGGAAACAATTCTTGCGTATAAAGTTAAATTTATTGTGAACACATGAGATTATTCTTTCGTTTTAAATCATGTTTACCTTTTCCAAGATGTTATTTCTTTTTCTTTTTCAAAAGTCGTTTTCAAAATCTTCAAAAGTTGTCTGTATCAGAGTGAAGGGAAACAATTACCCTCATACAGACACGTTTTGACACATCTGCAGCAGACGACTTTTGAAAACATTGAGGCAAAAGTAGACAGTGCTCAAAATTAACAATCTGTCCTGTTTTGTCAATGTTTTCATCTCTATTCAATAATTGAAATGATATTTTATAGAGATTTTCCTTATTTTTGCATATATGTTTTCAAAGTCATCTGCTGCAGAATTAATGTGTATGAGAAAGGGTCAAGACAACGTTATCTATTGTTTCGGCTTAAACTGATAAACACAAAAGTACAGATAGACGGACATACTTTATAATAGTCTCGTCAAGGGAAAACGGACCTTCGAACATTTGCGAATAGCGCATACCCACATCAACCAGCGTCAATGCACGGACTATTCTTGACCTGTACTATTCGAGTCCAGTCGATCGGTCCCTTATTGGAGAATATTATCTAAGTGAGTTGATACACTGATAATCCTGTAAGAGCTTGTAGGCTAATATTGACACTCTTTCATATAGAACACATATACAGCAGATGACTTTGAAAAACATCTCGTTAGAAATATCGAAAAAATGAAAGTGTAATTACCGGTAAGAGTTGAAAGCACTACTTCAAAAGGATTTCTTTGGAGCCGTCGGAAAGTGTCTACACGTGGGAAAGCCTTTAGCTAAAAAATGGACAAACGTTGGACGGTCTATTTTGCCGAGTCGAAGCTAAACTTTGATATCTTTAGAAAGTTTCAAAAGGTCATTTAATAACCATTGTATATATATACACAGTATATTGGAAGGGGCTTATGTTTGATTTATGACAAATATGGATATGTTTCGTACATCAATTGTTCTGCTTGCGGTACTTCTACCAGGAGCCATGGGTTTAAAGCCCGTGGTCTTTATGCACGGGATTCTCGACTCCGGCAGAAAAGGGGACACGATATTTAACTGGATTAAACAGGTTTGTTTCTTGACATTTGAGCCGTCCCGTGAGAAAAAAAACAACATTATGGCCTCTGCGTAATGTATCGATCCAGATCAGCCTGCGCAGTCCGCGCAGGCTGATCCGGGCCGACACATTCCGTCTCAGTGGGATAGAGGTATAGAGTAATGATTCCTGAAACAGAAAATCTACAGGAGGCGAAATGTGTCTGTCCGGGTTAACCTGCGCGGCATGCTTAGGCTGATCCGGGTCGATGCTTTACGCAGATATCACAATGTTAGTTTTCTCGCTAGACGGCTCCTTTGTGTGTGTTTTATCACTGTCGCTGTCAGAGGCAATTCAAGGTTTTTACAAACAATGCAGATTTAGGTGAGTCAGCTCGTAACGATCTGTCTCTCCTGAAATATACATTGTTTGCCACTTAAACATAGCATTTTATCAACTTTCTTATTGGACGAAAAATGTAGTGGTCCAATTTTCAACATGGCAGAGTCGATTTTGTGAGAATCGGCTGTAAAAGAGTTAACCCTTTCCCTCATACGACAATTCTGCAGCAGACGACTTTGAACGTATTTTGTCAAGACATAAACAATCTCCATAATTGAATGGATAACCTATGACTAAAAGTGGAAAACATTGTGGCAAAAGAAGAAATTGCACGTTTTGTGCAATTTCTTCTTGTGTCACTATGTTTTCAAAAAGGCGTCCGAAAGCGTTTATATGAGGGAAAGACTTAAGCATTACTCTGTACCTTGTATAATCATTTTTTAATCGAATAAATTTTCCTTACAAATAATAGGTGAGTAGCGCACAATGTACACACGTGACGGTTTGACCCTTTCCCTCATATAACCAATTTTTAGCAGACAGTTTTAAAAAAAAAACATACCCGAACAAAATTGGAAACTCCCTTTAAAATGAAAGTTCAATAATTGAATCGAGTTGAAAACATGGTGACAAAAGGAGAAATTGCTCGTCAGAATGCGTTTATATGAGGGAAGGAGTTAAACTTATTTATTTCACATCGATTGCGAAACAAGCTTTAAGCTTGTATCAATCACGCTCGATGTCTGCTTTCTTGACACATAACCAGTGACTAACTCCGCTTGTGTGAAAAAATCCCAAAGGCAGAACTCACTCAATACGGGATTCGCACATTATGTACGAAAGGCCGACGCTCGTCCACACACAGTTTAAACTGCTCGGGTGGTCTGCTTTGGTCTAAATCGGTCACAAATGTTAGTGGTACAGGCACAGCGGTGCAGTTGTACAAGAAGAGGGTCCGTCTCGGGTGCAACAGGTCGCGGGTTCGATCACCGGCCGGGTCATATCAAAGCCTTTTACACATGATAGTAGTGGCTTTCCATACCTGTAGTTCAGGGTAATAGGGTTAGCAATACGACTGTCGCACCGGTGTTAAGTTTATGGTTGTAGGTTTAGCAATACGACGTCGCACCGGTGTTAAGTTTATGGTTGTAGGGTTAGCAAAACGACGTCGCAACGGTGTTAAGTTTATGGTTGTAGGTTTAGCAATACGACTGTCGCACCGGTGTTAAGTTCAGGGTTGTACTGTTAGCAATACGACGTCGCAACGGTGTTAAGTTCATGGTTGTAGGGTTAGCAAAACGACGTTGCAACGGTGTTAAGTTCAGGGTTGTAGGGTTAGCAATACGACTGTCGCACCGGTGTTAAGTTCATGGTTGTAGGGTTAGCAATACGACTGTTGCACCGGTGTTAAGTTTATGGTTGTAGGGTTAGCAATACGGAAACGCTGTATTAAAGCTGAAACATTGTTGAAAGCGGCGTGAAACACAACCAAATAAACACAAGCAGATAAAATATGTAAACGATGCGTTATGCGTCGTTTACAACTGGATAAGTGTTAAATGATGAGAGCCGTCCCACGAGAAAACCAACATTGTGGAATCTGCGTAATGTATCGACCCAGATCAGCCAGCGCAGTCCGCGCAGGCTAATCCGGCCCGACACATTCCGTCTCTGGGTGATAGAGGTTTAAGTAATGATCCTTGAAAAAGAAAAACCACAGGAGGCGAACGGTGTCTAACCACAATGTTGGTCTTCTCGTGGGACGTCTCATTTCACAATTATGTAATTAGGACAGTGGTCAGTGCATCCGTTTATAGAGCGGGAGGTCGAAGTTTCGAATCTCAGTATACCGACCGACCGCTGAGTCGAGTGCATTCTGATCTGATACATTGTCGACAAAGGAGCAATTGTGTAGTTTATCCTTTCCCCATTGTGTTATTAAAATCAAGCTGTTTCTTATGCGTTAAAAGTCGTCACGAGCTGACTTCCCTGAGAGCCCACACTGACGCGTCAAACGCTCAGGATTATAACCGTTTCGAATCTAGCAGATGAGCCGTCCCACAATAAAACCAACATTGTGGACTTTGCTTAAAGTATCGACCCAGATCAGTCTAAGCATGCCGCGCTGGCTTACCCGGACTGACACTTTTCGCCTCCTGTGGATTTTCTGTTTCAGGAATCATTACTCTATACCTTTATCACCCTGATACGGAATGTGTCGGGCCGGATCAGCCTGCGCGGATTGCGCAGGCTGATCTGGGTCGATATATTACGCAGAGGCCATTATGTTGGGTTTCTCGTGGAACGGCTCAGATATTGTATTTTTTAAATCCAAAGCTTTTAAAACTTAGGAGGAAAAATTACATTATCCGGAAAATTGAACGTTCGCTTTGGATAAAGAGTTGAACAATCGGAGAAATAGTGCATCTATGCTTTTCCCATTGTATTTTCAAAAGCAATTTACTTCTCATGTGTTAAAATCAATCTGCATCAGGTAAACCCTTTTAGCACCGAATTCCCTTAACCCTTTCCCTCATATAGACGCTTTCTGACGCCTCTGCAGCAGACGGCTTTTTGAAAACATAGTGACAAAAGAAGAAATTGCACAAAACGTGCAATCTCTCCTTTTGCCACAATGTTTTCCACTTTTTGTCATAGGTTATCCATTCAATTATGGAGATTTTCTATGTTTTGACAAAATATGTTCAAACTCGTCCATGTTCAAAATCGGACGACTCCATTTATTCATGCGATTAGAGTGTTAGAATATTTCGATAATTAACGGGCAAACAATACTGATTAAAGGTGCGTCAGCTCACCACGAGCTGACTCACCTGAATCTGTACTGTTTGCTCAATATTGCCATTTAGCGCTGAATAACTAAGGAACTACTTATCGTTTAGAAATATCCAACGACAGAAACCTACGCAGTGGCCATGTTTGAAAACCTGCGAAGTACTGTGAACATGATGCGACAACAAGACGAGATAAACGCTGTGGTCCAGAAGTACATGGATGCACATCCGGAAGGAATCAATATCATTTGTTACTCACAAGGTATGTAGGTCGTGATATCCTCGATAGCAACCCCTTACTTTCCCGCGATGTTTTAATACGTCGCGAGATGCATAAGGTACTGACAGCAGGGGCGTAGCTTGGCAATAATCAATGTGTAGTCCGTCTCGTGAGAAAATCAACATTGTGGACTCTACGTAAAGTATCGATCCGGATCAGCCTAAACATGCCACACAGGCCTACCCGGATAGACACTTTTCGCCTCCTGTGGATTTTCTGTTTCAGGAGTCACTACTCTATACATCTATCCCCCTAAGACGGAATGTGTCGGCCGGATCAGTCTGCGCGGACAGCGCAGGCTGATCTGGTCGATACATTACGCACATGTCTATCGCCGCAGCTGCATTTTGGGGGCTTTTTGAGAAAAAAAATGTAGGCACGTGCCTACAGTACCTAAAGGGAGCTACGCCCCTGGACATTTCGAGGGCTTGGCGTGAAACGGTTGTAACTAAAATTGGTATTTTTTTTACCAAGGTTAACTATCTCGCCATAAAGTCTTTGTAAGCGTTAAAACACTTTTCGCCTCCTGTGGATTTTCTGTTTCAGGAATCATTACTATATATCTCTATCACCCTGCGACAGAAAGTGTCGGCCCGGATTAGCCTGTGCAGACTGCGGAGGGTGATCTGGTCAATACATTACGCAGAGTCCATACTGTTGGTTTTCTCGTGGAACGGCTCAAACGAATCTGCACTTGTTCGATTTCCACCAGCCATACCTAGCGCTAACAAATACTAAACAGTTTAAGCAAGGATGGTACACATTCCAGAACTGATGCTTTACAACTCAAATCAACTCCAGGGACGTAGCTTTGCAATAATCAATGTGTAGGCCGTCTCGTGAGAAAATCAACATTGTGGACTCTGCGTAAAGAATCGACCCGGATCAGCCTAAGCATGCCACACAGACCTACCCGGATAGACACTTTTCGCCTCCTGTGGATTTTCTGTTTCAGGAATCACTACTTTATCCATCTATCCCCCTAAGACAGAATGTGTCGGCCGGATCAGTCTGCGCGGACAGCGCAGGCTGATCTGGTCGATACATTACGCAGATGTATATCGCCGCAGCTGCATGTTGTGGCATTTTGAGAGAAAAATGTGTAGGCACGTGCCTACAGTGCATAAAGGGAGCTACGCCCCTGAACTCAACTTAACTTTATTCGGCACAAGTAAAAATAACTATGGTTAATCAAGAAATGAAGTAGTTTTATACATACGCTAATCAACATAGTCCAACAAATTCAAAGTAAATTCTTCCAAATAGTCTTTTCATGTACAATCAGTTTGATGTAGAATATAGTTTGGACACTCTATTATCAAACTAAAATTGTATTTTTGCGGCTTTTAAAGTGGATTTTATTTTGAGAAATACAATCTTTCTGCGGTAAACAATATTATGTATATATACTATATTCCTACGCGCCACGCTATTGCGAGCAACTGCAATAGACAGTGCCAGAGACATGTACACGAATTAGGTCAATGACAAAACCGTTGATAGATTTTCGATTTTGGGATTTTTACATTTCCATATAGTCCATATTGTCTAGTTTTGTTTGATATATATGTGCACTTCATATGACGAATATTGACGCCGAAATGGACGTCAAAAGTAGACATGTGTAACTAATTGTTGAAATGACGTCGACGTAATTTTCATAATTTATGCTCGACGCTCATACAAAATTTACAGCAGCGTTATTTTTACTTTTATCAAAATGTCTAGAATACTTTTTAAGCCATTCAACGTATAACTTCACTTGTAAAGCAGTATTACATTGAATGGTGGTGCATTTTAAAGCACAAAGTTTTGAACAAGATGTCAGAGTCGTGCTGAAATACGCACACATGTACATGTTTTACATATTGTTTGAGTCTTATTTTCTGTGCTACACAAAACATATGTCTACGCATCTAGATGATTATGTGAATGACGCCGGGTGCGTCGATTGCTTACAAACTTAGGAAACAATCCGGAAACTAGATTCAATCTAGATCTACTATATCGAAGGAAATGAACTACATGTATTTAGATTTGGCTTTTGTGATAGTAATCGTTTAACGCAGTCTTATTTCAAATGTATGCGATGTACTAACACCTGTGTGGTTTGTGATTATAGCGACCTCATAAAGATCTGAGATCAGTGTCCGAGTTCCTGTCGGTTCACTACCAATTCTCAATTGATAATAGTCAAAGCCACTCTTTAGTACTCTTGGTTGTTTGGATAGTACTACGATTGATAGATTGGGGTTTAACGCCGTTTTCAACAATCTTTCAGTCAAATCACGGCGACCAGTTCCCCTACTCATGCGTTTCCTGGTTTTCCCACATCAGTACACCACACAAAATACTTTCAAAGCAACTGGCTGTTAAACAGCCCCTTGGTGAAAGACGAATGACGCATGTCACAGTGACTTCTGTCAAACGTCGGAAAGAATGTTGGCTAAGCTGGGATTCGAACTCACAACCCCTGGATTGCCAGCCAACGTCGCTACCGACTGAGCTACCGGGGATAGTACTACGAAAGCTACGGTTTCAGTTGACAGAGCTAGAAACTCTGTATTGTATAACTGATTTCATTGTTGAATGACTTTTAACAAATAGCAACAATAAACCTGCATCACAATCGAAGTATTCCCTTTTATATAAGCATTTGAAGAACGGGTTATTGATGTTTCAATACAGAAGTGACACACAAGTATGTGTGACTCTTCAAAAGCTTATTACTACAAAGATTTCAAAACACTGAAAAAATACCTAAAGATTGACATGCCTTTTATATATACCGACGAACTCTATCCCCCTTTAGGTGCTCTAACCACAGTTAACCCCTTCCCTCATACGGCAATTCTGCAGCAGACGACTTTGAACATAGAAATTTTTTATACTTGAATGGATAACCTATGACAAAAAGTGGAAAACATTGTGGCAAAAGGAGAAATTGCACGTTTTGTGCAATTTCTTCTTTTGTCACTATGTTTTCAAAAAGCCGTCTGCTGCAGAGGGGTCAGAAAGCGTCTACATGAAGGAAAGGGTTAAGCAATAGAAACAAGACGCCGTGACAATATTGAGAACATGTTTAGAATTTGTACTTAGAAATACTTACATTATTGAAGGCGATTTACATTTTGTATTGATATGTCTGTTATATGATAACTTAAGAAAACGTTACTTCCCACCCAATTGGAATACTAATTTACCAACAAAACATCTGTTTAATACGATACGGCAATGTCAAAACCAAACTTTAATTCATATCCTAGCTAGATATCTGATATTTAAAGAGAGACTAATTTGAAAACATCTTCTTATAACTGATATAAAAGAATACTTCAAATGAACAAATTATTTAAATAGAAAATATCAAATTTCCTTAATTAGGATGAAATAAGTGCATTTATATGACATTAATATAATTCATAAAGTATGATACTTGGTAAATAACTATTTACATATCTATAATTATTGTCCGTATTAAGAATTGTTGTCAACATTGTGTATGTTGTGAGTTGCTCTCAAACATTGATGTGTGTGTAAGTTATATGTATTGTGGGTCGGAGGCCTTTTATTACAATACAAGCATATTGCATATAAATATATAAAGTAAATTGAATTTAACAAATGATGATATTTTTATAATGTTCTCTTATTTATATTCAGATATACAATAATCTGCTTTAATTTGTTATAATCAAAACAACACCTGGTTCGTCAGTGGGATAACACATGGTAGTTGGGATAAATAGATAACAACATGTTCAGGTTTATTTTTTGTCAAATCAAACATTCGGATCTGCAACAGTCTGCTTTAATGACAGCTGGGATAACCAAATAACGACAAAATCAATGCCGATTTCATTTATATGCCTCAACTCGTTTCTAAGCTGGCTTTTATTATTTTTTTCAAACTTACTCTCAGGAAGAATGTAAAACTGAATGGACAAAGGCGATCCTGGCCAGGCTCAACAAAGGCATAAGCTTATAAGGATTTCATCAGTCGCAAATGTATGAAAGTGATATTACCATATATATATAATTATATAGCATAACTCTGCTTTAATGTCCTATGTTATGTACCATATAGCATCTTGATTTAGATGCAGAACAGATAACAACCGCCAGGCCGATCTTTCATTATGTCGGCATCATGCAAATAGTGTACACCACCGATGCATGGCGGCATTACATTGTATTGAAAAGAAAAATATACCCCATATTTTTACAGACAGTCAGTTGCCTAGAATGAATAAAAGGTTGAATACTGCTAGAAATAATTCATAGTAGTTAACTACATGTTACCACTGTATTAACATAAGAATTGTTAAACGTACAAGTATCCAACATGAATCACAGTTTACAGCATAAACCTAACAACTGATCAAGATCCTTTCATCAAACTGCGTTTCCCCCAATATAATTGATAATCGAAACTGAAAATGTGTTAAATTGGCTTCTAATGTATTGCACCGTATATATTTTCCCTTTATACATAATCCATGTACATGAGTGTAAGTCTACGAAAATTGAAACCAAATTATACACGGCTTTTAAGAATGAAACACGCGTCTGAAACAGATTATACATATTATATATATTCTATTATAAATGCAGATTGATGTAGTACATGCATAATTCCAGGTCAGCCTCCTGCAAGTACAACACCCGTTGAGAAATTATGTCATGGTCAATCTCTCTTACAAGTCACGTAAGCCATAACGTAATATATAGTACATGTACTTACATCACTCACTGTTTAACTGGAATCGTTATGTTGAGCTGATTTCTACTGTCTCGGATGTTTTCGACAAGTGTATATTAAGATCTACCCGCACATACATCACACATGAGCCAGGTGTATACTGTTTGTCCGAAGTATAACAAAGGGTTCTATTACCTAGATGCGGATTAAATTGTATGGATTTGCAAGCTGATCTGTTTCTTTAACGCTCGCAAATACATGAAGTATTTTTTTTTTTTTCGTTAAGTAACGCTCAGTTATACATCCATAATTGAATAATAATGGCACAAAACAAAGTGTTTTGTATCCTCAATTTCAAAAGTTGCACACGCTTTTATTTCATAGACTTTTGTGTTTCTATGACTACAAGGTCAACACCTTATTGAGGGCTATGTATTATTCAATTTACTTTTCGCAGATGCAGATAAACTGTTTTTATACAGAGAGGTGATGGCAATAAGTAGGAATTCCACATAATCAAAACCAAAGAAAATGAAGAATGAATGGAAATGCGTATGTGTCCGAGGCTATGGTAAAAACTGTTTCAAATCAGCCCCAGAAACATATTTTCAACTCTAGTCAAAATGGATCATCGAAAGGGGGAATTCACAAATCACGGAAAACAAAATAGTTGAAATAAATATTGATATACATATATATCTGTTTACTAATCTTACATGCTCGTGTTTGTTGGACGTTTTGACTTTTTAATAAATTCTTCCAATAAATGGGGTAGATTAACCTGTTGGTAACAGTATGTCGCTCTTCATTTCATCCGCCTATGAACATGATGTTAATAAACCAAATCAACTTCTGTGTAAACATGTGAGTTTACTTCCGCGTATACACTTAAGGAATGGAGAGCTTTTTTTTTCGTTTTCATGGGGGTATGAACAAAAAAACCTGATCACTCTCTATGAAATCGCGAAGCGGTTTCATAGAATGTGTGATCAGGTGTTTTTGTTCATACCCCCATGAAAACGAAAAAAAAACGCTCCATTCCTTATATTTTAGCATTAATATGGCTATTTCAGTGAGTAATAAAACATAATAGTATTTTACAACTTTATTTTCCATAATACAGCACGTCGCCAATGTTAATTTTTTTTATTCATGAGGTTATGAACAAAATATTTCAGCCAATCACAGACAAGCAAAAGTAATGAACACAAACAAAACTAAAATATACATAAATGACGTCAATCTTTGAGTGATGATTACGTCATTTCTTATGCGATGTCACTATCACCGGTTTTTCTCATGGAGCGGCCCATTTATGTATATACTAATTCGTTATTTTTTCTTGTCCATATGTTTTCAAAATAATCTGCTGCAGACTTGTTGTATTTGGGAAAGGGTTAATTAGGTTGCTGTAATTGGCAGTAACGTTTTAGAGGAATGAAAGTGGGGACAAATAAAAGGGTAATTTTCAAGTTATTTTTTAAATAAAATAATGATATAGGAACGAAATTAACGGAAAAACACCAACAAACCATTGAATGTCGTTTCATACATTTATCACTTGCATATGCAACATTTGGAATCCTGGGATAAATTCCTCATTATTTTGTCAAAATGTTGTCAATAGTCGTGTGCTACTGAGAAGATTTAATTGGCTGGTAATGCACACATTACTTTCAATAGTCGAGTGCTACTGAGAAGTCACAATATTTATAACGCTTTCTTAATTGACTTGTAATTTGCGAATTCATTTAAATTGAGGCACACTTATACTTTATTTAGTTTATTTTCGTTCTACAATTTTCCTCATACAGACGCAGTTTATCAACAATTACTAATTTCTCATACTTTCATTCATAGACCGCCTCCGAGTGATGTAGAGGAAGATCGCCCGTCTCGGGTGCGGGAGGTCGCGAGTTCTATCCCCGGCCGGGTCATACCAAATACTTTAAAAATTGAAGTAATGGCTACCCTCCTTGTTGTTTAGGGGTTAACATTACGACTGACTGGCTGCTGTAAGGATAAATGGAATAGTAGTACTGGTAACTTACCCAGGAAAATCCTTGATATAACTGCAATAGTGTTGAAAGCGGCGTAAAACACCACAACTATCAATCATTCATAAAGCTTTATACGCGTTTTAAATAGTTTCGTCATGCATGACATGTCTTTATATGATGTCTGGATATGCTTTGAAAAACGTTGCATGCCTTGTCTTTATGCAGACGCATTAAAAGTCGTCTTTGTAAGGATTGTTAACTCTTTCAGCGCCGAATTGTTTAAAGTAGACTCTTCCATATTCAAAATCGGGCGTTTCCATTTTTCATGTAATAACAGTTTTGGACTATTTTGATACTAGAAGGCAAACAATGCAGATTTCAGGTGAGACAGCTCGTCACGACCTGACTCACATGAATCTGTATTGTTTGCAAAAACCTCAAAATTGCCTTTGGCGCTGAAAGAGTTAAGAACATTATTGATGTGCTTTGAGGCCACTACAATCTATTCACTTTTGAAAGATTGTGGCAAACGTAGAATTTGTTCATGAGGAGCAAATTCTCCTTAATGTTTTAACGAAGCTTTCATTTATAGATTTGCTTATATCTGGTGTGCCAATTTGCTTTGATAATCGTTTTAATCCTTTTCCAAATGCAGACGCATTGAAAGTCATATTTGTAAGATGTTAAAGAACATATTATTTCAACCGTTTTCTTCAAGCAGGGAGCTTAAGGAATACTGTGGCAAAAGTAGAATTTGTTCATTACGAACAAATTCTCCTATTCTTATAATGTTTTAACTATGCTTTAATTCATATATTTCTGTCTATATACATGTATGATGTGTCGGTGTGATATTTTAAGAACACAGGTGACAGTTCACAAATTTACCATCACCCCGTGTATATATATATATGAGGCGCCGTTTTACTATTTATTCCTTATTTTTTGATATCAGGAATTCGATTTTTTGATATCAGAAAATGGATTTCTTGATATCAAGAAATAAAGAGTATTTTCTGATATCAAAAAATAAAGAGTATTTTCTGATATCAAAAATTCATTTTTTGATATCAGAAAATCTATTTTTTGATATCAGGAATTCGAATTTTTGATATCAGAAAATATTCATTATTTTCTGATATCAAGAAATTGATTTCCTGATATCAAAAAATGATTTTTCTGATATCAAAAAATGATTTTTCTGATATCAAAAAATCGAATTCCTGATAATAAAAAATATCAAGAAATATGCTCTGTTTTTCCTTATCAGATAATTTTCTGATATCAAGAGTTCGAATTCCTGATATCAGAAAATGAATATTTGATATCAGAAAATGTATTTCTTGATATCAGAAAATCGTCAGTAAAAATCCCCAGCTGGCACATTGTCATATACTTAGTTTAACCCTTTCCATCATATAGACGCTTTCTGACGCCTGTGCAGCAGACGGACTTTTGAAAACATGGCGACAAAAGAAGAAATTGCTCAAAACGAGCAATTTCTCCATTTGTCACCATGTTTTAAACTCTATTCAATTAGTGTACTTTCATTTAAAGGGAGATTCTAGACTAAATAACGATTGCAAACATAAGCAAACTTCAAATAATTGAAATGAATTCCATTTATAGGTAACCAAATAAAATTACAAGTCTCTGAATTTGTAAATATCATATTTTTGTGAAATAAAGGATAATGATATCACTACGCCCTAACCCCCCCCCCCCTCCCCATACACCCCTACCCTCACCCCCTCATGTGTGTCCAGCAGCCCGAATAAATAATCCTTTGTAAAGTGTTCCCTGTAGTAACAGAAATAGTAATATACCTTCTTACAAAGTAGATTCGCTCATAATATTTAACAAAAATTTCCACTTGCAGATGCATTTGCGGCAGAAAACTTTTGAAAACATTGTGGCAAAAGGAGACATACAGAGCAATATGTCCTTTTGCCACAATTTTGTCTATGCTATTCTGAAATATTCAGAAAAATAAACCTGATATATCAACCCTTACCCGCATATACAGACCCACTCTTTAAAAATTCTTCTCCTCTACATGTGATTATTGAATTTTCAGATATTGTGGTAGAAATGTTCCTTGGATGTTTTTCTTCAAAAGTTGTTAAAACCATATTGATTGGTTGAAAAACATGACAGACAGTTTGCATCAGAAAAGGGCAAACATGTCAAAACGTTAAAACTTAACTCAAAACTATAAAACTCAAAACTTTAAAACTTATCTCAAAACTTTAAAACTTATCTCAAAACTTTAAAACTTAACTCACCATTACGACTGAAAAGCGGCGAAAACACAATACAAACATAAACACACGATTGTTTAATTTGCAGGTGGTTTATTATGTCGTGGTATCCTACAGCAAACCAAACACAACGTGGATACATGGATAGCGCTTAGTTCGCCATCAGTTGGTCAGTTTGGTAGTAAGTATGTATTACATGATTGTCAGTGGATGAATGACAGTGTACAGTGGACAGTGGACAATGGACCGTGGACTGGACAGTGGACAGTGGACCGTGGACCGTGGACAGTGGACAGTGGACCGTGGACAGTGGACCGTGGACAGTGGACCGTGGACAGTGGACAGTGGACAGTGGACCGTGGACAGTGGACAGTGGACAGTGGACCGTGGACAGTGGACCGTGGACCGTGGACCGTGGACAGTGGACCGTGGACAGTGAACAATGGACCGTGGACTGGACAGTGGACAGTGGACCGTGGACCGTGGACAGTGGACAGTGAACCGTGGACAGTGGACCGTGGACAGTGGACCGTGGACCTTGGACAGTGGACAGTGGACAGTGGACCGTGGACCGTGGACCGTGGACAGTGGACAGTGGACCGTGGACCGTGGACCGTGGACAGTGGACAGTGGACCGTTGACAGTGGACCGTCGACAGTGGACCGTGGACAGTGGACAGTGGACCGTGGACCGTGGACAGTGGACAGTGGACCGTGGACCGTGGACAGTGGACCGTGGACAGTGAACCGTGGACAGTGGACCGTGGACAGTGGACCGTGAACAGTGGACCGTGGACAGTGGACAGTAGACCGTGGACAGTGGACAGGGGACAGTGGACAGTGGACCGTGGACAGTGGACAGGGGACCGTGGACAGTGGACCGTGGACAGTGGACAGGGGACCGTGGACAGTAGACCGTGGACAGTGGACAGTGGACAGGGGACAGTGGACCGTGGACCGTGGACAGTGGACCGTGGACAGGGGACAGTGGACAGTGGACAGTGGACCGTGGACAGGGGACAGTGGACAGTGGACCGTGGACCGTGGACCGTGGACAGAGAACCGTGGACAGTGGACAGTGGACAGTGAACCGCCTCCAAACAAACAAACAAATACACAAACAAAATCAGTGGAATGCATCGAAGTAGATTAACCCTGTCGCTGCTAAAGGCAATTAAAGGCTTTTGCAACCAATGTAAATTCAGGTGAGACAACTCGTAACAAGCGGTATCTCCTTTAATATGCTTTGTTTGCCATTTTCTTTACCAAAATACCTATTGAACGAAATATGGAGTTGTCAAATTTTCGACATTTAATAATTTGGCAGTAAAAGAGTTAACCTTTTCAAACAGTTCACTTACTAAGTGATACTTTTTGCATTTTTACTGTATCTTTAACATGCATAATTATATACAATTCATCTGTTTAGTCGACAATAAACTAACCAATTGTTTTTCTTTAGTTATTTGAAGAAAATACATTGTTATATGCGAATTTCATGTTTTATTTCATTGCCAAAAGTATGATAATTGTTTTCAACTAGTATACAGGCGATACCAGCATTGCTTACTTTTGTTGATTGCTTCAAAACGGCAATCATGACGTATTAAAGAAATTATCATATATCATCTATATGTAAATGAACTTGCATTGTTTGCAAAAACCTTTAATTACCTTTGACAGCTACAGAGTTAAACATAATATGTGACAATATATGTAACATATGTGACAACCTATGTAACATATGTGACAACCTATGTAACATATGTGACAACCTATGTAACATATGTGACAACCTATGTAACACAAAAGAAATTTGAATGTGATTACCATATGAGTCGTCCCGCGAGAAAACCAACAGTGTGGACTCTGCGTAAACTATCGACCCGGATCAGCATAAGCATGCCGTGCAGGCTTACCCGGACAGACACGTTTCGCCTCCTGTGTATTTTCTGTTTCAACAAACATTACTCTATACCTCTATCCCCACTGAGGCGAAATGTGTCGGCCCGGATTAGCCTGCGCGGATCGCGCAGGCTGATATGGTCGACACATTACGCAGAGTCCATAATGTTGACTTTCTCATAATTCGGCTCATATTTCGTTGAATGTTTTTTTTTTTATCTGATAATCGATTGTTTATTCAATTATTTTGTATCTGTTGATGTTAAATCAAATTGTATTGTATAAGAAGTTTACCTATCACAATGGCAGACAGGGGAGGTAAATATTGTAGTTTATATTGGGTGTAAACTATCGTTTAATTGTTATTCACAGTGACGAACTTCGATATCTTTTTCCCCAACCAGACCAGGGATACAGTTTATAAGTAAGTCGCCGACATTTTTATTATTAACCCTTTCCCTCATATAGACGCTTTTTGACGCCTCTGCAGCAGACGGCTTTTTGAAAACATAGTGACAAAAGAAGAAATTGCACAAAACGTGCAATTTCTCCTTTTGCCACAATGTTTTCCACTTTTTGTCATAGGTTATCCATTCAATTATGGAGATTTTCTATGTTTTGACAAAATACGTTCAAAGTCGTCTGCTTCAGAATTGTCGTATGAGGCAAAGGGTTAAGAGGTTTAATTCATTTTGATTTTTGGAAGATGTGAATATGATTACGATTAACTGGCTGGTGTCAGGATAAATTGACAAGTATTATTGATTATTGGTAACCTACACAGGAAACGCCGTGATATAACTTTAAAACAATTGAAAACGGTGTTATCCTTTAAACCCTTTTTGGTACTCAGTATAGTTGGGGTTATCATTACAACTGACTCCCTGTGGTAAGGATAAATAGACCAGTAGAACTATTTACCTACCCAGGAAACGCCGTGATATAACTGAACTAGTGTTGGCTCTGGGGATTATGGGGGATATCAGTACGCCTGACTGGCTGGTGTTAGGATAACTGGCCAGTATAACCGGTAACCTAATAGGAAACGCCGTGATATAACTGAAATAGTGTTGACTCTGGGGATTATGGGGGATATCAGCACGCCTGACTGGCTGGTGTTAAGATAACTGACCAGTAGGACTGGTAGGAAACGCCGTGATATAACTGAAATGGTGTTGACTCTGGGGATTATGGGGGATATCAGTACGCCTGACTGGCTGGTGTTAGGATAACTGACCAATAGGACTGGTAACCTACACAGGAAACGCCGTGATTTAACTGAACTAGTGTTGGCTCTGGGGATTGTGGGGGATATCAGTACGCCTGACTGGCTGGTGTTAGGATAACTGACCAGTAGGACTGGTAACCTACACAGGAAACGCCGTGATGTAACTGAAGCAGTGTTGAAAGCGGTGTAAAACGTCATACAAATGCATAAACCGTTTATGTTACAGAATAGCCTATACGGAGACTTGCCAGGACACTTTGTCTGTATTAAATACTATTAACTATTTATGTTACAGGATAGCCTATACGGAGACTTGCCAGGATACTTTGTCTGTATAAACTATTTATGTTACAGGATAGCCTATACGGAGACTTGCCAGGACACTTTGTCTGTATAAACTATTTATGTTACAGGATAGCCTATACGGAGACTTGCCAGGACACTTTGTCTGTGTGTAACTATTGGAATGGTAAGTCTTTCTGTAACTGTTCCCCACATACAGACGCTTTCTGATACCTCTGTAATACCTCTGTACTCCTTCCCCACATACAGACGCTTTCTGATACCTCTGTAATCCTTCCATACATACAGACGCTTTCTGATACCTCTGTAATCCTTCCATACATACAGACGCTTTCTGATACCTCTATAATCCTTCCATACATACAGACGCTTTCTGATGCCTCTGTAATCCTTCCCCACATACAGACGCTTTCTGATACCTCTGTAACCCTTCCCCACATACAGACGCTTTCTGATACCTCTCTAATCCTTCCCCACATACAGACGCTTTCTGATACTTCTGTAACCCTTCCCCACATACAGACGCTTTCTGATACCTCTGTAATACCTCTGTAACCCTTCCCCACATACATACGCTTTCTGATACCTCTCTAATCCTTCCCCACATACAGACGCTGTCTGATACTTCTGTAACCCTTCCCCACATACAGACGCTTTCTGATACTTTTGTTATCCTTCCATACATTCAGACACTTTCTGATACCTCTGTAATCCTTCCATACATACAGACGCTTTCTGATACCTCTGTAATCCTTCCCCACATACAGACGCTTTCTGATACCTCTGTAACCCTTCCCCACATACAGACGCTTTCTGATACTTTTGTTATCCTTCCATACATACAGACACTTTCTGATACCTCTGTAATCCTTCCATACATACAGACGCTTTCTGATACCTCTGTAATCCTTCCCCACATACAGACGCTTTCTGATACTTCTGTAACCCTTCCCCACATACAGACGCTTTCTGATACTTCTGTAACCCTTCCCCACATACAGACGCTTTCTGATACTTCTGTAACCCTTCCCCACATACAGACGCTTTCTGATACCTCTGTGAACATTTCTGAGTAATTTCCCTTCTTGCACAAATTTGCCAAAATAAAGTTTTCACTTTACCAAAACGTAATTACTTAAAACTTCAGCAAAAGCTTCGGCATGTACGAAACACATTTATCTATCATGGTAGTTAGCATTTATCTATCATGGCAGTTAGCATTACAAACATGCAAACGACTTTTGATAACATTGTGGTAAAAAAATGATTTAGCTCATATTGGGCAATTTCTAATTTTACTAGAACGTTTTCAAATCAATTCGATAACTATATTAACATTCTATTTAACTATTAACAATATGTTTTCATTGATGCGTTCATAGTGTGTTGCAGTTATGTTGTATGTGGGAAAGGGCAAGTTCATTAGAACATTATTTTATATTTTCAGACCCACGACAACAAACTTTGTACAGAAAGTTTTCCAAATACCTTGCCGTACTGAACAATGACACATACAATCCACAGAGTGAAGGTACCATTCAATACGTAGTCTGGTTCCCGACTTTCTATGACAGGTCTTTACACAGTAATAATGGGAGGAACTCCAGACTATTCAATACGTAGTTCTGATCTCAAAACATCGATATAAACGCGTCTGGGCCTTCTTCTACCAACGATACTTACAGCTAAGATATAGTTAAATACTGAAGAGCGTATTTGAGCCGTCCCACGAGAAAACCAACAGTGTGGACTCCGCGTAAAGTATCGACCCGGATCAGCTAAGCATACAGCACAGGCTAACCCGGATAGACACTTTTCGCCTCTTGTGGATTTTCTGTTTCAGGAATCATTACTCTATACCTCTATCCCCCTGAGACGGAATGTGTCGGCCCGTATTAGCCTACGCGGACTGCGCAGTCTGATCTGGGTCGATACATTACGCAGAGTCCATATTTTTGGTTTTCACGTGTAACGGCTTATTAAAACATTCTTGTTTTCCTAATAAGAATGCCGGAATATTTAATTTTTTGACAAGTACTTGTAGTGCTGGTCAGTAACTATTTATTTCACCATTTGCATTAGCTTTTGCCGAAAATCAAATGAGTTCGGTTAATTTGAGTTGTAAAAGAAGAATGCTTGAACGTGTTCAAACTCTACTTAATATCTTAAGTATTACTTAGCGTTAAGTATGGTTGGTGGAATTCGAGACGGGTCGGCCATTGTGATCTACTGGAAGGCCGCTTCTAATGATTATTAGCGTTGCCCTGATGAATAGAATAAACGAAACCGGTTGGCACTTTTAAAACCAATATATTGTCTTTTTTTCTGTTAAACTATGTATTTTTCTTGTTCCGGTATATTTCTTCGTTTTAAATTATATATATTTCAGTAGGAAATTAATTTGTGAGACTGTAAAAGACCGCACACAACAGATGTACTATTTTAAATAGAGAGTTTTCAACGAGTTAGACGTTATATTCGAATGTACACATGGTCGAGTTATAACGAGTTTTTCATTGTCGTATGAATTCACTAGCTGAATAACCAGGGCTCTCATTTTACAGTTTTTATTTATAATTTATTCAGAGTGGAGGCTTAATTTTTTGCGACTGAAATCCATTGTTTTGATTGGTGGACCGAATGATGGCGTCATCACACCGTGGCAGTCCAGGTACGTCAGCAATCAAGTTCGTTGAACTAGTTTAACCCTCTCCCACTTTGAGACGCGGAATACTTTTGAAAACAGTGTTACGAAAGGAAATAAAAAACCTATTAACGATAAATGTCTACTGTTGCCACAATTCTTTCAATAATTATACAACTGTACTTTCATTTGTAGATATTTTCGATTTGTTTAGCTCATCAAGGTGAATTATTGTGATAGCCCTATGTCCGGCGTCCGGCGTGCGTCCTTCAACATCCCCTCCTCAGTAACCAGTGGGTCAATTGGTATGAAACTTCACAGCAAGCATCCTCTAAATGTACTCTCCAGAATTCCTTCAAATTGTTTGGATCCATGCAAAATTCTAGTTTCCATGGCAACCAAACGAAAACAACTTTAAAATTCTTCTTCTCAAAACTGGTTGGCCGATCTTTCAATTAATTTGTTAGAAATGTTCCTTGGGTGACCTCTATCAGATTCCCCCAAGCCCTATTGATTGGTCATAAAACATGGCCAATTGGAAGCGGGGCTGTTTTGCATTATATATGGCTATAGAGAAAACTTTAAAATTCTTCTTTTCAAAACCTTGTTGGCTGATTTCCAAATCATTTTGTAGAAATGTTTCTTTGGTGACACTCTATCAGATTTCTTCAAGCCATGTAGATTCGTAAAAAACATGGCCACCAGGCGAGGGAGCGGGGCTGTTTCGCTTTATATGGCTATAGTAAAATGTTTAAATATCTTCTCCTCCGAAACGTTCCTTGGGTTACCCTCTTTCATATTCCTTCAAGCCATGTTGATTCGTCAAAAACATGACCACCAGGGGGAGTGGCTGTTTTGCCTTATATGGCTATAGTGAAAACTTGGAAAATCTTCAATTTTACCAATCTAAGTAGGCTGTTGGCCTGTACGGGAGGCTTGTCTCGACACACTACACGCAATACACAGGACATGGAATAAATCAGGTGATAAAGCAATCCAGGGCGATCATGGCCCTCATGTTTTAAAAAGGTACACGTATAGTAGCCATAGAGGTAAAACTAATATAATTTAACTAATACATAATTATTGAATTTGATTGTACAATTGTTTTTACCTTTTGACAATGTAATAATAAAAATTTATATTTTTAGGGACCTTTTTGCACACCTAAATTGTTTATGTAATAGTAAAATGTGATTTTTTCATGGACTTTATTTCACAATTAAATCTTCTATGTAATAGTAAAAAGTAATTTTGAGCTCTTATTTTACTATACTGTTAACTGTGATTTTGCATAGATGTTTTCTTTGTCGTCTGCTTCAGCCTTGTTTAATGTTGGAAACGATTTAGTATCAGTCTTAGTTCGGAAGTAATATATATTCGTTAATCTCCGTAAATTTCGGGAATATACCAATAATTGATCACACACTTTGAAGGGAATCGTAAAACACAAATCTGACTAGAACAATTGTTGTAGATGGTTACCCAAGGAACATTTCCATAAAATATTTTGGAATCCAACAAGGGGATTCAGAGGAGAATTATTTTTTAATTTTTTTTTCATGAAATCTGTATAGTTGAACAATTTTGAAAGACAACCACCAAAGGAACATTCCAGTGAAGTTTGGTTGAAATTGGTCTAGTGGTCTAGGAGGAGATGTCGTTTTAAGCTAAAAGTTAACGACGGACGATCTAAAAACGAATTGTAATGTTGATTGATTGAAATTTAATGCCGTTTTCAAAATCTTTTCAGTCATATTGTGGCGGCCAATTTCACCTACTCATGTGTTTCCTTGGCTTAACCACGCCAGTACCCCACACTACATACTTTCCAAGTATTTGACTGCTTTTCCACATAGACTGTTAGCCCATTGGTGGAAGACGAAGGGCGCTCGTCACAGTGATATTTGTCAAACATCGGAACGAATGTTCTAAATATGCATGTGTTTTCTTTTTACAGTCATTTTGGATTTTACAATGACAAGTTAGAAGTCGAAGACATGACAGAACAACCGGTAAGAATTCATATACATGTATAATTTATTTATTTCAAAATGTTATTATTGTAATCATTCAAATTATTCATTTAACCGACTCCTACCTAGGTATTCTAGGATGGCAATATCGGCGTATTAGGCCTACAAGTAGTAGCATGGATAGATGAGCCGTCTCGCGAGAAAACCAACATTGTTGACTATGCGTAAAGTATCGACCCGGATCAGCTTAAGCAAGCCGCGCAGGCTTACCCGGATAGACACTTTTCGCCTCCCGTGTGGATTTTCTGTTTCAGGAATCATTACTCGTATATATACCTCTATCCCCCTGAGACGGAATGTGTCGGCCCGGATCCGTCTGCGCGGACTGCGCAGGCTGATCTGGGTCGATACATTACCCAGAGGCCATACTGTAAGTTTTCTCGCGGGACGGTTCATATAGGTTATCTTGAAATAAATAACTCTATCCCACACACAACAAATCTGCAGCAGACGACTATGAAAACATTTAGTACAACCTAATGAAACTCTTTATTAATAAGAGAAGAATTATTGAATAAACGTTGACAATATTGTAGCATTTAATGACCATTTTCTCCTTTTGACGAAATGTTGTCAAAATTCGTCACTGGTGAGTCGTCAGTAAGTTTTGGTATGTGTGAAATGGTTAAATGAGTCTTTGATACCGCAAACCCCACACCTAACTGTCACATGGTACACCGACACGTTATATGTAGTGACTGGGGTATAATGCCGTTGTTAGCCTTATTCGCTTATATCACGGTGGCTAGACCACCAAACGAGTGTATCCACTGGTGAAAGACAAATGTTAAAAGAGTATTGCAAGCAATACAAAAGACCCCTACCGGACAAAAAGAATATAAGTTTAAAAGGGCACATTATTCTGTCAAACATCACTTTATAGTTATGCCCCTTGACATACATGTGGTCTTCTAATGGTCCTGATTAAATGTGTTAAGTTCTAGAAATGTAGAAATGAAACTGCGGAACAATGTCTTCGAGTCTGACCTTGGGAGTAAGTGGCTGGTTGTCATGCATGACATATCATCTTGTTATGGAGTATAATTGTGCGAAGTAATATTAAAATCCATTCAGGCATATGGAAGATACAGCCCTAAGAAATTTCTGACGGAAAAGGTTTGAGCCCAAACTTTGACATTGACCTTTGGTGGCTGGGTGATGTACATGACAAATCATCTTGTCATGGATAATGAGTGTGTGAAGTAACATCAAATTCCATTCGAGCATGTGAACGATACAGCCCGGACACGAAATTGCAGACGGACAATGTTTGAGCCCAAACTGTGACCTTGACATTTGAAGTAAGTGGCTGGGTGATGTTCATGACACATCAATTTGGTATATTATATGGAAAATACAGCCCGGACACACAATTGCGGACGAACAATGTTTGAATCCAAGCTGTGTCTTTGACCTTGACAGAAGGTGGCTTGACGCATCATCTAGTTATGGAGAATAAGTGTGTAAAGTAATAACAAAATTGATTTAAGCATGTGGAAGATACAGCCCGCACGGACTGACGGACTGACAGGTGCAAAGCTACACTGACCGGTAGGGGACTAACAATGAATGGCTGTGCCGGGATTAAAACTAAGGACGCCAGGATTGTTAGCACTTGTTGTTTCATGGGCCATGTTAACTTTTATTATTCCAGTTTAACACAATTATATGACATGTTTACTTCCTTTATTCCAGTTTTACATAAATGACACGTTCGGGCTACAGACGATGGCGAAGAGGAACGCAGTTCATGTTTATACCGTGAAAGACGTTATACATAAGAATTGGTACGACTCGAAAAGTGTCTTTGATAACTTCATTCTTCCACACCTGACATAGACTCTTTAACCGCCTTTCCCACATACAACAAATCTGCAGCAGACGACTTTAAAAATGTCTACTCAAAACTATGGAACAACTCTATAATTGTAGGTATAATTACTGAAAAATGTTGAAAGCATTGTGGCAAAAGGAGAAATTGCTTGTTTTGAGCTATTTCTCTTTTTGTCACAATGTTTTCAAAAGTCATCTGCTGCAGATGCGTCAACATGTGTATACAGGTGGGAAAGGGTTAACACATATTTTATACATATTTTTGCCACACCATTTTAAATTCAGTTCAATTATTATACATTAATTTATTGAAAATAAACCGTAGTTGCATAAATGCCTGCTACAGATGTGTTGAATTTGTGTGTGTGAAAGAAAACTTTTCATATTAGAAAACATTAGAAAAAGTGTTGAGGTTGGTTTATTATTTTATATTTTATCTTGGAATCGGCTGTGGTCAAGTGGTTAGCGTCGGGGATTTCGAAACCGGGTGTCCCGGGTTCGATCCCCAGTCGCGGCACTACGGTCATGGTGGAGTGCCCTTGGGCAAGGCACATTTTCTAGCCTAGTACTGGTTTGTTTACCCAGGGATCATGAATAATCGTGGAAGACAGTGGTGCAGAGGTAGAGCGTCGGCCTCTCGTATCAAAGGTCCCTGGTTCGAGTCCCGTGATGAGCGGGTCCTGACTTTGGGATTTTTCCACACAAACGGCGCGAGTACTGGTGAAGTCTCCAGAAGCAGACATCGAGCGTGATTAATCTAAGCCCAAGGCTTGTTTCGCAATCGATGTAAAATAAATAAGTTTAAACTAACTAATAATTAAATTTAATTGCGCGCTAAATGACCTTAGCTGTCGATGCGCCGTAAAACAATATACATTCATCTTCCATCATCATATATTCATTGAACTTGACCCTTTCAATGCGGACCTTTTAAACCCTTTCCCTCATACAACAAATCTGCAGCAGACGACTTTGATCATATTTTGTCAAAAAATAGAAAATCTCTATAACTGAACGGACAACCTATGACTCAAAAGTGGAAAACATTGTGGCAAAAGGAGGTTCTTTGGTCACTATGTTTTCAAAAACCGTCTGCTGCAGAGGCGTCAGAGAACGTCTATATGAGGGAAAGGGTTAAAAAGGACTTGTTCAGCTTTGCATTTAGAATAGTTCACAGCTAATTCTAGGAATATCAAGATAACATTGTTGAGTTGATCAGCCAACGGTAAAGAGAATGGTCAGACAGCTCTATTCTGGTGACAGAGGCTTCACATAATCGGTTTAGACAATCAAAGCGTGTTTGATGGAACACATGTGTCACCCGCCAATATTCCATTAACCCTTTCCTTCATATAGACGCTTTCTGACGTCTCTGCAGCATACGGCGGACGCTCTACCAATACACCGCCAACGGTGACCCCTAGATCCTTTTTTTCACCATGCAGAGGCAGTCAACACTAAAACCTTGACATTTCAGACCTTGCTTTTTTGCACTGTGAGCTAAAACACTTGTTTATTAAAGAAACAAACGAGCCAAGATGGCCCTAAATCGATCACCTGAATATTTTTTAAAGTGCTTACCTAAACGAGTCTATGTAAAACAAGTGATCCTCAGGGTGGGGCTACTTTTTTCCCCAGGGCTAGAATTTGAACAATCTTGGTAGAGTTCAACTAGATGAAGCTACATACTAAATATCAAAAGCCTGGACATTCTATCTTCAGACAAGAAGATTTTTAAAGTTTCTCCCTATACGAGTCTTCGGTGACACCCGGGGGGGGGGGGGGGCATTTTTTGACCCCAGGGCTATAATTTGAACAAGATTGGTAGAGGTCCAATAGATGAAGCTACATACCAAATATCAAAGGCCTGTGCTTTCTCCTTTTAGACAAGAAGATTTTTAAAGTGTTTTTCCTATATGAGTCAATGTAAAACAAATGACCCCCGGGTAGGTGTCATTTTTGACCCCAGGGCTATAATTTGAACAATCTTGGTAGAGGTCCAATAGATGAAGCTACATACCAAATATCAAAGGCCTTGGCCTTCTACTTTTAGACAAGAAGATTTTTAAAGTGTTTTCCCTATACAAGTTTATGTAAAACAAGTGACCCCGAGGAGGGGCCATTTTTAACCCCAGGGCTATAATATGAACAATCTAGGTAGAAGTCCACTAGATGATGCTACATACCAAATTTCAAAGGCATGGGCCTTCTCCTTTCAGACTAGAATATTTTTTAAGTTTTGGTTTATTTCCCCTTTTTTGTTACCATGGCAACCAGAGTTCTACATGGAATTTTAATCTTTGAACAATTTTGAAAGAGGGCTGCCAAAGGAACATTTCTGTGAAGTTTGGTTGAAATTGGTCTTGTGGTTAGGGAGGAGATGATGTTTAACGCTAAAAGTTAACGACGGACGACAGACGACGGCCAAAGAGTGATCAGAAGAGATCACTTGAGTCTTCGGCTCAGGTGATCTAAAAACCACTGTTCTTAATCTTCCTTTATTGATTGATTGAGGTTTAATGCCGTTTGTAATAAATTTACAGTCATATCATGGCGGCCAGTTCACCTAACAATGTATTTCCTTGTTTTCATTACTTGTTTGCTAACACCAGTGCTGAACACAGCTGTCTTTCCAAGCAACTGCCTGCCTTTCCACATATACTGTTAAAGCCAGTGGTGGAAGATGAATGACACTTGTAGTATTGAATTTTGTCAAAAGTCGGAAAGAATGTTGGCGACCTGGGGCTCAAACTCAGAACCCTTTGACTGACAGCCTGCATTGCTACAGGCTGAGATTCCTGGGCTTGGCTGTTTTCCTTTAAATACTGATAGTATAACTTATATGCTGATGAGAAATTTGAATAAATTATAATTCCCTCCTAAATAGGACTTATGCAGATGTGATGTTGAACAATTACAATTCCCTCCTTAATATTCATTACTTATGAAGATAGGAAATTGAACAATTACAATTCCCTCCTTAATATTCATTACTTATGAAGATAGGAAATTGAATAATTACAATTCCCTCATACGACAATCCTGCAGCAAGACGACTTTGAACATATTTTGTCAAAATATGGAAAATCTCTATAATTGAATGGATAACCCATGACTATAAAAGTGGAAAACATTGTGACAAAAGGAGAAATTGCTCGTTTTGAGCAATTTCTTCTTTTGTCACTTTGTTTTCAAAAAGCCATCTGCTGCAGAGGCGTCAGAAAGCGTCTATATGAGAGAAAGGGTTAATATTCATTACTTACAATTCTCGCCTTAATATTAATTACTTACAGAGATCTGATGTTGAACAATTACAATTCCCTCCTTAATATTCATTACTTACAATGTGAAATTGAACAATTACAATTCTCGCCTTAATATTAATTACTTACGGAGAACTGATGTTGAACAATTACAATTCCCTCCTAAATATTCATTACTTACGGAGATGGGAAGTTGAACAATTACAATTCCCTCCTTAATATTCATTAATTACATGTATGCGGATGTGTAGTTGAACAATTAAAAATCACTCCTAAAAATTGTCATGCAGATGTGAAGTTCAACAATTACAATTCCCGCCTTAATATTCATTACTGATGGAGATGAGAAGTTGAACAATTACAAATTCCTTCTACATATCCATTACATATGCAAATGTATGTGAAATTGAAAAAACAACAACCCCAAACTCCTAAATATTCATAATGTGAATCTGAACAATTAAAAATCACTAAATAGTTATAAAGATTGTGATGTTGAAAATTGCAATTCCCCCCTAAATATTCATATTTTATGCTGATGTGACGATGAACAAATTACAATTGCATATGGAGATAGTTGTAAACAATTTCAATACCCTCCATAATTATCCCTTTCCCACCTTCAAATACATGTTGGCGCAGCTGCAGCAAATGACATTTGAAATAATATGGCAAAAGAAGTGAGTGCTAATTATGAGTAAGTTCTCCTTTTGTCACAATATTATATACTCTATTCAATAATTATTCTTTCATTGATAGAGATCTTCCATATTTCTATCTCAATGTTTTGAAAGTCAGCTGCAGAAAATTTGATGTGTGTTGGAAAGGGTAATCACCAGGCCTGGTAATCACTCTTTATTTTTAGTTCAGACATATTCTATATCAACGACTTGATTAATATATTTAAATTTAAGTACAATGTAATGTTATAAGAATGAACAAAAATTAAGTAATCATATATTAAGCTACGGAAATTAATAGTGGTAGGGATGGAAACATTAATGAGATAATTTCGTGTCAAATCGTTTGCCGTCTCTGATGAAAGTGTGTACTGCACTAAATATGTGAACATTGCTGTCGTAATCAAGAACATTATCACCATTTAGAACAAGTTGAAGTGGCAGAGGTTTAACCCTTTCCCTCATACGACAATTCTGCAGCAGATGACTTTCAACATATTTTGTCTAAACATAGAAAATCTCCATAATTGAACGGATAACCTATGACAAAAAATGGAAAACATTGTGGCAAAAGGAGAAATTGCACGTTTTGTGCAATTTCTTCTTTTGTGACTTTGTTTTCAAAAAGCTGTCTGCTGCAGAGGCGTCAGAAAGCGTCTATATGAGGGAAAGGGTTAAAAGGTTGCAATGCTTCAAGTAATTGTAATCACAATTGGTTAAACTTGTTAAATACAAAAAAAGAAATGATATGTTTTATCGATACTTCCACGACGACATTCACTTCTGCGGTTTGTGAAGTTGAATCAAACTCATCATTTTTTCTTGTCACATAAAACCTTTCACCAATTTTAAACCTTTTACCCTTTCCCACATTAAACAAACCTGCAGCAGATCCACTTTGAAAACATCTAAAGGCATAAATAATTAAATATGGAAACTCAAACATGATACTATTATTGAATACAGTGAGTTATGATTGGCCGATTGGTGAAAGACGAATGAAGCATGTCAAAGTGACTTTTGTCAAACGTCGGAAAGAATGTTGGCCGAGCTGGGATTTAAACTCACAACCCCTGGATTGACAGTCTGGCCACTACCGACTGAGCTACCAGGGCTCGGCGATTGTCAAGTTGAATCTGGCTCATCATTTTGTTTATGTCACGTAAAACCTTTCACCAATCTTAAAGCTTTAACCCTTTCCCACATTAAACAAATCTGCAGCATATCCACTTTGAAAACATCTAAAGGCATAAATAATTAAATATGGAAACTCAAACATGATACTTTTATTATTGAATAGAGTTGAATAAATAGAGACAAAAGAAGTTTCAATGGTGTGTTAAAAAATCATCTGCTTCAGATGACGTACCATGAGGGAAGGGTTAAGAACCTCATGAAATTGACAATTGTTCGGGTCACATTACAATCCAATCCAATCCGTTCAGATCCATTACGCTCAACTTTACCAGAAATAATGTTTTCTTGACATAAGCAGAGGACTCAAGAGCATTCCCTCGAATTAAAATGTGTATACACTGTTTAACCCTTTCCTACATATGAACAATTAACTACAGACGACTCTATTAATTAACCCTTTCCCACATACAACAATTCTGCAGCAGCATCTTTGAACATATTTTGTCAAAAAATAGAAAATCTCTATAACTGAATGGATAACCTATGACTAAAAGTGGAAAACATTGTGGCAAAAGGAGAAATTGCTCGTTTTGAGCAATTTCTTCTTTTGTCACTATGTTTTCAAAAAGCCGTCTGCTGCAGAGGCATCAAAAAGCGTCTATATAAGGAAAAGGGTTAACCCTTTCCCACATATGAACGATATACAAATGGAAAATATCTATAAATTAAGGAACACTTATTGAAAAGAGTCGAAAACAACGTGACAAAAGAGAAATTGCTTATTACAAGTAATTTCTCCTTTTGCCACAATTATAGAATAATAGTAAATAAATAAAAATACAAATTGATTTTCATTATCCAAATTAATATGGAATCAATACATCAATAATGAAGCAAAATAATGCCCGCACACAAATAATGTCTCTATTGCCTTTTACTTGCAACACCATGTCCAAAGAACTGGTATCATTGGTGTATGCCTGGCCCTTTAACCCTTTCCTACATACAACAAAACATCAGCAGACGACTTTGAAAACATTCCAGCAAAGAATCTCTAAACAAGAGGGCCATGATGGCCCTTGAATCGCTCACCTGATTTTTTTCACTTTAGCTATATAAGCCCCGCCCCCTGGCAGCAATAGTTTCCGACCAATCAACTTGGCTTGAAGGAATCTGATAGAGGGTCAACCTAGGAACATTTCTACAAAATTATTTGAAAATCGGCCAGATACTTTTGGAGGAGAAGATTTTTTAAGTTTTCACTATAGCCATATAATGCAAAATAGCCCTGCCCACTGGCGGCCATGTTTTTTGACCAATCAACATGGCTTGAAGGAATCTGAAAGTGGGTCATCCAAGGAACATTTCTACAAAATTATTTGAAAATCGTGCTGACACTTTTGGAGGAGAAGATTTTTTAAGTTTGCACTATAGCCATATACGGCAAAAAAGCCCCGCCCCCTGGCGGTCGTGTTTTTCGACCAATCAACATGGCTTAAAGGAATCTGGTAGAGGGTCATCCAAGGAACATTTCACAAAATTATTTGAAAATCTGCCAAGCAGTTTGGGAGATGAAGAATTTTGAAGTCTTTTTCGTCTCGTTGCCATGGAAACCAGAATTCTGCATGGATCCCAAAAATTTGAAGGAATTCTGGTGAGGTCATTGAGAGGATGCTTTCTGTGAAGTTTCATCCTAATTGACCTACTGGTTACTGAGGAGAAGATGTTGAAGATTTTTTAAGTTTTCACTATAGCCATAAAAGGCAAAATAGCCCCGCCCCCTGGCGGCCATGTTTTTTGACCAATCAACATGGCTTGAAGGAATCTGATAGAGGATCACTCAAGGAACATTTCTACAAAATTATTTGAAAATCGGCCTGACACTTCTGGTGGAGAAGATTTTTTAAGTTTGCACTATAGACATATAAGGCAAAATAGCCCGCCCCCCCCTGGCGGCCATGTTTTTCGACCAATCAACATGGCTTGAAGGAATCTGATAGAGGGTCACCCAAGGTACATTTCTACAAAATTATTTGAAAATCGGTCTTACACTTTCGGAGGAGAAGATTTTTTAAGTTTTCACTAAAGCCATATAAGGCAAAATAGCCCCGCCCCCCCCTGGCAGACATGTTTTTCGACCAATCAATACGGCTTGTAGGAATCTGATAGAGGATCATCCAAGGAACATTTCTAGAAAATTATTTGAAAATCTGCCAACCAGTTTGGGAGAAGAAGTTTGAAGTTTTTTTTCGCTTCGTTGCCATGGAAACCAGAATTCTGCATGGATTCCAAAAATTTGAAGGAAATCTGGTGGGGTCATTGAGAGGATGCTTTCTGTGAAGTTTCATCCCAATTGATCCACTGGTTACTGAGGAGAAGAAGTTGACGGACGCCGGACGCCGGACAAAAGGCGATCACAATAACTCACCTTGAGCAAAGCTCAGGTGAGCTAAAAAGGAAAGGTTAATTATTGAACCGAGTTGAAAAAAGTCTGGCAAATGGAGAAATTGCTCATATTAAACAGTGGCGTTAATGTAATGGTAGGGGTAGGTAAATCTAGAGGGTAGATCAGTGGTCTCGTGATCCAAGGGTCAAGCGTTTGATTTCTTTGAAAATAAGGCTCAGTATTTGGGATTGTCTCACACAATTGACAAATGAGCAATTTTTCCTTTTGCCACAATATTATCAAAAGTCGTCTGCTGCAGATACATCTAGGAAATGGCTAATATCAGGGTCCAATTCCACCAACTTAACTTAGTGCTAAGTAATACTTTAAAACAAGATGGGCCATGATGGCCCTTGTTCGCTCACCGTAATTATACAATGTACTGCAATGCAAAACACATCAAGACAATTATTCTGAATGCATATATACTCCACAGTGTTAATAAGATTTCCCTTCATTTGGCCTAGTGATCTATATGTTTTTACCTGATATGACCCTTATTCCAACATGGACTAGATATCATCAAGACAACATTCTGACAAAGTTTCAACTTGCTCAAAGTAAAAATGCGGCCTCCAGGGTTTGAACAACATTTTCTTTTTATTGTCGTTGTTTCTGACCAATTATGACCCATGTTCTAATTTGACCTAGATATAATTCAGACAAACATTTAGACCAAATTTCAAGGTGCTGAAGCAAAAAAATGCGGCATCCAAAGTATTAACAAGACTTTCCTTCAATTTGGCCTAGTGACCTAGTTTTTGACCCTACATATTTGAACGTGGCTTAGATATCATTTAGATAAACATTCTCATCAAATGTCAAGCTGTTGTAGCAAAGAATGCGGCCTCTAGAGTGTTAACAAGATTTTCATTCAATTTGACCTAGTGACCTACTTTTTGACCTAACATGACCCATGTTCAAACTTGTCTTGCATATCATCAAGACAAATATTCTGATAAAGTTTCATCATGCTCATTTCAAAATGCAGTATCCAGAGTGTTAACAAGATTTCCCTTCAATTTGCAATTTGGCCTATTGACCTAAATTCTAATCCAATATGACCCATTTTCGAACTTGACCTAGATAACATCAAGACCGTGCCCACTCCCCCACCCCACAAAATAAGTCACATGAAATATACAGTGGCGGATTAACTGGGGGTGGGGGCGTAGGGCCCGTGCGTTAGTAATACAACCTTCCAGCAGCACCCAGGCCGTCAGCACTGCAGTGCTTTTATTCACCATGGAGATGCTTATGTATATACGGGTTAACACGGAACGTGTGTCAATAAATAATATTAATTAACAGATGTTTTGGTTTTATCCATATTAAGCTATAAACCAGTTTATCTGGCTAACTGTCCGACACGACTATCCCCGAGGCTTTAATTGTTTATTATCCCGTTCACAGCGTGTGATCAATTATCGGTAAATAACGGAACCTAATGGAGATTAACAAATTTATTGCTTCAGAGCGCAGCTAGGCTTTTCGATATTTGATATTTATCTGATGATCTTAATTCTTGGGTATGGTTAAAAAGATTTTCCTTCAATTTGACCTAGTGACCTACTTTTTGACCCGACAAGACCCATGTTCGAACTTGACTTACATATCATCAAGACAAAATTCTGATAAAGTTTCAACATGCTCAAGTTGAAAATCTGGCCTCCAGAGTGTTAACAAGATTTACCTTCAATTTGACCTGATGACCTAGTTTTTGACCTCATATGGCCCAGTTTCGAACTTGTCCAATATTTGATGGAGATGAATGTTCTGATAAACTTTCATGAAGATTGGATGCAAAATGTAACCTGTAGAGTGTTAACAAGAGCAAATGTTGACGAAGGACGACGCACGACGGACGGACGCCGGACAAAATGTGATCACAATAGATCATAAGTATATTTCATCAATTCTGTTTCCCTAAAATTGTGTAAAACATGAATAGTGGAATATATCTAAGTAAAAGACTAAGTTGACATAAATAGTTATTTTGTTTACTAACAATACTTGTTAACAAGAGGCCCAAGAGGGCCAGTATCGCTCCACGACCATAAGAACATAAAGTTGACATAAATAGTTATTTTGTTTACTAACAATACTTGTTAACAAGAGGCCCAAGAGGGCCAGTATCGCTCCACGACCATAAGGCAAAAATCAAATCTCCAAACAGGCCTGCCCCCTGATGGCCATGTTTTTTACCAACCACCATGGCTTAAAGGAATCTTGTAGAGTGTCACCCAAGGAATGTTTCTGCAAAATTATTTGAAAATCGGCCTGACACTTTCGGAGGAGAGAATATTTTAAGTTTTCACTATAGCCATATAACGCAAAATAGCCCCAGCCCCTGGCAGCCATATTTTTCAACCAATCAACATGGCTTGAAGGAATCTGATAGAGGGTCAGCCTAGGAACATTTCTACAAAATTATTTGAATATCAGCCAGACACTTTCGGAGGAGAAGATTTTTTAAGTTTTCTCTTTAGCCATATAAGCCAAAATAGCCCCGCCCTCTGGCGGCCATGATTTTCGACTAATCAACATGGCTTGAAGGAATCTGACAGAGGGTCACCCAAAGAACATTTCTACAAAATTATTTGAAAATCGGCTGAACACTTTCGGAGGAGAAGTTTTCTCTTTAGCCATATAAGCCAAAATAGCCCCGCCCTCTGGCGGCCATGATTTTCGACTAATCAACATGGCTTGAAGGAATCTGACAGAAGGTCACCCAAAGAACATTTCTACAAAATTATTCGAAAAAAAAAGATTTTTTAAGTTTTCACTCAAGCTTTATAAGGCAAAATAGCCCGGCCCTCTGGCGGCCATGTTTTTTTACCAATCAACATGGCTTGGAGGAATCTGATCAAGGGTCACCCAAGGAACATTTCTACAAAACTATTTGAAAATCGGCTCAACACTTTCGTAGAAGAAGATTTTTTAAGTTTTCACTATGGTCATATAAAGCAAAATAGCCCCGCCCTCTGGCGACCATGTTTTTCGACCAATCAACATTTCTTGAAGGAATCTAATAAAGGGTCACCCAAGGAACATTTCTACAAAATTATTTGAAAATCAGCCTGACACTTTCAGAGAAGAAGATCTTTTAAGTTTTCACTATTTTTTTCTTTTGGTTGCCATAGAAACCAGAATTATGGATGGATAAAAAAAAATTGAAGGAATTTAAGAGAAGACATTGAGAGGATGCTTCCTATGAAGTTTCAACCAAATTGGCCAAGTGGTTAGTGAGAAGAAGTCGTTTAAAGGAAAAAGTTAACGCACGCACGGACGCACGACGGACAATTCGCCATGACATATTAAGCTCGACTGGCTTTCAGCCAGTTGAGCTAAAAACTGTCAGAGGGAGAAATGAGGATTTTCTCATAAACAAATAATTTGATTGTAAAGACTCGGATTCTGTTTTCGCAGGTTTGCAAATACACATTCCATATTAGCTCCTTGTTCAACTCGATAGCCTGGAGGTAATTCAGCTTTCTGTTGCAATGTGGCATTTTCATCATAATAAAAGTCAGGGTACCCTCTCAGCAGAACTGTAACAACGCTAACATCATGTGGTGGATTGAAAACCAGTCCAGGACAACCGGAAGCTCCTTTTGTGAACTTATCGGCCACATCAAACAACCATCGTGCAGGATTATCAAGGCAGTTATATCCAAGCACCTCACAAATTAGATTTCTCACTGCACAATAACTTCTTACATTGTTAACATGGTTGTATGTAGTTGGGTCCCCTATATTGATGATATTATCACTCAGGCATGACTTCTTCTTGCCTCCCGCTGGATGACCAATTAGATAAAAGGGTTTGGTGGGATCTGGCATACAAAATGTTGTAAATGGAAAAGGCACAGGGGTGCTGAATATGTTTGGTTTGAGTTCCAATATGGCCGTATCTGTTTCAGGGTCATTGAAGTGAATAACTGTTTCGAAGTAGAATTTGTTTTTCTCCTCTATTAGGTACTCATCCGTGATGTGGTTAAAAACGCACCAGACATCACCTCTATCTAAGTTGTTCCCTTGTTGAATGTCGATTTGTTGATCAAATATTGATGGCTCTGTAAGGATAGATGACACTGTTCATGGGAAAAGGTTTGAGTTGGCCTTTTAAGAAGAGCTAGATCAAGATAAGTATGTGCATTCATACAGACTGATAAAGATCTACAATGACCACATATTACTTACAAAAGCTTGTTAGAAGTTGACAATCAACTTGGGTAGATACTGATTAGACTGAGCATATAAACAGGCTGATCTGAACTTACTTTTTCCATGGACAAAGCTCAAAAAGATTTGATTTAACTTTTGATATGAACTTTTAAGTTACTAAAATTATTCCTCTTTACCCATTACAAACACAGACACATTCTGATATATATTTTGCAATGAGAAATTTATCGTTTTGCAATAGTGTTTTCAACTCTATTCAATAATTATACTTTCATCTTTGGAGATTTTCTTTAAATTAGTCCTTGTAAGAGGTCTGATGCAGATTCATTGTATGCCAGCAAGAACTGGTTGATATTATAGATTACAGTATGTGCATACAATTCCAGCATTCAAAATATTTTTTCTTCAGTCGTATATATTTATTGATTATTATTATTTGTTGTATAAATACCCACCTAGAACTCATAAACAAGATGCCCATGAGTGCCTATGCTCTACTGGGATGGGGACAACAAAGGAAAGAGGAATAATGATCAGATACTAAATGGAGCCTCTATCGTGTTCACAAGGTCTATTATAAGAATTCCGACAATTCCAAGGACCATAATCCAGTCTTGCATGGGCAGATCTGGCTGGTTTGCGAAAGAAACCAAGCTCTCATGGATATCCAACTACTGTATAAGTTGATTGAGATACAATCTAAACTGAAGACTTAATCACGTTTACAAGCTCTATTATAGCAATCAAAACTGTGGACTTTATCGCGTTCACAAGCTCTATTATAGCAATTTTTACAATTTCAAGGGCCATAATCCATTCTTGCATGGGTGGATCAAGCTGGTTTGCAAAAGGAACCAAACTCTCATGGATACCTAACAACTGTGTAAGTTTGGTGAAGATCAGATAGTAAATGGAGCCTCTATTGTGTTCACAAGCTCTATTATAGCAATTTTGACAATTTCAAGGGTCATAATCCAGTCTTGCATAGGCGAATCTGGCTGGTTTGCGAAAGGAACCGAGCTCTCATAGATATCTAACTACTGTATAAGTTTGATTGAGATACAATCAAAACTGAAGAATGTATCGTGTTCACAAGCAATTGTTACGGACGCACATATGACGGACACCACACCACGACATAAGCTCTTCTGGCCTTCGGCCAGCAGAGCTAAAATTTATAGACATTTTACGACTGTGTAGCAGATTTATAATTTCTCGAACAAAGCATTTCTTCATTTTCCAACTCTGTTTCAAAACTATAATATACATCTTATATATCCACCTTTTAATACAAGAGGGCCATGATGGCCCTGGAATCGCTCACCTGATTTTTTTTTTTCACTTTAGCTATATAAGCCCCGCCCCCTGGCAGCCATAGTTTCCGACCAATCAACTTGGCTTGAAGGAATCTGATAGAGGGTCACGCTAGGAACATTTCTACAAAATTATTTGAAAATGGGCCAGACACTTTTGGAGGAGAAGATTTTTTAAGTTTTCACTTGGGCCATATAAGGCAAAAAAGCCCCGCTCCCTGGCGGCCATGTTTTTTGACCAATCAACATGGCTTGAAGGAATCTGATAGAGGGTCATCCAAAGAACATTTCTACAAAATTATTTGAAAATCGGCCTGACACTTTCGGAGAAGAAGATTTTTTAAGTTTTCACTTGGGCCATATAAGGCAAAAAAGCCCCGCTCCCTGGCGGCCATGTTTTTTGACCAATCAACATGGCTTGAAGGAATCTGATAGAGGGTCACCCATGGAACATTTCTACAAAATTTATGAAAATCGGCCCAACACTTATGGAGGAGAAGATTTTTTAAGTTTTCACTATAGCCATAAAAGGCAAAATAGCCCCGCCCCCTGGCGGCCATGCTTTTTGACCAATCAACATGGCTTGAAGGAATCTGATAGAGGATCACCCAAGGAACATTTCTACAAAATTATTTGAAAATCGGCCTGACACTTTTGGAGGAGAAGATTTTTTAAGTTTTCACTATAGCCATATAAGGCAAAATAGCCCCGCCCCCCCTGGCGGCCATGTTTTTCGACCAATCAACATGGCTTGAAGGAATCTGATAGAGGGTCATCTAAGGAACATTTCTACAAATTTATTTGAAAATCTGCCAACCAGTTTGGGAGAAGAAGAATTTTGAAGTTTTTTCGGTTTCGTTGCCATGGAAACCAGAATTTTGCATGGATCCAAAAAATTTGAAGGAATTCTGGTGAGGTCATTGAGAGGATGCTGTCTGTGAAGTTTCATCCAAATTGACCCATTGGTTACTGAGGAGAAGAAGTGCCGGACGCCGGACAAAAGGCGATCACAATAACTCACCTTGAGCAAAGCTCAGGTGAGCTAATAAAACAAACAAACAACAGTTAAGCCTTTCCCAAATACAACAAATCTGCAGCAGACAACTTTAAAAACATCTGAGTAAGAATATGGAAAATAAATGAAGGTATAATTACTGAAAAGAGTTGAAAACAAGGTGTCATATAAGGAGATATTGCTCTTTATTTTGAAACATTTTTTGAAGATGTTTCAACAAAAATCCCTCATATCTATATTGAAGCTTACCCCTGTATTCTAAAATAGCATCCAGTACATGACTAGCTGTTAGAATTAGACGCATTTTCGGAGGACCGATTCGAAATCCTGACCCATGACCTATCCCATCTCGTTGCGGGTACCGAATTCTACAGATTGACTTTTCAGATCTCACTTTAAGTTCACTGGTCTCTATATCCTCTATTCGAGAATGTGATCCTTCGTGTATGAATACAAAGTTCCCATGCGCAGCTCCAACTCTTGATTTTCCAAGAAACGCTTCTTTGGTTTTGTCATTGTAGGGTTCATACCTTGTCTTCACTCCTGTATAGAGATAAATAAAGAAAGGGAATTGAAGACAATCCGTAGTCATATTGGTTGGATGGGTTCAAAGGTCAATAGTGGGTTGTATCAAAAATGAACATCAAGGTCCCATTGACCTCATTTATGAAACCCTTTCCCACATTTTGACTTATCAGCATCAGAAGACTTCTGTAAACATTATGACTAAAGAAGGAATTGCTCAAGATGAGCAACTCCTCCCTTTGCCACAATGTTTCTTTTCTATTCAATACTTACACTTTAATATGAAGAGATTTGCCATATATGTCTTACTATATGTTTTTAAAGTTGACAGCTGAGGATTTGTTGTATGTAGGAAAAGGGAATACTACCTGGATTTAAACCCTTTCCCACATACAACAA